>JAWNNO010004194.1:0-147523 GCA_035044985.1 Lordiphosa fenestrarum
AACAGCGTCTACCACTTTCAACAGAAATGCTTCGAAATAGAGCACAACTTCTTCTGCCCAAAAACACAGGCGGAATCCGCAGGCACAAACAACAAATGCTTACTGGATATTATCAACAATCGACAACAAACCAAATGCGATGTGATCGAAACAGAGCCAACCCTCAACATATTTGAAGCTGAAAAAGGCGTTATATTTATCTTCAATGGTCAAAACATTACAATACAATCCGATTGTCATGGGGATGCCCGAGTAAGCGGTTCAGCTATTCAACGCTACAATAATTGTACCCTAGTAATAAACAATGTCGAGTACAGCGACAGGGAACTTGTGGAGCATGACCAATTCACCTTTGTACTGCCACCAATCGATCGGGTTACAAAAAACCAAACGATAAAAGTTTTATCCCTAGAGAAATTACACATGGAAGCAATATCAACGATCGGGAAAATTGACCACATAGGCAACTTTACACATCACCAATTCACGGCTACGTACCTCGCACTGGGTATAATATTGACACTTGTCATCACCTTCCGAATCTGTAGCAGACCAACTACAGTTTTCCACCCGCACCTTGCCACACCGCAGCCATTTGTCGATACGGCCATCCCTTCGTTATGGCCTTCTCTCCATACTAGGGGGGGAGGAGTTATCATACCCCCTCACGAACCCCCTTATCACGTAACCATGCCACCAGCAAAGCCGGCTCGACAAAGTAGCGGATCGATGACCCACGCATAACCCATAATCGCTGACTCAAATAAACAACGGAAGCTATGAGCAAACAAATAAAACGCTGACCACCACACAACGTGCAAAAAGCCAATTCCAACATTTCGACTCTGTTCCATTTTCCTTCCATTTCGACTCATGTAGCTTAAGATATTTTTATGAATAAACACTCACTTCAATTCTGCAACTGAAACCAGAAGGTTGTTGTTCACTTTATTTAAAAACCCATACATCTCGAAACTAATTAAGGACCATTGGCTGGTCTTCCTCTACACGATATCAGGCCAATATCGTAACTCGCGCAATTTGAATACATAGGAGAGAATCCTAGATGAACCTTAGGGCATTCCCCCCGGCGAAGTAATACCGCAAGGCAGTTCCGCCGGGAAACGGGATAGGTAGCGGTAGTTTAGTGCGGTTAGAGTCCCACACTTCAATCGCAGTTTTGCAATTCCCCGTCCATATAAAAAAAAATAAAACAAATAAAAAAAAATCACTATCACTATCTAGTTTCAAGTCAATCAGATGAAATATAGTTAATTTGCATGCAGACTTTTCCCTAAATTTTCGTCCCCAGGGTCGAAATTTTCCTACATCGGAAGATCACATCCTATTCTTTTTCACTTACCACCCTTACAACCAATTTTAAGTCAATCGGGTGAAATATAGCTATTTTGCATGCATAGTTTTCCTTGAGTTTTGGGACCCTATATTAAAACCCAATCGGCTTTTTTTAAGGGAATAATGTGATAATTTTCTAGATATCCTCTTTAGTTGTAGAGCGGTAATGAATCGCTGCGAATCATGAACTTTTCGTTATGTTGTTTTCTTTTTAAGTCCATATTTTAGGGAATTGAGTTTCTTGCCTGAGGAAACTCGCAGAGAAATGTTAGAAGTTATCAACAGAGAAAGTATCAACAACATAATATGGAGTAACTTAGTTCACCAAAATGTACTGTTGTCATTTCTAAGCCATTTATTATACCCTTGCAGAGGGTGTATTGAAATCGTCCAGATATTTGTAACGCATAGAAGGAAGCATTTCCGACCACATAAAGTATATATATTCTTGATCCGAATGACGAGCTGAATCGATATAGCCAGGTCCGTCTGTCCGTCAGTTTCAAAGCTATCGCGAACAAACTTTGCACGAAGTCTTCTGTCGAAAAACGAGTTTTAGTGAGAAAAACTTTTTTTTAATGCAAACGTCTCCAAACTCCGTATTTACTAGTTTTTAATGCTTCTCCATAATTCTGCCAAATTTGGTCGAAATCGGACATCTATATGGTATAGCTGCTATACAAAATAAGAGTCAGAAAAGTAGTCTTATTGGGATAAACTTGTTTGTTATCAGTGGACACGTCTGTTGAGAATAGAATTGAAAATTGTATTTCGTACCCAACTTGTTCACTGGGTTATATTTGCGTGGTTGGCAAGGCCAACCAAAACTGTAATTTGTAATGTAACTAGCAACAGCCAGCTATGTTTTCGCTGCCTCCCTTTTGCTTATTAGAATCTTATTGGAAGTTTACCGTTTGTTCTGCCTGCTTATCTCGCTCACAGTCATGCGATGGTCGATCGCAGCCGGCTACAGAATTTGTCTTTGACTTGCCGGTTAGTTTTAGTTCACGTGTGAGACAGAGCAGAAGCAAGAAAATTTGAATTTGGACTATTGGCGTGTGTGGAACACGAATGTAAGTTAAGTTAACCTAAAGAGATATGTAACATGAAGTAATGAGAAATTAAAGATTTCAGCAACGTCTATTATCATCAATCGATATAAAACAAAGCAGCGTTTTTATTTTGGTTGGTGCGCTCGAAGTACATGGTCTGAAGCACGCAACGGCACAGGGTCCAGTGCCAACATTCTGAAATATTCTCCAGCTTGGCAGCGTCAAATATTCACGTCATTTGGGACACCAGGAATATTTTCCGCTGGGCTGTGTGATATAATAGGCGAAAGCTTCTGCTAGGAAAAGGAACTCGGAAACTCAAAGTGAAACGTGGTCCGACGTGCTGGACTCACGAACAGTTAGTCGCAGTCGCCATAACCTCAATCGACATTAGCTTGGTGACTGCAGTAAGATGGCTGATGAAGACGATACGATCGCAAGTGGGAAAGAGACGACAAGAGTCGGACAAATCGGTGGAACTGTGAGCACGCTTGTGAACCAATGGTCAACCGGGCAGGTTAACGGATCGCCTGTTCCGGGTGAAGCACAAGGTGAAGTCGCCGGTTATGTAATGGAGGGCAGCTCAGTGCACATGAATAATGGTCATGGCCTTACGTCTACGTCGTCTATTGGTGGTAGCACTGGAGCTACCTCAACTCCACTTCATCAGCGAACCGTGCCAGGGGCACATTTTGATAGATCGGTGTACGACACCGTAATTGGCAAACAGGTCTTTGGGTGCAACGACAGTTGGTGCACCACTCAGCTTGCCATTCCAAGCAAACACGGCGGTGTTTAACCAGGGAGCGGTAACTCTCACAACTACAAGTGCTGGCATGACCCACAGTGCTACTGGAGCTGGCGTTATGAATGGATCGATATCGATGGGACAGGTGCCGCCGCAACAGTTCGGTGGAGTGCACTCCCATATCGCACAGCCAGGGGCAAGGGCATTGACATCCGCTCAAATCAGTGCCAGACATGTCATCAGCAGGGATCTGCCCATCTTCACGGGCAAACCAGAGGAATGGTTGTTATTTATTAGCAACTACGAGCAGTCTACAGAGCGATGCGGGTTTAGTAATGAGGAGAACCTCATCGGATTGCAGAAGTGCCTAAAAGGACGGGCTCTAGATGCGGTGCGGGGAAAGCTGATGATTCCTGCGACCGTACCGTATGCCATTGGTACTTTGCGTATGCTCTACGGCCGCTCCGAAATTGTGCATGCAGCGCTGCAGAAGAAGCTCAGGGAAGAGCCACCCATAAGGGCCGACAATTTGGACACAGTCATTCGACTGGCGCTGGCGGTCCAGAATTATTGCGCAACGATGGCTGCTATTGGTCTGCAAGACTACCTACATGATCCTGTGCTGCTAAACGAGCTCGTTGCTAAGATGCCCAGCAACATGAAATTGGACTGGGGAAGGCATCGATTGTCAAATGATGGCGTCAACTTGGCCACCTTTGACAATTGGCTGTTCAACGTTGCAATGTGCGCAACTATGGTCACCCCGTACGAGACACCCAGGGATGATAGCGAGAGGAAGAGTTCGGCCAGAAACACCAAAGAGCGAGTTTTTGTGCATGAAGCAGTCAATGGCCATGAGGATTCTCGCCAGATACGTCATCAACAAGAATCAGAGAACTCGTGCCCAAAATGCGCTGGCACTCACACCCTGTCAGAGTGTCACGACTTTCGATCATTGGGCACGAAACGACGATGGGACTTTGTAAAGGAATCGAGGCTCTGTTTCTGCTGCTTTAAGCGACATCGTGTACGGCAATGCAGAACAAAGAAAATTTGTGGCGTGGATGGCTGCAGAATCGGTGCACAATGTCTTGCTACACACAGCTACCACGCAGAGTGGTAACGCCGAGTCTGTGTGTCGGAGTGGCAACGCCGAGCTCACGCACGAGGAGTCCGCACTCATGTATCACGGCAGATCAACAACACAGGCGCTGTTCAGATACGTTCCAATTGTGCTCCATGGTAAATCGAAAAGCGTGCAGGCGTACGCATTGGTCGACGAGGGAGCTGCATGTACGCTAATGGAGAGAGCACTGGCAGACGAGCTGGAATTGGACGGGCCGGCAACAGAGCTGTGCCGGCTAGATGGACGGGCGAGGTAACCAAAACCGAGCCCAAATCGTTGTCTGTGTCTGTGGGCATTTCAGCTATTGGTCACACTGCGCGGCAGTTTTCTTTGAGAAACGTACGAACTTTGGCGAACTTGGACCTGGCGGAGCAAAGCGTTGGGCAGCAGCTACTTCAGTCCAAAAATCATTTGTGTGCACTCCCGATTAAACCGTACAACAATCAGTGGGCTCAGCTTATTATTGGTCTGGACAATATAAAGATGACGGTGCCGCTGGACCTACATGAGGCAGATGGTGAAGAGGTCATAGCAACGCGTTGCAGGCTTGGCTGGGCAGTGTATGGTCGCGCTGCCATGAGAGACAGCGCAAAACCGCGGCTGCTGCATATTTGTCAATGCAGCGAGGCGCGAGGTATGGATGAGGCCCTCAAGAATTATTTTTCGTTGGAATCGATGGGCGTTAGCATCTCTGAAAATCCATTGAGATCGAAAGAGGATGAGCGCTCAATGAAAATAATGGAGGCAACAACAAGCTATCTGGAAGACGAAAAGCGATGGCAGACCGGCTTGTTATGGAAATCTGATCGAGTAGAATTGCCCGACTCGTATCAAATGGCGCTCAAGCGCCTCAAATGTTTAGAGGCAAATATGACGAAAGATCTGCAACTGAGCGAGTTTCTGGTGAACACGTTGCGTGATTACAAGCGGAAGGGATACATCCGCCGGCTGAAGGATAGTGAGTTGGCGTTTAACCCAAAATCATGGTTTGTTCCTATCTTTACAGTCACAAATCCAAACAAGAGGCAGACGCGATTGGTGTGGGACGCGGCCGCTAAGGCTAATGGTGTGTCGCTGAATGATTGTCTGATCAAGGGTCCCGACACGCTGGCGTCATTGATGGACGACAGCCCTGGCGAACTATATATTGAATCGCAATGATGATTGGCTGCTGTCTATGGATTCCGAAACCCAATTAATACAGTTGGCCAAAACTGTAAAGATGATTCATGCAAGCGGAGGTTTCGAAATGCGGCACTGGACTTCAAATTCTTCGCAGGTGGTGAAAGAGCTTGAAGATGATTGCGAAGTTCTGGGCTATGGTGAAGCCCGACTTGGTATCAAAAGCAGCCAGCGACCGTCAAACCAAGAGACGTGTTCTCAGTGTGATCATGTCAATATTTGATCCACTTGGGCTGCTGGGGTTCTTCAATATACGTGCCAAGATCATTCTTCAAAACGTGTGGAGATCTGGCATAGGATGGGACGAGCCGCTGACCATTGAAGACGAAGCGGATTGGAAGCACTGGCTGGAGATGGTTCCGAAATTGAATGGCATTCGGATTCCCCGGTGTATGACCTGGGTAAGTTGTGCTCCAGCTGTGCAAATGCCCACATTTGTCGACGCCAGTATAAACGCCTATGCCGCAACCGTATTTCTGCGGTCTGAAGTTGATGGTCAAGTTTGCTGCAGCCTGGTAGCCTCCAAAGCACGAGTCGCACCCCTGAAGCCCGTCTCGATACCTCGACTGGAACTAATGGCTGCAGTTTTGGGTCTAAGACTGGCCAACAGCATCGATAAGGAAATGTCTGTTCGCGTTGCCAGACGCGTATTTTGGACAGACTCAAAGGATGTTCTGTACTGGATCCGATCCGACGCGCGCAAATTCCAACAGTTCGTGGCGCTGCGTATTGGAGAGATTTTGGAAGGATCTGATGTGGACAGTTGGCGCTGGGTCCCATCCGCAGAAAACGTAGCAGACGATGGCACCAAATGGACCAAGACGCCTGAGGTTCATGGTTCGATAAGGTGGTTCAAGGGACCACAATTTTTGTATATGGATGAAGAGCAATGGCCACATATGAATCTGGAATGTGGCCACAATGGATCCAGTATGCTGTACCACGCCGAAGAGGAGCAGAAGCATATGTCTCCCTTGCGGTGTATTTCGCCTGATCCGGAGCGGTTCAGCAAATTAGAGAAGCTACGAGCCGTGCAGCTCCGCGTACTGGATTTCATGCGAATCGTTTTGAAGAGGACCTGCGGGACAGACCTGCAGAAAATGCTGCAACTAAAGCGCAGCAGCGAAGTGGACTTGATCTGTATTCGAGTCTGCCAAGAGGAGGAGTTTTTTGATGAGATCAGCTGCTTGAAGTCGGGACGCCCTATCACCGACCGCAAGAGCCTGCTGTTCAAATGCTCTCCCTACCTGGATGATTGGGGCATTTTACGCATTAGAGGAAGGATCGACCTAATAGAAGGCGTCGAAGTCAGCGTGAAACGCCCGATAATTTTGCCATCACGACATCGATGGACATATCTGCTGGTGGAATACTACCACCGCCGATATCATCACCTACATATGGAAGTCGTAGTCAACGAACTGCGACAGCGGTACTGGGTTTGTGGTCTCAGAGCTTTAGTGAGAAAAGTTTCGAATGACTGCCCAGTGTGCCGCATTCGACGTGCGAAACCGAACCCACCAGAGATGAGCGACCTGCCCATTGAACGATTGTCGCCCCACACTCCACCGTTTACCTATACCGGGGTGGATTACTTTGGGCCAATCAATATTGTAGTTGGACGGCGCCACGAGAAGCGTTGGGGCGTTCTATTTACGTGCCTAACTGTACGCGCCGTGCATCTGGACATAGCCACATCACTCTCCACGGATTCGTTCCTCTGTGTCTTGAAGTCATTTGTCGCCAGGCGCGGCTGCCCACGCCGCATGATGTCTGATAATGGAACAAATTTTCGAGGCGCTAGCAGAATTTTGAAGGCTGAAATTGAGCGCATCTCACCAGAGCTTATTGCGCGAAAATTCACCGAGTTGGAGTTTCAGTTTATCCCGCCTGGAGCGCCCCATATGGGAGGGGCCTGGGAGCGAATGGTTCGTTCCACAAAGTCTATATTGTCCGAAATCCTGCCACAAAATGGACTAAAAGAAGAGGTGCTCCGTGCAGCTTTAGCCGATGTCGAAAGCGTGCTCAATTCTAGGCCGCTCACTTACGTCCCTCTGGAATCGGCCGAGTCGGAGGCGCTAACACCTAATCATTTTCTTGTAGGTCACTCAAGCGGATTGCGGGAGCGGGCTGCTCCAATAGACCAAGGCGGAGTAGGACTGGCGAGAGGTTTTCGTATTGCTAGTCAGTTGGCTGATCAGTTCTGGAAAAGATGGCTGCGTGAGTACCTGCCTACGCTCACTAGAAGAACCAAGTGGTTTCAGCCGCCAGTCAGCCCGATTGCTGTCGACGACGTCGTCATCATAGTGGACGACGGATGTAAGAGAAACTGCTGGCCAAAGGGTGTGGTATTGGACGTACACCGAGCAAAAGATGGCCAGGTCCGAAGTGCCGTGATGCGAACGGCGGATGGGCTCATAACTCGACCTGCCGTAAAGTTAGCCAAGTTGGACGTTAGTGTTGGTAATACACAGCGCGGAGCTAGTGAATTACGGGGTGGGGAATGTTGAGAATAGAATTGAAAATTGTATTTCGTACCCAACTTGTTCACTGGGTTATATTTGCGTGGTTGGCAAGGCCAACCAAAACTGTAATTTGTAATGTAACTAGCAACAGCCAGCTATGTTTTCGCTGCCTCCCTTTTGCTTATTAGAATCTTATTGGAAGTTTACCGTTTGTTCTGCCTGCTTATCTCGCTCACAGTCATGCGATGGTCGATCGCAGCCGGCTACAGAATTTGTCTTTGACTTGCCGGTTAGTTTTAGTTCACGTGTGAGACAGAGCAGAAGCAAGAAAATTTGAATTTGGACTATTGGCGTGTGTGGAACACGAATGTAAGTTAAGTTAACCTAAAGAGATATGTAACATGAAGTAATGAGAAATTAAAGATTTCAGCAACGTCTATTATCATCAATCGATATAAAACAAAGCAGCGTTTTTATTTTGGTTGGTGCGCTCGAAGTACATGGTCTGAAGCACGCAACGGCACAGGGTCCAGTGCCAACAACGTCCTTCAAATTAGTTAAAAAACGTGCTGCAGGGGTATACAAACTTCGAAGTTAACTTTCCTCTATTTTTTTTCTTAAAAAACATTGAATACAAAAGTGGTATTACTGAAAGTGATTTGCTTTCAATTTTGATTTCATAAAACCAAATTAAACGACCATGATTTCCTTTTGGTTTGCTTTCATTTGGCGCAAAAATTAAACATTGTGGAACTAGTGTTTTAAGCTTATTAAATACAAAGCTTGCCAGCTTGCAAAGGTTAATTTAATAAACTACAGTATGCCAATAAAGTGTTTTGATACAGAAGAAGATCACAAATTATATATTCCACTTATTTTTGCAAGAAAACATTGTGTTTGGGCGACGGCCCAAAGAATTAATCGGTCATTTCAAAATTCATGTAAAATCACTCAAGTCATTTACATATTGCTCTGAGCTTAACGTAAATCTCACTCGTTGTTTATTTTGATCTGCTCAGCTGCATTTGCTCTCTTTCTATTCTCTTTTGTTCTTGTCGCTTGCCTAGCGCTGTGGCTAGGTCCAAGCCGGCCGCTGCAGCTTCTGCACGGTCAGTTCCTAATTAATTGACTTTGACATCGGTCGCGTATGATACGGGCCAATTATTATCTAATTATCATTTGGCACGTGTTGCGTACATTACGAACTTGCTTGCAATTCAGAATTAGTTAATATTGTTTCTCTCTCTTGAACTCGATCACTTATTGCGATTTGTGAACTTGTAAAGGCTCTAGCTCCGAGCAGCCACCCTTCTGGAATTAACTAACATTGTAATTAATAAAGGCTCTGGCATCAACTGTCACCCTTCTGAACAAATAAAGATTTGTATTACATATACTTAAACGAAATTGCGGCTTCGTGTTTTGTGTATTTTATTGGAAGGATTTAACTCCTAAAGGGCACTGAAAAAGCTCAGTGTCACAACATTGTGGTGACCCCGACGTGATCTAAAGACTAATCTATTTACTAACTAATCATATTTGAAAAATCTGTGAAAAAAGACGTGAAAATACCAACAAATGCAAAAGTATGGTTATGGCCGGACATACATAACCACAAAACCAATACCCTGTGCTGTGAAACACACGCCTGCCACGAACCGTTACTTGGCACACACGCGCATATATACATACAGCGATCAGCGGTAAAATACTTTTCGTCTTTCATTCTCGTCGTCTTTGCTTGATCCGCGTATACATACGGCATACACACAAGCAACGGTATCGAACTTTTCGTTGTGCATTTTTGTCTTCTCGCTTGTTACGCGCATACAGACACACCAACTGACAACGGAATCAAATTCTCTTTTGTGCGAAGTGTTCGTCGCGACCAAATTGTGAAAATGACAGACCCAAACGACTCAACATTAGTAGCGAGTGAAAACAGGGTGACTTTTTTCAAGAAAAAGGCCAAGTCAATTTATTATAGAGCCTTAGTGATGCAAACAACGCTGGCAAATGATGCCATCTATTCGATTGACGAAGATGGACTTAATGTTCATTTAAAGTTCTTGGAGAAAATGTTTGATTCATTTAATTTGTGCCATTCTAGTCTAGAAGAACTGGACTTTGATGAAATTGGAAGCGAGCTGCGCAACCAATTTGATGACTTGATGGTGTCCATGGAAGTTCGCATTCGTTCAGCCCTGCGCAAGTGTACCTCAGTAATGCCTACGTGTTCAACTATGCGCCCTGATGCCAACACCTCTTCAACAATGGATCACGCATCTCTTGTGGCCAAGTCCAAATGTCGTGTGCCGGAGCTGAAGCTGCCAACTTTCCGTGGTGGCTACACCGAATGGGCAAATTTTCATATGATGTTCAACACAGTAATCGACCAGGATCCCATCTTGTGCAAAATCGAAAAATTGCAGCATTTGCGTTCTTGTTTGGCCGGACCACCATTGGATGCTGTTAGCTCCCTGGAAATCTCAGATGCTAATTATGACGTTGCATTGGATATTTTGAACAATCGCTTTAATAATAAACTTTTAATCTTTCAGGCACACGTCGCTGAGATTCTGAGGCAGGATAAGGTTGAAGAAAGGTCAAGTGCTAAGCTGCGCCAATTGTCTGACAAGCTGAATTCTCACATGCGAGCATTACAGGCTATGGGAACCATCAATGAAATCGCTGGGTGCATAATTGTACAAATTCTCTTCAAATATCTTAATGCCGACACAAAGACCAAATGGGAGGAGCTGGCGCCGTCAAATGTGATACCAACGTGGGATCAATTTTCACACTTTTTGAAGAAGCGATGTCAAGCCATGGAGAATGTGGAACAAGCTATGTTGACTCACTCACTTAGCAACCAGGTGGGAAAAAATAAAAAATCGAATCCTAGTAATAGTAGTCTTGTTGCCTCAAACGCTCGTCTATTAGATTGTGTATTCTGTGCGAGCACAAGTCATACCATTTATAATTGTACCCGATTTGGAAATCTGTCTCCACTTTTACGGATTAAGGAGGCGAAAAAGCTTGATGTGTGCTTTAACTGCCTTAGGAAAGGGCATCGCCATAATACATGCAACTCATAGCCTTCTGCATATAGCCAACTCCCTAGCATCAGCTACACCTTCTCAACCTCCATCATCTCAGGATTCTAGGCGAGACTTGAATTCGCAAATTTCCCTTGTTGCTGTTTCATCACCTGTATCTTTGTCCACTCAGAATCTCAGTAACGACGTAGTGCTCCTGGCCACCGCAGCTGTCTTAGTCAAGAGTCGTTCTGGAAATTTTATACATGGTCGAGCTCTTTTGGACTCGGGCTCACAGATTCACATGGTTACATCTCGTTTTGCCCAGCAGCTTCAACTAAAGCGAACTAAATCATCGGTTTCTATATCTGGAGTTGGTGCATCTGCTTCTTTCCAAACTGATGGTTCTGTCAACTTAATTGTACAGTCCAAAACTTCAGACTTTCTTACAAACATTGTTGCTCTAGTTGCACCTCATATCACAGACAACCAACCGATGTATTCTTTTGACGTTTCAAAATGGAAAGGATCATCAAATATTTGCCTTGCCGACCCACAGTTCAACAAGTCGCATTGACTTGCTCATTGGAGCCAGCTTATTCTATGACATATTGTGCGTCGGGCAAATAAAATTGCTACCTGGATTCCCTCTACTTCAAAAAACCCGTTTTGGTTGGGTGGTCACAGGTGGTGGCCATCAGCCTCGCAGCGCAGCTCGACTAGCTGCGGCCTGCTCTTCCGAATTGGATCGAACTCCATCTGTTGGATTGGATGAGCTGGTAAAACGATTCTGGGAAGTCGAGAATTCACATTGCTCTGCTGAAAGAGCTACCAAAGAGCAAATTGATTGTCAGAATCATTTCAAAAATACTTTCTCCAGGCTGTCTACTGGGGAACTTTGCGTTAGATTGCCCCTGAAGCTAAGTGAGAATCTTCTTGGGGACTCCTATCAACAAGCTCATCGTAGGTTTCTCAACTTAGATCGCAAACTTGAGCGCAACCCACATATCAAGGAGCAATATTGTGCATTCATGCAAGAGTATTTGGATTTGCATCACATGTCTCCTGTTGAAGCTGACGCACTCAGCCACTGCAAGTTTTTTCTCCCGCATCACTGCGTTATTAGAGAAGATAAGACGACATCAAGACTACGAGTAGTCTTCGATGGTTCAGCTAGCACCTCAACTGGATATTCTCTGAACGATATATTGATGCCTAAATTAGTAGCAATTCTACTTCGCTTCCGCACTGTTGCTATAGCATTGACTGCAGACATTTGTAAAATGTATCGCTGTGTACGGATGTCACCCCAAGACAGTTTTCTCCAGTCCATACTGTGGCGTGATACACCTAATGAGGAATTGAAGGCTTATAAATTGGACACCGTCACATACGGCACAAAGCGTGCCTCGTTTTTAGCAGTCCGTGCCATGCACCAGCTAGCTACCGAAGAATGCTCGTCCTTTCCAATCGGCCCTGAAATTGTATTGCTAGACTGCTGCGCTGAATACAGCTTGGCTCAACTTTATTGGACAATTTGGAACTATGCAGCAAATTTCCTTTCCTCGCCTAACACTTCTTCCAAGCAGCAAAATAGAGATTCATGGATTCTGTGATGCCAGCATGAGCGCTTATGGTGCATGTATCTATGCCGTATCTCCTAGCAGCAGCGGAAATAACGCCCATCTACTCTGTTCTCGGTCTCGAGTAGCTCCTCTGAAGACAGTCACCATACCCAAGCTGGAACTGTGTGGAGCAGCTCTGCTCGCAAAATTGATGCATGAAATTTCTCAGATGCAATTATCTTGCTTGTATTATTGCTGGTGTGATTCAACCGTCGTGCTGGCTTGGATAAAGGGCGAACCATCCAATTTCAATGTATTTGTTTCTAATCGACTTTCTATCATTCAAGAGCTCACGGCTGGAATGGACTGGCAGCACGTACCAACTGAACTCAACCCCGCAGATCTACTCTCAAGAGGATCACTTCCTGCTGAGCTCATTAAATCTTCACTATGGAAGCATGGACCTGGATACCTTGGTAGCAAGAAGGACGTGTGGCCTGCCTCTCCACAGTTATCTGTTATCTTGTTATCAGCAGGCCCCCTGAAGGACGTTGTTGAAGCATCCAAATTTGCCAATTCCTTCCCAAAGATGCAGCGAATTTTTGCCCATGTGTGCAAATTTATTCATGGCATCACTGTTTCTGATCTTCGCTTGGGAACTGAATTGCTTCTCCGACTTACTCAACAATCTCGTTTGGGTCCTGAAATTCAAGCACTGAAGTCAAGCAAGTGTTTGAAGCCATCCAAATCTATTGCTTCACTTGCCCCATTTTTGGATGACAAAGGTTTGATTCGCGTGGGCGGTCGACTTAAAAACTCAACACTAGACTATAAGGCTCGTCATCCAATTGTACTGCCAAAAAATCATCCTATTACCACAGCTCTGATCATACATTATCACGAGAAGAATCTTCACCCAGGACCTCAAACGCTATTGGCACTTATTCGGCAGACCTATTGGCCAATTGATGGACGGAAGACTGTGGCACATGTAATCCAGAAATGTGTCAGATGCTTTCGAGCAAAACCGCGAGCGCTTGAACATATCATGGCTGATCTTCCAGTGGAGCGTGTGAGCGAATCCCGATCATTTTTGGTTACCGGAGTCGACTACTGTGGACCATTCCTATACAAGTCGGAAGTGCGTAACCGTCCGCCTATGAGGTGCTACATAAGCCTTTTTGTATGCTTCGCTATAAAGGCTGTGCACTTGAAGCTGGTTAAAGATCTCTCAACGCCAGCATTTCTCACAGCACTTCGTCGCTTCATTTGTACCAATGGCCGACCAATTCGCATTTGGTCAGACAATGCTACGAATTTTGTTGGAGCACGAAACGAGCTTGCCGAGCTCAAAAACTTATTTCTGAGCGATCCCCATCAAGAGGCAGTTTACCAGATGTGCCTTGCTGACAACATTGACTGGCGGTTTATACCTCCAAGATCTCCACACTTTGGTGGATTATGGGAGGCCTCTGTAAAGGCTGCTAAACATCACCTGCGCCGAACCCTTGGATCGTCTCTACTTGGATGTGATGAGCTGCGCACGCTGGTGTGCAACGTTGGCGCTATAATTAACTCTCGACCATTATTTCCCATTTCAGATAACCCATCAGATCTCGATGTTCTTACTCCAGCCCATTTCTCGTTTGGCGCTCCAATCTCTTCCTTTATGGAGCCTGACTTGGTGAATCTAAACGTGGACCGACTGGATCGTTGGCAGCGCATTTCTCAACTCCAACAAATCTTTTTGTCACGGTGGCGAGAGGAATACTTGTCCTTTCTCCAGGAGCGTTCAAAGTGGCATACCCAGAGGCCTGCACTACAGATCAACGACGTTGTTCTTGTCAAGGACGAGAACTATCCGCCTCTCAAGTGGCCGCTGGCGAGAATTATTGAGCCCCGGATCCGATGGCGTCTCTCGTGTAGCTTTGATCAGGACAGCTGCAGGTGTCAGCCGACGAGCCATTGCTAAACTCTGCCTGCTTCCTCTGCGAGATGATGTTGAAAGCGCGAAGCTTCCAACGGGGGGGGTATGTTTTGGCGACGGCCCAAAGAATTAATCGGTCATTTCAAAATTCATGTAAAATCACTCAAGTCATTTACATATTGCTCTGAGCTTAACGTAAATCTCACTCATTGTTTATTTTGATCTGCTCAGCTGCATTTGCTCTCTTTCTATTCTCTTTTGTTCTTGTCGCTTGCCTAGCGCTGTGGCTAGGTCCAAGCCGGCCGCTGCAGCTTCTGCACGGTCAGTTCCTAATTAATTGACTTTGACATCGGTCGCGTATGATACGGGCCAATTATTATCTAATTATCATTTGGCACGTGTTGCGTACATTACGAACTCGCTTGCAATTCAGAATTAGCTAATATTGTTTCTCTCTCTTAAACTCGATCACTTATTGCGATTTGTGAAATTTCAAAGGCTCTAGCTCCGAGCAGCCACCCTTCTGGAATTAATTAACATTGTAATTAATAAAGGCTCTGGCATCAACTGTCACCCTTCTAAACAAATAAAGATTTGTACTACATATACTTAAACGAAATTGCGGCTTCGTGATTTGTGTATTTAATTGGAAGGATTTAACTCCTAAAGGGCACTTAAAAAGCTCAGTGTCACAACACATTGTTTTCACTAAATGGTTAATGTTTTTCTTATTTTAGATGATTCTGTTCAGTTACTACAAATAGTGTACTGAAGAAAGTATCCAAAGCCACCACTATAATGTTTAATATTTTAGATGATTCTGTACAATTACTAGAAATAGTGTACTGAAGAAAGTATCCAAATCCACCACTATCATATTTAACTAAGTCAAGCACATGCTCCAAAAAGGCCGCTGGTCACTTAATCAATAGGCTCGCTTGCATTATTAAATGCAATCAATTAATAATCATTTAATCACTCAAGTTTACTTTTTCACATTTAGGTAACAGCATAATTTAAACAACCGCATAACGCAGGGCGCAAGAAAATTGTATCACTTAAATGAAATCAAATCGAAACCAGAATCGAAGCTTATTTCGTGAAAGCAACTACATTCCTTACATTTCCTGGGTACACTGTACATTATGTATGGAGCCGTCGCACATTGGCCGAACTCGCGAATTTGGCGTTGCAAAAATCGTAACTTTTAAACGGAAAGAGATATTTCAAAAACTTCAAGAGGACAATGATAGAGAATTCTTGTAGCTTTAAAATGATCGTACGATTATCTTTGTAGGTCAACAGGAGATCGGCTACCAAAGTTGATAGTTTAATACACTGAAAAGGATGTATAAAAAAGGAGTAAAAATTTAATATTTAAAATTGATCTATTAAAAATGACGTTGTTAAAACTAAATAAAACTACCAAAATTTTATAAAAAAAAAATAGAGGAAAGTTAACTTCGGCTCGGCCGAAGTTTGTATACCCATGCAGCACGTTTTTAAATAATTTGAAGGACATGTCCACTGATAACAAACAAGTTTTTCCCAATAAGACTACTTTTCTGCCTCTACTTTTGTATGACAGCTATACCATATAGATGTCCGATTTCGACCAAATTTGGCAGAATTATGCAGAAGCATTAAAAACTAGGAAATACGGAGTTTGGAGACGCTTGCATAAAAACAAAAAAGTTTTTCTCACTAGAAAACTAGTTTTTCGACCGATCGTTCCTATGGCAGCTGTATGTTATAGTCATCCGATCCGGCCGGTTCCGACAAATGTGCAGCGAATTTGGACCAGAAGACTTCGTGCAAAGTTTGGTGGCGATAGCTTTAAAACTGACGAAGGAGATAGCATAGAAAGAGACGGACAGAAGGACATGGCTATATCGACTCAGCTCGTCATGCTGATCAAGAATATAAATACTTTATGTGGTCGGAAATGCTTCTTTCAATGCGTTACAAACATCAGCACAATTACAATATACCCTCTGCAAGGGTATAATAATTTTTACTTGCTAAAAAAAATTTACTTTCATACAAAACCAATCCTAACTTGGAAATAGTTAATTTTCTTCCAATGGTCAATATAGGTTTTCAAATGATTACTGCTTGGGTAATTCCTCGAGTGTCTTGGCGTGTCTGAGAGATGAGATACGAGGATCAAAGGAAACCGACAACATGTTGAAAAGGTCAGCGTTTTCATGATTTCGATATATAGTATTTTGCACATGTGAGCATATCTATACAGTTTGCCTCGACTGGCTTAAGCCCTTTGTTGCATTTTTGATATATTGAAAGGGGTGTGGGAGGCAGAGCTGGAGCATAAGTTGAATTAAGACGACAGTGGCAGCCAACTGAATTTTCTCCTGTGAAAAACATTTTAATTGATATTCGTAAATCGTGATAAAGGCCAAAATTTTAAAACGGTGCTGTCATAAATCCGAAATAAAATACGACAGTAAGTAAAAGTTCGGTTAGTAAAACAAGTGGAAATTTTTCGATTCTTGAGTCCCACAGGGAAGAGGTTAGGCTGATGATCGAAGCTCTAAAGCCAGACGAAGTTACCATAGAGTGGTGTACAAAGAGGCCAAGGAATCCGGCAAGAGCCCTGGCAAAGGCAAAGAGGCCGCAGTGAGTCTATTCCACACGACCGAAAGGTGCAACAATTAAGCTCGAGCAAAGCAACAACCACTAGGCGGATGAAGTTCAAATCCCGAAGAGTATAAATCCGCCCAAGCCGCTGAGTCCGATTTCTGCTTCTGACTCCTCAAAGTCATCCGAAAATTCGGCAAAAATCGGGGTACTCTAACCCCAAATTATAAGCCTGCTGGCTCGGCAAGCACATGGGAGTGATGTCCAAGTAACTGGCCCAATTCATTCATTGGCCATATATTGCTAATTTATTGATTCATATTTATTTATTTATTTTTCCATTTACACATATTTTCTTTATAGACATGGTTATTCAATTCACATTTTGTTAGTCGTGTAATTTTTAATAAATAAGTCTAGTCCCGTTTGTTTTATTAATTGATTTTGTTGTTCCCTCATCAAGGGAGGATTACCTGCAGGTGCGTGAGCTCGGATGAGGCGAGGGTTCGGAAAGCACTGAGCGAAAACGAGAAGACGATTTGTGTGGTGTCGTTGAGAGTCGCAGAGTGCCTCTCTATTGATAAAATTTACCATTTTCACTACTTGGAACTCCAATAGGATGGGTAGGGGAATGCCTGAACATCAAAATTCAAATAAGCGAGAGTCCCAAACAGATCTGATTTGAATTCGGCTGGTCGTCCCGAATGAACTCGCCGTCCCATCTTAGCTCGCTGAGAGCAGTCCAACCAAATGAAGAAGATTGAGTTATAGAATTATAATTTATACCTATAAGTAGAAATTAGAAGAATCACGCCAAATTGAAGTGTGTAGTTAACGGGAATCGGTAGCCCCTAAAACATGTCCCACAGACGTTTAGAGATAGAGATCCTTGTGAATTAAATTTTAAGTGTGGTAAACATGATGGCTTAAGTCGTTTTTGTAGGGGGAGGGAGGTGATTTACTGTCCAGGGAATAAGCCAGTCCCGGAATGCGGCACAGATGCGCCACTGGCTGAAATTATGCATCGGGTCCTACTCCGCCATGATCGGTTGAGCTAGCCGGCCTTGTCCAAGCTAAGAACCAGGTTCGTAACAGTATGGCGCCCAACTTAAACTTGAAGTGGAACCGAGGTCGCGTAAAGGCAGCCTTAGAAGAGACAACATTTACCGTCTGGTCCAGATCAGTTAAAAAAAAAATTATTCAGCCTAGAGATTTATCTCGCCAAGAACCACTACCGAACTGGATCTAGAATCGATCGAAGGCTTAGGAGGAACTCAAAAGTTTTCTCCTAATTGCGTGATTTCAGGAGGGACCTAGTGAGGGTGATGGAGTTCACAAAGTAAATGGTCATATATTTGTTTAGAAAAGTAGAAAATAAACTACTCCGAAAGGAAATAGAACAAGTAAAAAAGGACAGAGACCAAGATAGGAGAGAGCTAAACCGTTTGGTAAACGACAGCAAAAAGATAAGCCTATTGGTAAAAGGACTGCCCTCAGGAGAATCCCCGCTCAATGAGTTTCATAGGCTTTGCAAAAGCACTTTGGATGTGCCACAAGTAAAGGCCAAAAGTGTCAAAAAAAATATATAGCCGAAATGGCAAGATGGGTGAGATTGCAGAATTGGAGTCAGAAGATATGGTGGAAACGGTGTTTAAAAACACACAAAAGCTCGCGGGAACTGCAATATTCATAGAGAAGGATCTGCCGGAAGATAAGTAGCAGCAAAAAAAGGCACTCTTACAGCTGAAAAGAGAACCATCTCGGTTAGGAAACGCTAATATGTTCGTCAGAAACGACAGTAGAAGCATCAATGGAACTTGGATGTATTTCGACAACAACCACAATCTTATCGCCAAAGGACAGCCAGTGGAGCAGCGCATGAGAGCTATTATTTGAAAAGTACTTCAGAGCCTATGACATGTATTGGACACCAGCAACACGCAATACCCGTTTTGGTCGAGCCATTTACCTTTTTGAACACAGTCGGCAACTTAACAAATGCCATAGCAGCAATAAGTCACGAACTCCTTCCATGTGTACAAGACTTCCTTGTGGAATGTAAGACATGGTCTGATCATCTGCCAATATGCCTGCAGCTTAATGTCTTAATATCTGAGGATGTGCAAACTCTCAACTTGTTACCAAAATTAAAATGAATTCCAGAAAAACAAAAGGAGTACCGAGAAAGAATTGTGAGAAATCTGAATGCGAGAGAGGCAACTGGTCAGCAGTTTTCCTTGTCTAATCTGTAGTAAGTCGTTCATGAGGCAGCTGTAAAACAGCAAGCAAATCAAAAACAAACGGAACCCAAATGCAAATGGATTGATCGACAATGTACGAATTTTAGAGAGAAGTCCCTGGCACTTTTAAACGCAATTAAAAGCAATCGTTCATGAGGCAGTTGTAAAACAGCCAACAAATCAAAAACAAACGGAACTCAAATGCAAATGGTTTGATCGACAATGTAAGAATTTTAGAGAGAAGTCCCTGGCACTTTTAAATGCAATTAAAAGCAATCAAACGAATCGAGAAATGCTCCGGAAGCAATATTTAGGAGCCAATATAGAGTATAAGCGGATATGTAATGCTAAAAAGGTTAGTTATTACCAGCAGCTGGAGAGACAGCTTGAAAGAGTTTATAATAGCAAGGAGTGGTGGAGTATAGTACGAGAGATAAGGGGAACTGAATTTAAGATAAGCGCTCAAGTCTTGGTTGCTGACTTCAAAAAGTATTTTAAAACCTCCTTAACCCCGACCAGCAGGGATGCCATTTACATTACGCAAGAAACCTTATCCAAAACGAATTTTTAGACTCGGAAATTACCTATGGTGAAGTCAAGGATGCGCTTCGAAAAGCAAAGACCAACAAAGCCCCCGGGCGAGGATCGAATCCTTTATGAGCACTACATGCACGCACCAAAAGACTTTCTAAAGGCGCTAACTCAAGTCTACAATAAAATGATTAGTACACAAGAAGTCGAGAAGTGTTGCTCATCTAATATAGTTTTCCCTATATATAAAAAGGGTGATATAAGCCAGCCAGAGAATTACCGAGGGATTTCCTTTTTAAACAGCCACATTAAAATCCACTCATGATGCTCTCAAAGCAAAAACCTTGCAGTACAACCTTCAGCAACAGTTCAATAGAGCAACTCAAATTTATAAACACTTGGAAAACTCAGTGGCCTAAAGCTCCAGTCTCTGCCAATCGCCACAGTTTCGTGGGTAGTTAAGGCCCGGTTCGATCTGATAAAACTGGGATCTAACACCTATAACCGACAGGAACATGTAGTTTGCCCCACTAGACACTGGAGAACTGGATGATTTTGAGCATTTCCTAGGAAGATGCCCAATTTTAAAAGAGCATAGAATATCATGTTTTAGGAAACCTCTGCTTACCAAGACCGAGATAAAAGGTAGCCTGGATGATAGAGAGGATAAATACTGGGCACACCTTGTTACCTTTATTAAGCTAGCTTTAAAATATCCAGCAGCAATTTTAGAAGTGTTAAATTAGTTTTAAGTGCGTACAAGTGTGCTAACTTGCCAAATACTGATGAACGATCTGGTATCTGGGGAAGACCCGGGCAGCCAGGTGTAGTAATCGGTGTGAGGTGAGCCATGCGCACGGGCCGACAGACGGACTTTGTTTTATGTCCATGTTGGCTAATTTCGCTTCTTCTTCTTTTAGAGTAACCTTATTATTATTAATATATATTAATCGTAATTTCAAATTGCAATTATATAAGATATTGTACTTACAAATGTATATACTCAAGAAATAAAGAGAGAACTATTACTACTACTAATACTATTTGTTTTGAAACGAAAATTACTTATTTGATGGAAGGAAACATTTTCGAAGCTGATTCTCAGCCTCTAAAGAGGTGGATGGTGGATACAGAGAGAGAGTTTCTGAAAAAGGGAATGCTTTTTTTCCAACCGTGATCCAGGATAAGAAAAACTTACTTCTGTTCGAAGATCTAGGCAGTAGTCGAGTACGTTTCCTTGAAAATCCGGTTCCTGGATGGCCCATGCGAACTAAAGTCGGACATGAGATGCATTCCGAAACCAAATACGACCCTGACGACTAGATCCGAACCAAGAAGTAAAAATATTAGATCTTAATGGTGGGGGACCTCGACTCCTTGTCTCATAAAAGAAGACAGAAGTAATCAACGTCTCTAGCACCAAAAATATGACTTAAGATGAGCAGAAAACCGTTTACTAGTTCGGCTCCGATCAGAGTCATCCTCCTTCCCCTTATTGTTAATGTTTGTGTTGAGTTATCGTTGAATTAATATTGTCCAGTGTTTCAGGAGAAAGCTGAGAATGGAGCAGTAAGGATTCGTTATTTAACAACAGAAGTAAAAAAATGAAATAAAAGAGCTGTAGTTATTCTTAATTTAAATTGGGGGTACCGTTTAAAGAGTAGAAGTTAGGGTAGCCTGATAAATGTCCGGTGATCAGGGCCAGGGACACAATTTACGAAGTAGGGCTCCATTGAGGAGTGCGTTAATGAGAACTCCTCCGCCAACTTCCCAACAAAGAGCAGAATCTCCTTATTTTTAAAGTTTGTGTTGAGTTATCGTTGAATTAATATTGTCCAGTATATCAGGAGAAAGCTGAGAGTGATAGTTTTATTAATAAAAAAAATTTAATAAAATACCTGTAGTTATTCTTAAATTAAACTAGGGTAACGTTTAAATATTAAAAGTTAGGGTAGCCTGATAAATGATCGGTGATCAGAGAACTCCTCCGCCAGCTCCCCAACAAGGAGCAGAACCGGGTGCAGTAGACATGAGTGGGACTGACCAACAGCAGGAAGATAGTTGAGAAGGATCGGCACAGCTGCAGATATCGCCTGAGGAAGCCTTGGCCATTAATGCTGCAGTGGCACAAGCTCTTGAGAATAGATCAAGAAGGGTTTTATTAAGATGCTGAGGGCCATCAACGATGTCATGGTGCCGTTACGACAGAGTGGAGCAGCGATTCAGGCCAGCTTGCAATCGGAAGGTACTTGGGACGATTTGAAAGAGGAGCTAACTACTCCATTTCGTGGTATCGGAGGCTAGTTCAAACGGCTGAGGGCGCTGCACGAGCGTAGACCGTGGTGGAATACCTTCGGGGGTTGCGTCGGCTGGGATAGCGATTGGCAAATCCTCTATTTTATTTTATTTTATCATTAATAGTCGACAAAAAAGGCTGTCAACAAATTTGTAAACACGGTATAAAAAGGCTGAGTTACTAAAACTGCTTAAAAAGAAAGCGACTCGGTGGCGGATTTTTATTTGCCGGTCCGGCCAGCTATATCCCGATTCACAGCATGTTGCAGTCAGAGTCGATATTAGAGCTAAAAAAACCGAGTTGTCAAAAGGAAAACAATTTGGAACTGAAACATTCGAATTGCAAGTTGAATGCAAATCGTTCGAATAACAGAACAGCCAACGCAAAATCGTTCGATTTTAATTTCATTTGAAATTGAATAACTTATGTGAAGCCCGGAACAGGCCTGATAGAGATAATGAAGAAGTAAGAAAAAAATAAGAAAATGCAGGTTTACAAATGCTAAAAGGAATAAAATAAATAAACGTACTTATGTAGAAAAAAAAATATCTCTGACCCTATTTACAGCTGGGAGTGGTCAGAGATTTCCACGGAGATAAGTGTATAGGAACGTTTGTAAGGAGAAAAGAGAGTGAGAGAGATCTATTGAGAGGAGGTGATAAAGATCGTCGTGGACTTGACATAAAACCCGAAATCGATTATGCTGGGCATAAACAGTTGTGCATCAAGATAAGATTAAAGGAAAAAAGTTTCTAGTTGGCCTAGAAGGAACAGAGAAGTTAAGGCGACATAGGAGTTCAGAAGAGTCTACATCACCGATATTTAACTTATGAAGAAAAGAAACACCTAAGACTGTTCTACGGTTAGCTAGCGAAGGAAGGTCAATAAGCAAGAACCTTCTGGAGTACGATGGCAAACGAGGGTTAGAGTCCCAGTTAGGCCACGAAGGGCAAGATGCCAAGATGATTAAAATCATCAAGAGATCGCAGGACATGTGTACACAGTGTTAAAGAATTGTGCGAGGAAAGTTTAGAGGTCGAAGCCAATTTTGGTAGACGCGAATTTCGGCCGGCATATAGAGCTGTTCCAAAATTTCCTGCTACCCACCGAGTAAACGAGCTTACAGCTGAGTCCGAAGATGTGGAGAAAGACGAAACGAACGCGGTGGAGGAAGTTCGTCTAATGTCAGAATCGAGACTAAGCTGCTGGAACTGTGGACAACTGGATCACGAATTTCGCGACTGCAAAGCAAAGGAGAGGCGGATCTTCTGCTTCCGCAGCGGCAAGCCAGATATTATCAGTCCCGACTGCATTAGTTGGACGGGAAGCGTACGGTCGAGCGCAGTCAAGGCGGGGGATACGCGCTAGAGGATGACACCCGCGCAGAAGTAGACGGCGAACTTCTAGAAAAAGAAAGAATGAAAATTAGTTTAAATAATAATAATAATAAAATTAGATTCTAACTGGCAAAAGAACGAATGAGAGCATTTCTAGTGGCACTGGAGAGGATTTTTGCAGAGCGACAAGTCGAAGGCATGCGCAAGATTACCAGGCAGGTAAAGAAAACCAGCGATCGGTTCTGGCAGAGAAAATTGAGTGGAAAACAAGTGGCGGAAGCGGTAAGGCGGAGCGCAGACACAGATCCTCGTCCATTTGCCGAGGTGACGATCCGAGGAAAATCAGTTCGTGGGTTGCTAGACCCAGGAGCTTCAGTCAGCGTCTTAGGTCGGAACAGTCGAGAGCTACAGAAAGAATTGGATATCAAGATAAAGAAATACGTCTCCATAATGCGCGCAGCCTCCAGCGAGGATAGAATCATCATTGATCGGGTGAAGCTGTAGGTAGAGTATAAAGGATTGACCAAGGAAATCCGATTCTACGTGGATCCTGGCCTGGTGCAAAATCTATATCTAAGAGTAGTTTTTTGCGGGGCCTTTGGGTTAGTTCCAGCTGTCATAAAGCCTTCGGAGTTGAGATTGGTTAAGGAATTGTTGGCCAAACAAATGGTACACAAGACCGGAGCCGTGGGAACTGAAAGAAAATGAACAAAAAGAATTGCACAAGGTCAAAGAGGAGTTTATGGCGTTTGAGAAGGTAGGAATGGGAAGGACGTCGTTGGAGTCCCATACGAATCACCTAATAGAAGGAGCTGAACCTGTGAGGATTGTCACTATCCGCTTTCACCAGCCATGCTGGAATTGGTTTGGGCCGAGGTGGATGTGCTCTAGCTCTCGGAGTAATATAGGTCAGCGAGAGGCCTTGGAGCAATCGGTCTACTGTGGTGCGGTAGCCTGACAAAAATCGATTTTGCCTCGACGCCAGAAAACTGATTAAACTCACTGATGAAGACGCCTACCCATTACCCTGCATAGACGGCATTCTTTGAAGAACATATCAGACACATTACATTTCTGGCGTCGATCTGAAATAGCATATTTCCAGAAAGAAATGAATGAGGCAAGCAAGCCATGCACAGCGTTTTCAGAAGCTGAGAGGCCACTCTATCAATTGGGCATCAAAATGCCGATTTAGGATGATTTGCTGGTCATTTCCGCCAGCTTCCAGGCTCCAACACTTGAAGCAGGTAGTCCAATCCCTTCAAAATGCAACAGGGCTGAAAAAATCAAATTTTTGTTTTTAACATTTTAAATTACTTGGCCTTTTATGTCGGTGGTGGGGCCTTAAGATTGGTCCCTGATCGGGTATCTGCAATTTTAAAGACCCAAACTCCAAAAGCCATCCGCAAATTACGAAGCTTCTTGGGAACCGCTGGATGGTAACGCCGGATTATCCGAAATTTCCCGTCCTTATCGGTGCCGCTTACTGATGCACTCAAGAAACCCGTTGGAAGAAAATTTCCTTGTCCGAAGAAGCAAACGAAACCGGTTTTAGTTCACGCCGATTTCAGCCGCCACTTTTATGTCCAGAGCGATGCTGTTCCAGCGGGACAAAGAGCAAGCAGAGCGTCCAATAGCGTTTATTCGGCCAAATTAAATCAGCATCAGCTAATCTATTCAGACACGGAAAAGGAATTCTTAGCGGCGATATTGGCTATACAGAAGTTCCGTCCTTACATCGAGCTGATGCCATTTAATATATTTAATAATGTAGTAGGAAAGGAGAGAGAACATAGACATACTTGCTACTTCTCTATTCTTAATTACTATTGTTGTATCATATCAACCATCCTCTCAGAGAGAGAGAGAGAGAGAAAGGAACTAAAGTAGAACGGAACGCTGATCAAACGGACGTTGGAATGAAACGTATAGGCAGTCGTCGCATAACCATAAGACGAGAAACAACATAGCGGAATAAACACATTATATATATATTCTTAAACCAGCTAACGGCTTTTTATTATTTGGCCTCATTCGCTTCCCCTACAATATCAGAAGTGGTGAACTTTTCGCGCGATGGACCTATTAATTGATATCAACGCACACAGTGTTACAGCCTTAAACAAGTGGTTAGACATTCTCGAAATGCCAACCACAAACACAAAGGCAAACGCGATTGAATGAGATTCCTGCCGAGCGTCGTGGAGCTTGCTCCATATCATTGGGTAAGGCAAACGATCAGTGCCCAACCAACACCGAGGAAATTCATCCAGATGAAAAGGAAATGCACAGCGGCTTACATCAAGAAAATTGTGAAATTATATCGAAGTTGCTGGAAATCGATGACGCCGCACTCATCGTAGAGCATATGCAAGAAGGAGATGGAGCTAATACCTAGCTACTACAACAACTTCAGCGTCTTCAGTTGGAGCTGGGCAGAGTCATGGCGTCACAAAAACAATTACTGAAAATGGAAGAGGCGGCAAAGAACGAAGCAAGCAACGACAAATCGCTTACGGTAAACACCGCCATCTTGAGAAACCAGCAATTCACAGAAGTGAACCAGTTCAGCGATACAGTGTTGGAAAGCAGAGACCAGATCAGTGTTGGCGAATCGCTGAGTGAATTAAATGTAAACAATACACTCGCAGCAGGCCAACAGAGAAATGCTTCAAACGGAATAAAATTCGAATCAAATGGTTTATCGTTTCGTTTGGCTAAGGAGGTACTAGCCGAATATGATGGCAATACATGTGCTAAAAAGTGGATCACGCAAATGCGGAATATTGCAACCGTTTATGACATCGAGGGTGTGTATCTGCATATGTTATTGGTGAGCAAGCTAAAGGGAAACGCTCATGTTTGGTTACATGCAAATGACACACGGATATTGGAGCCAGTGAATGTGTTGTGTGTACAGTTGGCCGAAACGTTTGAAGCAAATTTATCCAAAGCTGAGACCAGACGCAAGTTCGAAGCACGTAAATGGCAGTCAAAGGAAAATTTTATCAACTATCTGGAAGACAAAGTTTCGCTATCTAATGACATTAACATCGATGAAGAAGAGCGTTTAGACCAAGTCAAGGTCGAGGGAATTTCATCAGAAAGTCTGCGCACAAAAGACAGGATTCAGTTTCACGAGCGTTGCAGAGTTACGTCGCGCATTCGCAGAAGTAAGGCTACCGATGGAGCGGGTAAATATTGGCGAGACTAAAAAGGCTGCAAATGGGGTAGGCAGCAACAAGGAGAGTCGCTGCTACAATTGTTATTCAAAAGGGCACTGGCGCAAAGATTGTAAGAAGCCCAAGAGAGACCCTGGATCGTGTTTCGGATGCGGTTCAGTGGAACATTTGGTGCGGTATGTCCTTTAAATAAGAAGAAGATCGAGGATTCAAAGAATGGGGGCAATAATTTCGTAAGAGATGTTGAAATTTACTTTACGCACCGTCCTAATTTTCTATTAATTTCAGCATGCCTCATAGACTCAGGAAGCACTATTTCATTTATTAAGAAGTCATTAAAACCAGAGAAAGTTCATTTGTTACCAGTCACAAATTCATATTTTGGGCTAAATAAGAGCCTTCTAAAAACACATGGAAAAGTGTTATATTATGTTTTGAAAAATTCAATAAAAATTTATTTCCATTTAACAATGGTTGCAAATGAGTCTATGATGAGTGATGTAGTCTTGGGTAGAAATTTTATGGAAGCATGTAATTTGAATTTGGATCTAAACACCTTGAAGATGGTAACAGTAGAAAAAGTAGAAGGTGAAACTAAACGAAAGCGTTCAGGTTATGAGACAGATAAGTCGGTAAGAATACAAAATGTTGACACAAAGTTGGAAAGGGATGAAATAGTTAGAGACAAAGAGCAGAAGATAGTTACGACAAAGGAATGCGAATTGAGCAATGTTGATAAGATTGTTATGGCAAATGTTGATGAGATTGTTAGTAAGATGTTTGATGAAATGGTTTTGAGCTTTATTAAAGAAATTTCTTGTGAAATGGTTAAGCGAAAAATTGAAAATACTTCGGAAAACAGTCAAGAGAAAATGGGAACTGAGAGATGTGAGAAATTTGAAGTCTGCAATTTTGAAAGGGAATTATTAGAAATTAATTGCGCAAATGTGGATGAAACGGAATACAATATTGGAGATGATATAAATTATGAGGTGCGAGGTAAATTTATTGCTTTGTTTGAGAGTGGTTACAAAAATGCCCAAAGACCTAATGAACCGATTGTGAAATTAAGTTGTCATATTCTGAAAAAGAAAAACTACAAGTTATTTTGGATGAATATTTAGAAAAAGGAATAGAATATGCATCGCCAGCAGTTTTGGTAAATAAAAAGACGGGCGAATTAAGGTTATGCGTAGATTTCAGAACAATTAACAAAGCATTGATAAAAGACAATTACCCTTTACCTTTAATAGATGATTTGTTGGACAGGTTAGTTAACAAGAAAATTTTTACGAAGTTGGACTTGAAAAATGGATATTTTCATGTATTCGTAAATGAGGAATCGGTCAAATACACGTCATTTGTTACGCCATTGGGGCAATATGAATTTTTGCGAATGTCCATGGGATTGAAAATGCACCGGCAGTGTTTCAAAGGTTTGTGAACAGGATTTTCGAAGACATGATAAGAGAAAATAAAGTCATAATATACATGGACGATATTATGATAGCAAGCAAAGACATGGAAGAGCATTTGCAGACATTAGGTGAAGTTTTTGACAGATTGGTTAAGAATAAGTTGGAGCTTCGGTTAGATAAATGCGAGTTTCTGCAATCTAAAATCAAGTATTTAGGTTTTTGCATAACAAGCGAAGGCATAAGAGCGGACGACAAGGGTTTGGAAGCAGTCAAAAATTTTCCTGTCCCTGAAAAAGCACAATCAGTAAAAAGTTTTCTGGGCCTATGTTCTTACTCTCGCCGTTTTATAAAGGACTTTTCTTCTATGGCGAAACCCCTGTATGATTTGTTTAAAAAGGATAGAGAGTTTCAATTTGGGGAAAAGGAACTAAAATGTTTTATGAACCTCAAGGACAAACTTGTTCAAGCACCAATTCTTGCATTGTGATTGTTACGGACTGTAATTCTTTAACATTGACTTTAAATCGAATAGAGCTTAACCCGAGAATAGCCAGGTGGGCACTTGAACTGCAAAATTATGATTACGAGTTGGTACATAGACCTGGAAAAAGAATGCAGCATGTAGATGCGTTAAGCAGGTGTAACAATGTATTAATCGTAGAAACGAACAGTTTTGAGGATAATTTGATTATTTGTCAGCATAAAGATACGAAGTTACAAAAAGTCAAAAAGAGGTTGGAAAAGACAGAAGATAAATTGTTCGAAATGAGAAATGGTATATTGTACAGGAAGAGCAATGACAATAGGTTGTTATTTTATGTACCAGAGGAAATGGAGGACTCAATTTTGTTCAAATATCACAACGAATTGGGACACTTGGGAAGAGACAAGGTTTCAAAGACGTATTGGTTTCCAATCTCAAAGAAAAGACAATGAATCACATAGCTAACTGTTTAAAGTGTGTGGCTTATTCGCCAAAGTCGGGAAAAGGTGAAGGAGAGTTACATAGCATTCCAAAAGGGAAACAAGCCCTTTGACATTGTGCACATTGACCATTATGGTAGATGCAGGAAGATCGAAAAAGCACGTACTAGTTATCATCGATGGGTTCACGAAGTATGTCAGACTGTACCCAACAAAAACCACGAATTCAAAAGAAGCTATACAGGCCCTTAGAGATTATTTCAGGGCATACAGCCGACCGAAATGCATTGTATCAGATAGAGGTAGTAGCTTTACATCAGCGGAGTTCGAAGAATTTATGAATGAGTGTAATATTAAACATATAAAAATTGCGACTGGATCTCCTCAGGCAAACGGACAGGTAGAACGGGTAAATCGTAGTTTGGGGCCGATGATTGCTAAATTAACGGAACCTGAGAGAGGATTACACTGGGATAAAACGATTGAAAATGTTGAATATTCGTTAAACAACACAATGCAAAGGAGTATTAGACAAGTTATAGATGAATTGAGAGAAGGAATTGAGGAATTAGAGCTAGATGAAAGTGTTAGAAATTTAGAAGAAATAAGAAAAGACAGAGAGTTTTACCAAAGACAAGCGCAAGCCTATAATCAGCAGCATTATAATGAAATGAAGAAAAAGTCAACGGAGTACAAAGCGGGAGACTACATTATGGTTAAAATTTTTGATTGTACACCTGGAGAGTCAAGAAAGTTAATACCTAAGCATAAAGGACCATACATGATAGATAAGGTATTCAAAAATTACAGATTTCTTATAAAAGATGTGGAAGGTTTTCAATTAACTCGTAATCCATATCAAGGTGTTTGGAGTGGTCAGAACATTAGATATTGGATCGGAAACAGGAGTAGTGGCTAAATTAAGCTAATATAAGTAATTGTAATACTATAATGTTAATGTACCTGTAATACTGTAATATTAATGCATACATGATAACTAGCTTAAGATCAGGAGATCTAATGGTCAGGACGGCCGAGTTGTAGTAGGAAAGGAGAGAGAACATAGACATACTTGCTACTTCTCTATTCTTAATTACTATTGTTGTATCATTGTATCATATCAACCATCCTGTCAGAGAGAGAGAGAGAGAGAAAGGAACTAAAGTAGAACGGAACGCTGATCAAACAGACGTTGGAATGAAACGTATAGGCAGTCGTTGCGTAACTATAAGACGAGAAACAACATAGCGGAATAAACACATTATATATATATTCTTAAACCAGCTATTGGCTTTTTATTATTTGGAATCATTCGCTTCCCCTACAATAAGTAATAGCCGACCAAGTGGCTTCAAGTGGTTGATGTCGCTGAAAGATTTGAGCGGGCGGTTGGCAAAATGGGCCCTCCAGCTGCACGCCTTCGACTTCCAAAATAAAACCTAGGAAGGGCGTAGAGAATGTCGTGGCTGATACCTTGTCTCGCTTTGTGGAGGAGTTGAAGCAGGATCCTCAAGCACTACTGGATTCCAGACTACGGAGTTTGAGTCCGAGGATTTTCGCGAGCTTCGGATGGAATGAAATGTGGTATACACACGATTCGGTTTCGAGCGTCTTGATGATCAGGTAGAGGTTACTGCATGGAAATTGTGGGTGCCCTATTCTTTGACAGCGGGGATGATAGAGCAAGCGCATGTGGATGATAAGGCGTCACATGGTGGTGTGGCAAAAACCCTGAACCTTCTTCAAAGGCTATACTGTTGGTCGAAGATGACCACGCAGGTTCGAGATTACGTTTGTAGATGCCAGCAGTGTAAGAAGACGAAGGCACATATAAAATAAATTTGTTTGACAAAACTACTTAACATTTAGCTATTCTTTAAATGTATCATTGTTTAGTAACATTTGAAGTATTTTTATAAGTTTCCGTACGAAAAAATGTCTAGAAATATCGGAGTTACAGCCACTTCAGGTTGGCCTTGTCAGGAATTAAACCTACCGAAAGAGGAATTACAAATCGTTGGTTGGTTAAGGTAAAAATTATTTTTTTGGCCTAAAAACGCCAAATTTTTTCGCTGTAAAATCGGATAGAAGCAAAAAATAAATAATGGGGGATCGTTGGCTGGGTGTCAAATATATATTATTCAGGGCTGCAAAGCAAAAAAAATTGTCGGATCTCCGGTACACTGGTTCGAACCCAAATTAACGAATGGTTAAGTTTCGGAAAATTAAGAGAAGGTTTTGGTTCGAACCTTGGTTAAGTCCATACTTTATACAACATTAATAATTGATGTGTTCTTTGTGTTTTAAAAACAGCATTCGACCAAATTGTACGGGAACCGAGTGGTTTTTGGTTCGGAATTGGTTAGTAGAACACATGGAAATATTCTGGGACCAACCCTGTACAGCCTGTTCACTGCAGATATGCCTACTGCTCTGGACATACCCATAAACAATGATACATTTAAAGAATAGCTAAATGTTAAGTAGTTTTGTCAAACAAATTTATTTTATATGTGCCTTCGTCTCCTTACAGCAGGACCTGCTCATAGCAACCTTTGCCGGATGACACGGCAATCATGGCGCGTGACAGATGCGTTTATTCTGCAACAGACGCGCTGCAAGAATACCTCACATGTGACATCTACATAACATAAAATAAATAATTAAAACTGTGTACAAGCAATCTGCAAGAAGTCACTCAAAACGGAAACACAAACACAGAAAACAAAGGGCTGAGAATAGACAAAAAAACACTCAAAACTAAAGCACACTTTCCAACACAAAATTTTTAGTGATAGGCATAATGGCACCGATTCCAAAACGCCAGCGTGAAAACAAACATTAAAGAAATTAAAAACTATTTTGTCGGCAAAAAATCGACTGTGGTTCACAGGCCACTTTTCGACAACACCTGGAGAATTGCAGTTAATTCAGCAACTCTTTCTCTTGAGGACCAGTATAACCAAATACGCGTGTGTGAGTGTCGGTTAAGCAGTCCACATATACTCCCCACCGAGTTCGATAAAGCAGTGCAAGCAGTCCACTAAGCAGTGTCAACTCCGCATAGACGCCAACGAACGAACCACCTGCAACAGCCATAGTAGCGCAGTGGGTGGCTACCAAACTCTGAAGCGAGGAAACGCAGGTTCGATCCCGGGCACGGTCAGTCAAAAACTTTTTTCTTTTTTTTGATTTATATCCTTGCCTTGTGGCTCATATTTGTTCCTTGAGCCCGACGCATTTTATTGTATTGTTGCTGCCACCGATCAACAAACACGCTGGGCCATGGAGCTGCCTAGGGGCGAAATTGACCCTGGCGGGTCTAACCAATTGGAGGTATTGTTGCCGGGCGGCGACTCTGGAGGCACCAGTACACCGCTCACGAGCTGCATCAATTGGGACGGAAAAGATCCGTTCAAGAAGAGCGCGAGGATTGCTCGCTCACCAGATACACTATCTGGGTTGGAGACCGAACGCCCAGAAACGGTAATCCCGCCATCGCCAGCGGCTCGCCCCATCTTGAACCAAAAGACGGAAGAAGCAGATGGCCTCAGGAAGCTGAACAATATAGGGTCAAAAGCTAGAGAGCTTAGAAAGCTGATGGCTCTACCTAAGCGCTCGATCACTAATGTCATGAGGGAGTTAGTGGACGAGATCGATCTCCTGCAGAGGGAAGCCCAATCCTGTGTCCAAGGGCTACTGGCAAAACAGGTAGAGGAATTGGCAGCCGCCCCACCCAAGGAAGCAAATGTCGGCGCAAAACGACCTAGGAATCCCATGCAGGACAACATGTCGCCTTCAGCCAAGCCGACCCCGAAGAAGGCAATGCACAAGGCGCCGGCAGAGAAGACAGCCCGTAAGGAGCAAAATATCCGCAAAGGCATGCGGGATAGTGAAAAGCCGCAACAACATGAAGAACAACAGCCAAGCACTGCCCCAGAGGAAGCCAAGAATAAAGAATGGACTACTGTAAAGCCGAAAACCCGGAAGCCAAGGCCGCCAAGGAACGACGCCATCGTCATCAGAAGCAAAGGAGAGTCAACCACGTACGCAGATATACTGAAAAGGGTCAAAACCGAACCGCAACTGAAGGAATGGGCGCAATGTGTACAAGGAATCAGGCGCACGGCTAAGGGCGAGCTTTTGCTGAAACTAGACAAGGCATCCGACCCCAAGGCACTGGAGATGCAAAATGCCGTGCAAGCATTGCTTGGAAATATCGCCGAAGTCCAAACACTCACGGAGACGATGTTAGTGGATATCAGAGACATTGATGAAATCTCGAAGGCCGAAGAGATTGTAGAAGCCATCAATGAGCAGGTTGGATTGAGCCTTTCGGAATCGGCGATTGTTGGCCTACGGGCAGCCTACAGGCAAACGCAAACACTCACACTGCGGTTGATGCCAGAAACGGCGAGCAAATTGATCGAAAAAGGAAGAATACGTGTAGGGTGGGTGTGGTGCAGAATCAGACCGAAACTGGTTCCAAGGAGATGCTACAAGTGCCTTGAATTCGGGCACATATCGGTAAACTGCAGGAGCAAACATGATTGCGCAAAAGCCTGCTACAATTGCGGTGGTGAAGGGCATAAGGCTAGCCTCTGTAAAGCTTCCGCGTCGTGCATCGTCTGCACACGTTCCAATCTCAAATCGAGGAGTCATGCCACATCGAGCACCAAATGCCCAGCATATCAAAAGGCGCTAAAAGATATGGGCCGTAAACAAAGATGAAAGTTTTACAACTGAATCTTAATCACTGCGCGGTGGCTCAGAACCTGCTAGAGCAGACTGTACAAGAGGAGAACATAGACGTGGCCATCATCAGCGAGCAGTACAGAAACAGAGAGGCCGGCGAGTGGGTGGCAGACAACCCCGGGAAGGCTGCGATCTGGTCATGCGGAAATCCAAAAGCGCAGATGCAAAGCACCTCACAGTCAGCCGGATACGTCAGGGCTATGATCGGGGGCGTTCACTTCTATAGCTGTTACCTGCCGCCAAGCCTGAACACAATGGAAGCATCGAGCATACTGGACGACCTTTCTGAAGATGCCCAAGGAAAATGTCCAATAGTTATAGCGGGAGATTTTAATGCATGGGCTACCGAATGGGGCTGCCCGACTACAAACGCAAGAGGCCAATCCTTACTGGAGTCATTCGCATCACTGGACATTATCCTCCTTAACAGAGGCGATAAACAAACCTACTGTAAGGCGGGTAGAGGATCAATTATAGACCTTACTTTCGTGAGCAGCAGCCTGCTACCTCGCAGTAACTGGAACGTAACCGACCTCTACACGGGAAGCGACCACATGGCCATAATATTTACGCTGCGGCAACCTAGCGCATTGGGGATTAGACGTACACCCCAAATTCGGTACAAGGTGGAATCGCTGGAAGCAGAAATAATCCCTGTGCTAATGAAGGACTTCACAACCCACGGTACAGCTAATGACAGAGCAGATCAAACGGCAGCGCAACTAAAAGCGACATGTGACTGTGCAATGCTGCCTAAAGGACGCGGACCACCCAGACGGAGCCCAAAATACTGGTGGACGCAGGAAATAGCAGATTGTCGAAAGGAGTGTCTGCGTGCAAGAAGGCTATGCCAGCGTTCTCGTTGCTCAGCCAACTGGACGGCTCTCCAGGAGCAGTACAAGGAGAAAAGGCAAGTTCTTAAAAAGCACATCGAAGAAGCTAAGAGAAGATGCTTCGGCGACATTTGCAAGGATCTAGACGAGAACCCTTGGGGCCTCGCGTACAAGCTAGCAGTTAAAAAGCTTAAATCAAGCAGCCGACCAGCACCATCAGGTCGTGATCAGATGGCGCATATAGTGGAAACCCTTTTCCCACAGCAAACGGCATGTGAGCGACGGACGCCCTATAGGCTGCAGGCCTATGAATGGCGCGGAGTATCGATTGAGGAGGTTGTAACGGCAGCAAGCGCCTTTAAGGATGACAAAGCGCCAGGCCCAGATGGCGTCCCCAATAAGGTTCTCAAGCTTGCGATCATAGCTAACCCTGAACCATTCGTGGAGCTTTACAATGCTTGCCTTTCGGAGGGATCCTTCCCAGAAAGATAGAAGCGGCAGAGGTTAGTCTTACTACCAAAGGGAGCAAGCAATGTGGATGACCCGTCATCGTATAGACCGCTATGTGTGCTAGACACAACAGGGAAAATCCTAGAGCGCATCATTCAAACACGCCTCGAGACCGCAGTTGAAGCGTGGATGTCCCCCAGGCAATTCGGATTTAGGAAGAGACGTTACACTATACACGCAGTTCGTGAGCTGCACAACATTGCTAGTGAAGCCATTGAAGGCCAGCGCTGGATGTATGGTAGCAAGGAGTATTGCTTGGTGGTCACTCTGGACATCAAAAATGCATTTAACTCGGCAGGGTGGAATCATATATTGCGGGCGCTAAGTGCAATTGATGTGCCTTCATATCTCATCGCAATCATAGATGACTACCTAAGTGGCAGAATACTTACGTACGAGACCGAGGACGGGGAGCAGCAACACAACATCACCAGAGGAGTTCCACAGGGTTCAGTCCTAGGACCAATGCTGTGGAATATTATGTATGACGGCATATTGCGCCTTCCGCTGCCACCAGGAGCCACAGCAATTGGGTTTGCAGATGACATTGCCATCGTGGTAGTGGCAAAGCATCTCAAGGAAGTGGAACGGACCAGCAACGGGGCTATTGAGAACGTCAAGCGATGGCTCGAAAGGATGGACCTAACGTTAGCCATCCACAAAACTGAGTCGGTGCTAATAAGTAGCAGGAAAATAGTAGAGCAGGCGAATATTAACATTGGGAACGCAACAATAACCTCGTTACCTCACCTAAAATACCTGGGAGTCATGATAGACCACAGACTCAACTTCAGAGACCACCTGATCTATGCAAGCCAGGCAAACACTGGCGGACCAAAGCAGTCCAGAAGAAAGTTATTGGTAAGCGTAGTGAGCTCAACCCTGCTCTACGCCGCCCCAATCTGGGCACCAGCCACGGAATACAGCTCCTATGTACGTGGAGCTAACTCAGTGCAGCGGATCTGCGCACTTAGAGTTATAAGTGCTTTTAGAACGGTGTCAAATGATGCAGCCTTGGTTGTGGCTGGACTCATCCCATTTGACCTCAGGGCGCAAGAGTTTGCGGAATTGCACAAAGGAGCTCCAGATGGCAGCACGATGGCAGCGTACAGGACGGAGGTGCACACGAGAGCGGTGCAGAAATGGCAAGAGCGGTGGCAAGGATCGACTAAAGGACGATGGACATACAGCCTTATCCCTAATATAGAGCTCTGGCTAGACAGAAGACATGGACAGGTGACATACTACCTGACGCAACTGCTTACGGGACACGGATGTTTGAAATCCTACCTTTATAGGTTCAAACACGAAGACGACCCTTACTGCCCAGACTGTACAGGGCAGTCGGTCTCCCAAGACGCAGAACATGTTATGTTTAATTGTCCGTCCTTCATAAATGAAAGAACCGAACTAAGCAGGGTGGTTGGGAGGACACCAGCCGTTGGCAACCTGGTGAATATAATGCTTGAATCGGAACAAAATTGGTCTGCAGTCTGCAATATGGCCACAAAAATTTTCCAAAAACTGCGCTGCGCAGAAAGACTGCATAATTCTAATACATAGGAGAGAATCCTAGGTGAGCCTTGGGCATTTCCCCCCGGCGAAGTAATACCGAACGGTGGTTCCGCCGGGACTCGGGATGGGGTGGATTGTTTAGTGGGTGCGGTAACTCAAGTCCCACACTTTGGTTGCTACATCCTAGCGCCAAACCGGCTTTAAAGCTTTAAACCACCACTACAAAAAAAAAAAAAAAACATCTAGTGAACTGAAGACCGGAAGAATATCGGACGTGCCGTCGTCACAGCTGCTAAAACTAATTGACCAACGATTTGCAGAGCAGGCTCAGCTAATATCGTCCAAGATGAGTTAAGCTAAAGCTATGTACGGAGACGCTGAGAATTTTCTCGCAGCGAGAATTGTTTCATAATTCTCAGAGCGGCCTCTGAGACTGTAGGGTGACCAGAAATCAGCCAAATGTCACTGAATCTGAAACGGTCACCCTGTACTGGTCAGCTGTTGTTTGTTTACAAAACGAAGCGCGCTTAAGGAAATTTAATCATTTTGTGAATATGCAAACTGGTAGACTCTTTGATGAATGAAGACGCTCTGGGGACTGTCATGGTTGTTTTTATGGGGTCATTTTGGGTGGCGCTGAAGGAAGAGGAGCATTTATGGAGGGTGCAAATTGCATCGAAATGATTTTTGTTACTCAAATCCCATAAAATGAGTTGCGATTTTACCGCTTCGATTGGCGCCACATGTTCGTCCTCCGTAGAGTTCTAATTATGCCTTTTGTATTGATTTTGTTTGTGTTAGTTGCTTCCATTTTTTTTTCTCGTAGGTACCTCTGACAATTATCAAACATGTTTGATAAATTGTATGACCCCCTGTGAGAATTTATCAGCTGTTTGCCCAAAAAGCGAGTTGGCAGGCCATGCTCATTCTCAGAGCGCATTTGTGGTGTCTCCGTACCCGCTCTGAGAATGTGCTCAGTGAAATTTCTGCAGCGCATTCTCTGAGCTATGTAATTAGATGGGCTCCGAGAAAATTCTCAGCATCTCCGTACCTAGCTTAAGGAGAGAATACTTAACGGCTTAACGGCATGTCACTAGATATGCAGCACCTCCTCCAACGCGTGGAACACTTTGAACGCGATCTTGCTGACCTGGATGCATTGAAGGAGCTGGTCGGTAACCTTGAGGAGAAGCTGGCTGTCCAGGAGAATACGAATGTGGCTTGTGATCTAAGGCTGCATGTAGTGCCTTTCGCTGAAGCTGAATGGTTGAAATCGATGTTCTACTCTCTGTCGTTTGCTCTGGGTGTTACGCCTGCACCAAAGCTGAGGGAGATATTCAGGGATCAAGCTACGAAGCCCGACCCATACTGTTATTGACCCGGTCATCATAATTAAGTTTAAGCACGTGCGGGAGAAAATTATGATGCAGCGGGCAGCTGCTGAATACAGGCAAGCAACAACTGCAAATGCTGGGCATGGACTCGCCCACTCCGATCTACCTCAACTATGGAATTTTTAAAGAGGCTATGCGAATGAAGAAGCAAAAGCTTTTAACAGCAGTGTTCTCTCGGCGTGGCCTTTTACACGTTCGAGTGAGCGGAAGAGAAGACGTGGAGTGCGTTGCGAGCTTGAAAAGCTTGTACAACTCCAAAAAAAATGTTTGCCTGTCCAGCTGGCCCCTGATGGAGAAAACGTAAAGAATGAAAGTAGCTTTCGCAGGTAGACCAAATTCAAACAAAAATAATAGTAGTTTAAGTTCCAAGCAATTTTTACATATCAAGACTGTAGTGTTAGTTAGTGTTCCAAGCGTAATAATGCTTTACATTCTTGTTATTTGTGTGTGTATTTTCCAAGTTATCCACTTCATCTAAAATTAAGATGCCTAACAATGTAGTAACTTCCAGAGAGAATAGTCACTCTATCCTAAGAATACTAAGTTCACAAAAAACTGGCCTGCAGATCTGCCATATGAATGCGCATAGTTTGGCTAAGAAAATGGATCAGCTTAGGTATCTTATTGTGAACTGCAAAATTGACATAGTTTGTGTGTCTGAAACATGGTTTGTGCCCAACCTTTGTGATGCCTGAATTGTATGTGATGGATTTAATGTTTTTCGTTCGGATCGCCAACCAATAGCTTAAGTGAATACTTATTCCTTGAGCTTTTAAATATTAATAATAATGACAACATTTAACTTGGCTGCTTATACCGACCAAACAGAAATGTTGACTTTTCTGACATTATTGATGAACTCGCTGCTCTAACATTGACTTATCCGGACGTAATTCTAGCGGGTGACTTAAACAGCAATATGCTAGTGGAGCAGACACTGAGCAACGAAATGCAAGCCTTAGGTTTAACTCTTGTAAATTCAAGCGTTCCTACTCACTATACAAAATCAAAGGACACGCTTCTTGACGTGTTTTTTGTGAGCAACGCTAATAAAATTGTATTGTATGACCAATTCTGACTACCAAATTTCTCAAAACATGATTTAATTTACCTAACATATGACGTATTAATTGAAAAACATGACCAATTGATTAGTAATAGAAACTTTAGAGACATTGACTATGTAAGATTAAACAATGAACTGGGACTATGTGACTGGGAGAGCATTTACTTGACTCCATCAGTGGATGAACAACTAAATAACTTGAATATGAATATAAACTATTTATACAATACGTTCGTACCTGTTAGAAGTAAGTTAATCAGACCCAAGGATAAGCCCTGGTTTAATAAGCGCATTCAAGATGAGATAGTAAAACGAAATAAGGCTTATATAAAATTGATATAAGACTGACCAATTGTATACTCAATTTTCAATCCACAGACGCATAGTGAATAACCTGATCTGCAATACAAAACGTACCTACTACACAAATAAGCTAAATAGTGCAATATCCACTAGTCAAATATGGAAAAATATTAACGATATTGGGATAGAAAAACACAGCCCTGGGATCACAGACAGTATTGACGTTAATACCCTTAATAGGAAGATTTTGCAATTAAATATACCTGAAGTCCCCTACAATCCGTACCTGAACTCAACCCCAACTAACTATGATAATTATTTTAATTTTGTACGTGTAAATCAATGTGATGTCTTACAATGTATCCTTAATATTAAGTCAAATGCAATCGGTCTGGACAGAATGGACCCAAAACTTCTTTCAGTCCTGCTGGAAAATAGCTAAGATTATTCCTATACCAAAATCTTCCAATGAGTATAGGCCAATATCCACACTGCCATTTCTCTCAAAAGTATTTGAAAAATTGATGGCCAAACAAATTAACTGCTTTCTTGAGGAAATCAAGTTAATTGATAACAGGCAATCTGGATTTCGCAAGCACAGAAGCTGCACAACAGCAATATTAAAAGTAGTTGAGTATATTCGAGAAAAATTGGATGACAGTAATGTGACTTTTCTTACCCTTCTCGACTATAGTAAGGCATATGACACGGTTAACCACGAAATACTATTAACTAAGCTAATGATACTAAATACTAAATATTATTAACTAAGAAAATGACCTTCCCTAATCTTTATTTATGAGTGATGCCCATATGTATGCAGATGACGTCCAAATGTCTGTAAGTCGACCGTTAAGTAGAATCTGTGATTGTATTGATATATGTAATTCCGATCTGTTACGTGTTTCTGAATGGGCAAATAAGAATGGTCTGTCTAGTAACCCGAAAAAATCCAAATATCTCGTCATCTATAAAAGAAAGATCAATACAGAAAATTTACAAAAACTTAAAATAGCTGATCAGACAATTGAATATGTAGAAAAAGTCGAAAATTTGGGACTGACTTTTAATAGTACTTTAACGTGGAATGATCAAATTAATAAAGCCGTTAGCAAAATGTATGGACTGTTGAGACAACTTAATTTTACAAAAACGCTCTACCAACTAAATTTAGGTGTCTAGTCGCGAAAGCTTTCCTTACTCCTACACTGACATATGGAATAGAGATATTTGCCAGCAGTGAAATGACTAGTCAGAATATATTAAAAGTGTCATTTAATAACACATCTAGATATGTATATAATCTCAGGCGTACTGACCATGTTACCATTTACACAAACGAACTACTCAATATTAAATTAAACAATTGGATTCATGATTATCAATAATTTAATTTAACATTTTAAAAATAATAATAATAATATATACTATAGTTCGATTTTTTTTCCCCTTTTTTTTTAAATAAAAATGTTAGGGCCACTATTCTAAAAACATGAAATAAAAATTTAAAAAAAATAAATGATTTATATATATATGTATTCATGTTCAAAGAAGTGATATTTGTTTAACTTAAAGTAGGGATATTTGTTTAATATAAAATAATTTCTGTCTTAATTTTATTATTCTGTTAAAAAAGAAATTGTATGTGAAATTAATTTTAATGAAATTGCCGTTGTGACTAGAGCATTAATTTAAGGAACTCCTTGTAGCACTGGGAAGCATAAAATAAAGAAATCTAAATCAAGAGGTTTGAGAACTGGGCCGGTCGATGGAATATATTCATCAACCCTGAGAAGTGTGTTACTGTCACGCACACTCTCAGAAGAGACAGTAGCCCTGGAGTCTTTCTGCATGGAGAGGTGCTTCCTCACAAAACGGCCCATAAGTATCTGGGAGTGACCCTGGATAAGAGGCACACCTTCAAGCAGCATGCCTCCGAAGTAGCAGGCAAGCTTCTCAGCAAGGTGACGAGAATGACTTGGCTACTCAATGCCAATAACAAGCTCTCGCTACGGAGCAATGTCCTCATTTACACGGTCAGCCTGGCACCAACATGGAGGTATGGTGTCCAGGTGAATGGCATCGCCGCGAAGACCCATCTGAACAAAATCAGGGACTTCCAGACCAAAAAACTTAAGCGAATTACAGGAGCCGAGTGGTACATCCGCACCAGAGACATAGAGAGAGAGTGTGGCGTCCCTATAGTTGGCGACACCATAAAATTTTGTAAACATTGTAATAATTTAGCCCTAGGGTAACTAAATTCAATAAACAAATAAAAATCTCAAAAAAAAATATTATATCTATATATAAACAAGAAAGAAAGTCGGTCAAGCCCGACTATAACATACTCTGTACCAAGAAAATTATACGCTCAGCATAAATTTTGATGCTGCAGCAGCAGCGAACAGTCTTTTGATCATAACTCGAAAACCGTTCATCCGATAACTACTAATAACTAAGTATGTCCAGAAGGAACAAGCCATCTATCTTCAAAACTGTGGGAGATATGACGTTTTTTCTAAATTGCGGGGTCGGGAGGGGGCGTGGCCAAAATTTAAACTAAACTTGATCTGCCTGCAGACATAAGAACATATGTCCCAAACATGTCAAACCTCTATCTCTTACCATCTCTGAGATCTGTGCGTTCATACGGACAGACAGACGGACATGACGGACATGACTCGGCTGTTGATGCTGATCAAGAATATATATATTCTTTATAGGGTCGGAGATGATTTCTTCTGGCTGTTACATACTTTTGCACAAACTTATAATACTCTGTGTACCTACGGTACAGAGTAAAAAAACTGTTTAACCTGACTGACTGGTGACCGTCGTGCAGCCCAAACCATAAGAGATAGGAAGCTGAATTTTTTACAGAAGTTTCCTTATGTGGTGAAAGTGCGTTCTAAGGCGAGATTTTGGAAAATTCCACCCGGAAAAGCAGGAAAAGCGTTGGAAAAGTTTGTATGGGGAAAATTTTAGTTTTGATCCGAATGACTTGAAACTCGGTTTGTAAGCAAAGTATGCGAAATAATTAGACACGTGTTTTCCCGATTTCGGAAAATCCGCCCACAAGGAAAATTCCCGGAAAATTTGATGTGCAAAAACCTATTTTTCACCCGATTCACTTGAAACTCGGTTTGTAAGGATAGTAAGTGAAATAAATTGAGATGTCATTTTCTGATGTTGGAAAATTTGACCGTTAGGTCGGAATATTCCCGGAAAATTCTGAATGCTATATAACTATATTTCATCCGATTGACTTTGAAATTCGGTTTGTAAGAAAAGTTAGTGATGTAAATTGAGATGTCATTTTCCGATGTTGGAAAATTTGTCCCTAGGATCGGAAAATTACCGGAAAATTCTGCATGCTAAATAACTATATTTCATCCGATTGACTTGAAATTTAGTTTGTAAGGAAAGTAAGTGAAATAAATTGAGATGTCATTTTCCGATGTTGGAAAATTTGACCGTTCGGTCGGAAAATTGCCGGAAAATTCTGCGTGCTAAATAACTGTATTTCATCCGATTGACTTGAAATTCGGTTTGTAAGGAAAGCAGGAAAAGCGTCGGAAAAGTTTGTATGGGGAAAATTTTAGTTTTGATCCGAATGACTTGAAACTCGGTTTGTAATCAAAGTATGCGAAATAATTGGCTCGTGTTTTCCCGATTTCGAAAAATCCGCCCACAAGGAAAATTCCCGGCAAAGCTTGATATGCAAAAATCTATTTTTCATCCGTTTGACTTAAAATTCGGTTTGTAAGAAAAGTAAGTGAAATAAATTGACATGTCATTTTCCGATGTTGGAAAATTTGACCGTAGAGAATTAAAATTCACGGAAAAGTCTGCAAGCTAAGTAACTATAATTAACCCGATTGAATTGAAATTCGGTTTGAATCAATAGTAAGTGAAGTTTCATTCGATTGACTTGCAACTCATTTTGTAAGGATAGTTAGTAAGATAAATTGAGATACCAGTTTGCGATGTCGGAAAACTCGACAGTTGGGTCGGAAAACTTTAGAAAAATTCTGCATCCGAAAAACTTGAAACTCGGTTTGTAAGGACCGTAAAATTAATTTGTTATGTGACTTTCCGTTTTTTGGAAATTTGGCCCTAGGGTCGGAAAACTTCCGGAAACTCCGAATGCAATAACCGATCATCCGATTGACATGAAACTAAGTTTGTAAGGATAGTATAAGAAATAGCGATAACGATAACGAAAATTATAACGATAGCGGTCACAGTAACGGTAACGAGAACAATGACGATAACGAAAATTGAACAACGACTGTTGTTTCGACAAATTCAGCACCATGGGTAGAATATTGGTGGTCAAGATTGTATAAAAGTTTAGTTTTCAGCGATAAGCTCCAAACGAATTTTATGAGCTACATTCAAAAAAAGGACGGAATACGTGACTTTAAATATTTTTAAATTCAACCCACAAAGTTAAAAAATATGCGGAAAGTTGTTGTATGCAACTCTTTTGATCTTCATTTGATCAGCTCCATGAATATTTTGAAAGCATCACATAAAATATTACCAGCATGATAAATTAGTAACAAATTGATGCAAAGCGAGCGAAGCCGCTGGTAAATAAAGCTAGTATTTATATTTAATTTAAAGTTAAGTGAAATTCCACTCGTAGTTTAAGCTAGGTGCGGAGACGATGAGAATTTTCTCGAAGCCCATCTTATTACATAGCTCAGAGAATGCGCTGCAGAAAATTCACAGAGCACATTCTCAGAGAGGGTACGGAGACACCACAAATTCCCTCTGAGAATGAGCATGGCCTGCCAACTCGTTTTTTGCCAAACAGCTGATAAATTCTCGCAGGGGGTCATAGAATTTATGAAACATCTTTGATAATTGTCAGAGGTACCTACGAGAAAAAAAAGGGAGCAAAAAACACGAAAAAAAACAGTACAAAAGGCATTTGGAGAACTCTACAGAGGACGAACAAGTGGCGCTAATCGATGTGGTCAAATCGCAACTCATTTTATGGGATTTGACAAACAAAAGGCATTTCGATGCAATTTGCACCCTCCGTAAATGCTCCTCCTATTTCAGGGACACCTAAAATGTACCCATAAAAATTCGTTTCAAGGTTCGGTTCTTAGTAAAATACAAGTCGGAATTCCGGGTTCGAACCAGTTCGGTTCAAAACCGGTTTGCAGCCCTGATATTAATGAAATGTGTAAAATTTCAAACAGATCGGTCCCCAAATTTTAGAGTTATCGCAGTCACCAACTTCAAAAAAGTCGTATTGAGAAAAACGTTTATTGTAAGGGTGTGGGCGCTATCCAAGGGGCTGGGCACCATCAAATAGGCTGGGCGTTTGACTTCATATCTCATTCAGTGCAACTCCAAATGAGTTGAAATTTTAGGACAACATTTCTGAGGGGTTGATCTTTCGATTAATATAATAAAAACGAGAAAGCTAAGCTAACTTCGTCTGTGCCGAAGTTTTTATACCCTTGCAAGTGCTCGCTTAAATATTTTCAAAAAATACTCTTTTTCCCATTTTCCGACCGATCGTTCATATGGAAGCTATATGATAAAGTCATCCGATTTGGCCAAAAATTTGTAAAATTATGGGAAAGTATGTGAAACAAACAAATACAAACAAAATATTGCAGGATGCTACCATTAAAAACAAAAAAGTTTTTCTAACTAAGACTGTTTTTCAGACCTATCTTTTGTATGGCATCCCATATAGTTGTCCGATTTTAATAAAACTTGGTAGAATTATAAAAAAACCTACGTTTACAAAGTTTGGAGACGTTTCCATTGAAAAGAAAAAAGTTTTTCTCACTAAAACTAGTTTTCCGACCGATTGTTCCTATGCGAGCTTTGAGATATAGTCATCCGATCCGGTCGGTTCCGACATATTAGTAGTGTGCAGCAAAAAGAAGACTCTGTGCAAAATTTCAAAAAGCTTCAAAACTGAGAGACTAGTTCGCGTAGAAACAGACAGACGGACGGACAAATCTCAATTGACTTAGCTCGTCACCCTGATCAAGAATATATATAGTTTATGGGGTCGGAAATGAATATTTGTTTTGGAAATGGTACTAGGTACTTGATTCGAAAAACCAATTTTATGGTACCTAAATAAAATTATTTTTAATAATTATAGATTTTTTATGCTTTTTTAATGTATATTTTAAATTTTCTTGAAAACTATGATATCAGTTCTTAAGAGAAGGTATATCTAAATAATGATAAAATTGTTTATTCTATTCCAAATAATCATCAATATTGGGACTTAAATCTAAAAAGCTTAACATTTCGGGGCTATAACTATTTGCGCTCCTCTTCGTTCACCGCACCCCCCATTTTTTCTTAGGTTTAGGTCTATAAAAAAAAATAATACCAAAGACCAAAAAGGTAATGATCGGTGGTATAGTTTGCCGACCATTCGTTTCTAAAGTTTGTGTTCATTTCCAACATTGTACGTTTCCTCACGGTCATGAAAATAAGATACGCTTTGTGAAGCTATAACAGCCATATATGTTAAGCGATCTCAAAATAAGTTCGGATCGGTTAGTTTGGAATATATCTCTATCGAAAGATTTAACTGCTTTTGACAAGCGCTTCAGTCAAAAAATTGATTTCCGCGGCAAATCTTGGGCAGAGGTCCCACTGTGCGACGGTTGACAGTCAACAGAATTTTCTATTGTGAAAAAATTTTAATTGGAATTGTTAAAACGTGATAGTGGCCAAAATTCCAAAGCGGAAAAATATTGAGCCGATGTGCTATCATAAGTCCAAAATTAAATAAATCAATTAAAAATACGGCAGTGAGTAAAAGATAGGTTAGAAAAACAAGTGGAAATTTTACGAATCTTGTGTTTCACAGAGAAGAGATCAGGCAACTGATAGACGCTCCGAAGCCGGCCGAAGTTACCTTATAGTGGTGTCCAAAGAGACCCAGGAATTCGGCGAAAGCCCTGGCAGAGGCAAAGAGACCGCATTGAGTCCATTCCACACGACCGAAAGGTCCGAAAATTAAGCTCGAGCGAAGCAACAACCACTCGGTGGATGATGCCCAAACCCGCAGAGTATAAATCCGCCCAAGCCGCTGAGTCCGATTTCTCCGAAGTCATCCGAAAATTTTCCCAAAATTGGGGTACTCTAACCCCAAACTATAAGCCTGTTGCAATTCCTTCATTGGCCATAAACTGCGAATTCATTTATTTATTTTTCCATTCACTTTTTTTCATTTTTCTTTCAATTTTCTTTATTGGCTCGGATGAGGCGAGGGTAGAGAAGGCCTAAAGCGAAAACGAGAAGAGGATTTGTGTGGTGTCGTTGAGAGTCGCAGATTGCCTCACTATTGATAAAATTTACCTTTTTCACTACTAGGAACTCCAATAGGATGGGTAGGGAATGACTAAACACTAAAAATCAAATAAAAGGGAAACCCAAACAGATCTGATTCGAATTCGACTGGCCGTCCCTTCTTAGCTCGCTGAAATCGGTCCAACCAAATGAAGAAGATTTAGTTATAGAATTATAATTTATAACTGTAAGTAGAAATTAGAAGAAACACGCCAAATTAATGTGTATAATTGACGGGAATCGTTAGCCCATAAAACATGTTCCATAGACGTATAGAGATAGAGATTCTTGTAAATTAATATGTTAAGTGTGGTAAACATGATGGCTTAAGTCCTTTTTGGCTGGGTGACGTCGCTCAATAGTCGCAGCATTCAAGCTGCGGCACAGCTTTCATTAGTGTCATTAGCTGCGGCGCAGCTTACATTAGTCTTAGCAAATGATTACTAGATTGCCATCGATTTCAAGTCGTTTTGGGCGAGCAAATGCAGAGAAAATACTTCAGGTTTTAAGATCCAACAAAAAAATGGAAATGCAGTGATAACGAGGAGAATGTTTTGATTGACTTGTGGTCCAAAATAACGGTCAAATCTATGTGGATCGACCACTGTCACTTTTCAGGCCGGAAAATGCCCACATGAGACCGTCAGACGAATCTCCGTGTGTTCACTTCAAGAAAATGTCGCAAGTGCTTAGGGGTTGCCGACGAATAAATTTCGCAGCTTATGGAGAAGACGAAGGAAGAAATTATACCATCATTTTTAGAAAGTTTTGAAATTTGTTCGGCATGTGACGTATGACTCATTAATGGATAGAGAACTTAGCAATTCAAGCATATTGGCTTTTTCTGATTCACAACCTCCAAAAAGAGGAACAAAACTCATCCGACAGTAAGAAATATTGGATGAACTAAAACAGAGTAATGAGGCCTCAGACCTCTGAGAGCATTGCCAGCAATGCAGCTGAGTCAGTGCGCCGCGCTAACCAATTTGAGCGATCTAAGAGGACAATTTGGCGTTCCAGAACCGATAATTCAAAACATGAGAAAATCATAGAGTTAAATATTTCTATAATTAAATTGAATTATTAATACAAATTAACTGTTATGGCATTTCTGATCACACAATACACACAACCAACAAAAGAAAATTAGCATTCGAAGATAGGTAAAAAATCCACCGACTTGCTAGTTGCAAAGAACACAATCAGAAAAGGTAAATTCTAACTACCAAATTTTATGTTTTACCTGTCCTTGAATCAAAAGATACACTTTAGAACAATTCTGCCTGCCTCGCTTTTCTGTTCTTCTTCTTCCCAAATATTATTTACCTGCAGATTAAAGCGCATATATCACTTAAAAGTCTGGATTGGCAGGTGGTGGGAGCTGATTCCCTTACAATACATTAATAAATAGACTAATACATAACACGTATGCTCCGAAATAACTGAAATCGGGTGAAATTTATGTTTTAGGGTCTATCAAAACTCTTAAACTCGACCAAAAATAGTGCCCACCTAAGACCTGAATGTTGAACATTCAACTTAGAAATAATAAAGTTTTTTAATGTATTGTCATTAAGAATTTATGCAGCTTTAAAAAAAAATCCACAGTTTCTAATCGGGATTACAGTTTGGCTTTTACAGGTTCATAAAATTGACATTTGAAACCAAAAAAATAAAACATTCTGCTGTTTGAAAAATTGTTCAACTTCAAACCAATGCACAATAGGAAAAAAATCTGTAATTTTTGCATAAACTTTAAAAATTAAAGCTAGATAGAATTTCGAAAGAAAAAAATTGGACCACGCCTTCCTTCCGCCCCCATACCAACAATAATCCATTTATTTCACATTTATTATAATAAATTTGTTTAAATTATAAATTAAGCTAATAATACTTTAAAAAATACCAGAACTTAAAAAAATATATTTTCTTATTATATTTTATGTTTATATACAAGAAGTTTGATTTTATTTAACATGCTTAATGTTCTTCAATTCCCTCATCTAAAGAAATGTTATTTAGACAAGTGAGTTCGTAATCCTCTTCTTCCTCATATATTAATGATCTGCGGGCTAATATAATTTAGCAACCGGAAATTCTAGAAGATCAATAACTTCTTTTGGAAGGTTTTTCTTTTTGTTTGAATGTAACGGATCGGAAGAGTCCAATGCTCTATTGAACACATCTGTAATATTTGCCAATCGACTACATTCCTGGCATGAGATTTTCTATCGCTCTAATATATTTTGCTCCCGCATTTCAATTTTAATTCGGCAACTTAAAGATAAGAAGGGAAAATATCACATCCTTGCTGCTTATTGAGTGCTTTGATATTAATATATTGCTGCTTTGTCAATCCATTTTCAATCAAGAATGCTAATGCGTTATCTGCACTTATTGGAATCGGATCATTCGTCTCAATTTTTTTTTTACATCACTTATGTTGTCACTGAATCTCCTTGTTCTGAAGCCAGCTCAGATGCTAATTTCCTTTTAAGGCGAGGTCCTGCATTTTCATAGCTTAACTGCTTTCGGCCAACTTTAAATTGCAAGCCACTGTGAGTGTTTTGATCTGAATCGCTCCAACATGTAATTGCATTTCGGTAAGTGCTTGTGTAAATAAGCAATAAATTGGTTCACTTTCTTTGAAATTGCGGTCGTTTAGTATTCGGTCAGAAAGTGTTCATAATAGTTTTCAAAATATAACTTTTTACTGCGTCTCCTTCGCGTTTGTTGTTGCTCCAAGCCTCAAGCAGCGCTGCATAAGTGAGCTCATAAACACCAAACGGGACAAAACGGGGCAAAAGCTTTAATACGTTTTAATTCTGTAGTAATTCGGTAACAACATGTAACTAGAACCTTGCTGATTCGTTGTGCTATATAAAAGTAATACTCCACAGAACACACTCACGTTTGTTAGTATACACCTAAAAATACATACGAACAACACAATGGACAATTCAATATCGACACATAACTATCGAAAAACATGTATGAACTATTAATTTACACACATTGACCTGCTTTTTCCATATTTAATCTTTAAGTTTATATTTGAAATAGTGTTACCATCGAAGCTGTAAGTTGATTAATATTTCCCGCTCTTTTTGACAATTCAAAGCACCACTGAATCAGCTGACTTTCAAAGCGCGCAAAAAATTAAGGGTACTCCGTAACAATGTTCTAAAATTATTTTTATCTTATCTTGTTATTAAGGAATCAAAAAATTAAAACCTTTTAAAAATATCTAACACAAAAAAAATTACATTTATGCCAAAATTTTCGACTTATTTCCCATAGTGCAATGCACACTGGGCCAGCAGGCCGAATTTTGGCCAAAAATCCCACTTTTGTGTTTGGGAATTTGGATAAAACGACAGTCGGAATTGATTAAGAATACTTATAGCTATTTTATGGAAAAATGTGGAACGTGGAAAAAAATAAAAAAAATTATAGTTAAAGCTAGGAAAGCACCAGCTGCCAGAACTTGATTTTTTATTTTCGTCTTTTGACTAGATTGCAATAAAAAAAATACTAGGAAGATTTTATTCGTATTCGTTTACACAAAAAACTAAAAACATATTGAATTTTGTGGGTTTTTTTACATTTGTCAACTTTGAGTTAAGAGTGGCACCGGAAACGTGGCTTATTACTTTCTTTGAATATTATACTATAGCTGGAGGTATGCGCTTTTGCGCGGTTTTGCCTTGTATTTCATTAAATTAAATTTTAAATTGTATTCCCATTTAACATCGAGCGAGATTTACAAGATGTGTGGTTTCAGTCCCAGAGTATGCAATCTTTCATTTTAAGAGAAGCTCCCCATACATGGTTGCATGGGCCGATAATTATTGTACATGTCATCGACTTCAACATGAATTGAACCGCCAAAAATAAATTTCAAGTGAGAACGTAATTTAAAGTAGATCCTGCCCCAAAGCGTTAAATAACTTACAGAAATGGCTTATCAGTCAATCAGTATTATTTTGAAGGGGCCGTGTCATGCATTTAGATTGGTTGCATTTTTACATAAACATTTGTAAAACATTTGTGACGCTAAGCACGCGGTCGAAATGGATGCCGATATAAAATGTTCATACATGGTTGCATTAGCCGATACCAAAATATATCGATGGTGTGAGCTATCGATTCTAATGTGGCTGTGTCATTAGCGTGTGATTTTCAATTGGCTTTCGAACTTCGAGGCGAGCACACGCAAGCGGACAATGAATATGACAGACTGGGATATAACTTTCTTTATCTCCAGACCGAATCGCTGCATATGCGCCGGCTTGTACGAGTTTTAGTGGATCGGTTTCATGTATTTCGCTAACGCAGGCAAAGTCGCGGCGTTGCGATCTACAGAACTTGTATTTAAAGTCTACTTTTGGACGACCATCTTTAGATTTCATTGTACTGCTGGTTTCAAAAATCAAGCTTTTTTTTGATTTTCTCCCAGAACGCATTTTATTCAAATACTGAAACTTTAATTTATGTAGCCTGAGCTCAGTTGATTTAAGACAATCTTTGTCATTTTCAGAAATTCCTGCCTGTAAAACTATAGAATTTTCTTTAAATCAACATTACCGTTATTCTCAGTGAAAAATTTAATATCTTTTTTTTTTAAGTTTGTCATATTCATTGTCGGCTTGCGTGTGCCTTGAAGTTCGAAATGTATACTTATATGTACCTCTCTGCAAAATTTGGCTTAAATCTAATTACAGGTTTTTTTTTAATAAAAAAAACCAAAAAGTTGAAATATCTTCCAACTTTGAATTTGATTATAAATATATACTAAAATTTTTTTTAATTATTTACGTTAAGTTCAATCTATTTAGAACATTTTGTAAAAAATGTCAGCTTCCTAGCTAGTCTGGTATAGAAATTACAGAGTTTTGGCCAAAATATGACATTTCTGGCCGACAGTGCATCGGAAAATGACATCTCTATTTATTTCACTAACTTTCCTTGCAAACCGAATTTCCAGTCAATCGGATGAAAATTAGATTTTTGCATATCGAATTTTCCGGGAATTTTCTTTGTGGGCTGATTTGCCGAAATCGGGAAAACACGTGTCCAATATTTTCGCTTACTTTGCTTACAAAATTAAAATTTTCCCCATAGAAACTTTTCCGACGCTTTTCCGGGAATTTTCCAACCGAACGGTCAAATTTTCCAACATCGGAAAATTACATCTCAATTGATTTCACTTACTTTCCTTACAAACGGATTTTCAAGTCAATAGGGTAAAAAATAAATTTTTGCAGCGGATTGCGGATTTTCCGAAATCGGGAAAACTTGTGTACAAATTTTTCGCATACTTTGCTTACAAACCGAGTTTCAAGTCAATCGGATGAAAAATACAAATTTTCCCCATACAAACTTTTCTTACGCTTTTCCGTGTGGAATTTTCCAAAACCCCGTCTTAGTACGCACTTTCATTACATAAGGAAACTTTTGTCAAAATTTCAGCCTTCTATCTCTTACCGTTTAGGCTGTGCGATGATTGCCAATCAGTGAATCAGTGTATCAGTCAGGACAAACTCTTATACATATATGTAGAAAGATAGCTTAATAGTCTATTTACACTAGGACTGCGTTAAGCGTTTTGCGGCAACAAGCAGCTTTTTCCCCCTACAAAAAGTATAGGGCCCTAGTGGTGACATAAAGTTGAGTTTCGTTTGGATGCACGAGCGTTTCCTCGTTCTACTCGATAAGTATTGTCTGTTTACTTGATAAGCGTTGCCCATTTCTACCTATCGCGCTCAACTATCATCACTAGAACAACAAACCCCAGCCGTGGAACTTAAAAATAAAAAGTTAGTCATATTCATCAGCGAGAAATCATGAATATGGATCAAAATAGGGGTAAGAAAGTGACATGTAGTATATATAATATATATAAAACTAACTTGACACCTGATGCCACCTACACACTCCTGGAGCTGTGGAAGGAAATCATGGATGGATTTAGAGAACGACGGAAGAACAGCCATATATATAAGGAGATGGCGGATAAAATTATAAAACAATTAATTATATGTTAGTAAACAATTCTTAGGAGAATCAACTAGTTTCTTCTTACAAATGTCCAAATGCTTCGAGGACGTCGTGGCCGCCTGCGCAGAAAATTAAAGGTTGCTTCACTCATCACTCATTTTAAAAAGTTACTTGCTGCTGCCAAAAACAAAACAACTGTTCAGCGGTTTTCTTAACTCTTAACGCATAACGCAACGCTGTGCTAATGTAAACACCTATTCTGCGTTAACGATTTCTATAGCAAACTCATTGTAGTGTAAATGTTGCATAAGACACCTAAATACATACAAAACCATCGATTGTTGTCACCCCTAATCGATAGTATAGTGCACATTTCTAGAAACTTTATGATATAATAAATTAAAAGTAAAATTACATTGAAAAATTGGGGCTTGGGAAGTTGTGGCTTTGGTTCTACTTAGCGTAGACGACCTTCTAATATTAGAAGATCTGTCAACTTAGTTATCATTTTTTCATAGTACAGAATTATGTTCTTAAAGCAGCAAATCATCTTGAAACTCAAGAAGGTGTGCCCCGTGATTCTTAAAAAAAAATTACAGACTCTCTCAGTACGAAAACCGAACTGACCAAACTAGCGACCATTTGGGACCCGATATTTAGGAAGGACGGCTTCCGGTGTGGTAGCTGGACGTCCCACCATATGCTTTGACTGAACTTGACAGCCCTTTCACCAGTCGACCAAATAAATTGTCAAAAACTAAAAATGCTTTCAACATAAGATCCAAAAAAGTGGATTAAGTCTCTTAGAGTTTACGTAAGGCAAAGCAATTCTCAAAGAGTTCCCGAATTTGTAAACCGTCTGTTATTTTGAACAAGAACACTAGTTTTTTAATTTCGGAATTGTATTTTATAGGCTGCTATTACATATGAAATTGCTTCATTTCATTATGTAAAATTCCTTGGAACATGATGGTATGGAATTAGAAATGAATGTTTTGAATGTTGTTAATTATTTGTTGATATGTTCAAAATCTAAATTTTTCGATAGCACTATCGATACTATCGATTGTGTACACTATCGATGTTCAAACTAACGATGGTGACTACTGTCAATGTTTTCACAACACTACACAGCAAGAAATCGATACCGAAAGTCACCAATACATCTATACACTTTTGACTTCACAAATACAAGCACACATGAGTTTCAGTATGATTTGCGTATCCCAGTCGGACTTTTCATCATGAAAGAAGTAGACATTTCATGCCTACTTTTCACGTGTGAAGGCATTCCAAAGACGTGAGGCTTCGGCTTCGTTTTGCAATGGAAACGCCGAAAATCTCATGGGTTTCAACCGTTTCCGTTTGGGTGAAGTCAGACCTGAGACGTTGGCTGACTAAATGAGGCATTATTAACCCCTAACTTAAGTAGGCATGCGCTACCGGTGACTTTGTCATGTATGCAGAACCCTTAACTTTTCCACGCATGCGTTACCGCGCACTTTTCCAGGCATGCGCTACCGGTGACTTTGTCATGTATGCAGAACCCCTAACTTTTCGATGCATGCGTTACAGCGCATCTTTTTAGGTATGCGCCACGGTGGTTTACCACAGATAAAACAATATCCATTAAAAAAAATATTTTTATTGTTTCTAACTATTTTCGACATCTACATATAAAAGTGAATGTATATATGTTTGTATATATATAATATAAATATATATGGGACGGTTAAACCAGGAACCGTAAATAATACAGGGTGCGCCATATAAAGTGTCGGTATGGCAACACTGAATAACTTTGACATTTACCAACCGATTGCTTTTGTTAGACATGTTTTGGAAACATCAATCTAGTACAATTTTGACCATGGAACGCTTCACACCAAAACAACGTGCCGAAATAGTGACGCTGTTCATCGAAAATAATCGTTCAATTGTGCTAACTCAACTGAACAAATTTTGATGACCGATGAGGCCCATTTCACGTTTTCTGGTGGGGTTATTAAGCAAAATTGTCGCATATGGGGCACGGAAAATCCACACCGCATCCATGAAATACCTTTACACGACCAAAAAGTGACTGTTTGGGCCGGCGTTTGCGCCAAAACCAAAATGCCGCAAAAAGGGCACATTTTGTTGTGGCCAATAAAGGCGGCCACTTGATGGATGTTGTGTTCAAAAAGTAGTCGAAATAAATTGTACAGGACCAAATTAAAGGAACAAGATCAATATATAGCAATCGGTTGTTTGTTTTTATATTTATTCGGTGTTGCCATACCGACAGTTTATATGGCGCACCCTGTAGATTTTTTTCGAAAAAATAATCTTTTTTTTAACTATTTGAGAGAAAAATAATGATAATGATAGACGGTTCCGTTGCTTATTCATAGACAGTTGCCTTGTAATCTACTGCATTTGGAGTTTAATTTTTACAAAAGTAAATATTATTGATTTGCAGTAAATACAGTAACTAGTAACCGTGATTTAGACTTGGAGTTCTTCGTAACCAAAATATAAATTTTTCTTAAATGAAACTCAAAATAAGAAAGTTAACAAGAAAACCGACTCGAAATAATCAACGGAGCCGAACATCCTGTTCCAAAATGACAGTAATAATAAGAGAAAAACTTTAAAGCACAATTATTTTAAATATGTGAAGTACCGTGTTGAAATTAAAATTTGTCATTTGAGAACAGTCTTTTAATAATGAAATACATCGAAATCTTTTTCTATTTCAACTAAAGAAACATTGATTTTTGGGGAAAAAGTAACCCAAAGATTGTTTTAGTTAATACTCAAAAAATAGTGATTAATTGTTCAAATTTAACAGGCTTTAATGGTTTTCATATGCGGATTTGCAACAATTTTATCTAATATACTCATAAAATAACCGTTACTAGTTTATTGAGCTTTATATAAAACTATTTAAATAACACTTAGGGCCGATTTTACATCTTCTACTTACAGTTATCTGTCATTTAAACTTACAAAAAACAGAGACAATTGCTCGTAGAAGATAAGAAATCGGCCCTTATTAAAGATTATTATTTAATGCCTTTTATATAATAGACATTCATTGAGTTAAGGCTTATTAATTAATCGTTACGGTTCCTGGTATTAACTTATCATTCATGTAAATTTGCTCAGGATGAAGTCTGCGAATCGATTTTAAAATGGCTTAAGCCCGGTTTTAAAGTGGCGTAAAGCCTTATCACAGAATTTAATTAAACTTTAAACTTGAAGTTTGGTGCTTAGGTTGAATCAAACTGGTTATAAACCAACTAAAATTAAATCACAAGCTTTCATAGAGTAATTTCACATGTTTAAAAACCAATGATAGGGATAAGAAACCGTCTTTATGATTTATTGGGCGCTGAATTGAAATTACTTAAACCTAAATATGTAAGAATACATCGTTAAAAAAAACGCTTAACAAAATATCACTTGAACTGGAGGATGTGGGTCGAAACGAACCACTAATTTCAATTCAGCACCCAATAAATCAAAAGGACAGTTTGCTTTCTTTTTGGTCCAAATACTTACAAGCTTCTCAAAATGCAACTTTTTCGCCAAAGTATTTCAAATGGTCAAGTATTTTGTGGAAGAAAGTATAAATGCCTGATCCGAACTCCGAAACGATTTTCGTGTTAATGTTTCTATTTCGAAATTAGGTTGTATAAATTTAATTATAAGTGGCAAGGAAATCTGTGGTTATTAGATTCCGTCGTCCTTTTCTATCGAATTGAAACCGTAGGTATATTTGCCACCTTCTATACATTATAAAAGTTCGAATGGAAATGTTACACGAAAATCGACTCGAAATTCGGAGCAGAGCTGTAAAATAATTTTTAAGGAATCAAGCCGGATCTCAATAAATTTATGGTTCTTCTGACTCCTTAAATTTTTTTGCCTCCGCATTGGCTTTGTACACCTTATTTTTAAACTTTTCGAATCCAGTGCGGACGTCCGTAATGTAACTATCAAAGGTGTAGCCCTCGACCCGTTGAGATTCTGCAAAAATAAATTAAGATTTTTATCAAATGTGTCATAGCTTAAGATATTAGATATTAACTGATTTTAGCCGACTCGAGATAAGGTAGAATAAAGGGCAACAATCTATTTTGATTATTTTGCGATATATTCAGTTGCAAATTGGGAACCGACACCATGACAAATTTCAAAAATATACTTAAGGCATTTAGTCATTAATTAAAAGGAATCAGTTTAGTTGGCAACAACCGAATATATCGGAAAAAAATTGTTTTCCTTCATTTAACCTGATTTCGAGCCGAATAATATCTATTTACAATAAGACTGATCAACAAACAAAAGGACCTAGCAAAATAAGCATACAAAAGTTGCCATCTCTCCAAATTACCAAATTTAAATAGTTGATTACTATCAATGCGAAAGTCACTCTCCTCAAGCGATATCAGCCTAAAAATTTAGGAGAGTGACTTTTGCATTTTAATTTGGTGCTGATAAGAGAGGAACAATTTTTATATGCTTATTCTGCTAGGCCATTTTATTTAAAAATTTATATTTTGTATTTTTTTATTTTATTTACCATATAACGCCGCATTCAAGCTTGAGTAAAAACTCAATCCCATCTTGGAGAAGCGTCCGCCATAATTCATCTCCATTATGATATCCTTATGGAAAATTTTGTTCAAATTTTTGGCTATGCCTCCCGGAAGCAGCAACTGTCGGAATAACTCAACCTGAAATTAGAAAGTACATCAAAATGAAACAGCAAGGATTGAAAGATTTCACAGTTCAACAAATATTGTGTCATCGCAGGCCCTCGAATGAATGAATAAGGGGCAACAAACCAAATTTCGGGTCTGAAAAATAATCGTAGTCAAAAAACCCTTTTTTGTCAATGTTATAGTTCTTTAACTTGGGCATTATAAGTAATATACGCTTTAGTCATTTATGACAAAATCAGTATATGTTTTGGTCGGAATGTACAGGGCGAATTTGATAAATATTAATAACTCAAGTTTTATTTTGTTGAACATCTTTTTTATAAATATTTTTAGCATTGTCCCGAAATATGCTTCGCGGGTCAAATTTGTTTAAAGTACAGTTAAAACAAGAAAGAAAGTCGGTCAAGCCTGACTATAACATACTCTGTACCAAGAAAATTTGTCTTTTGATCATAACTCGAAAACCGTTCATCCGATCTTCTTCATTTCTTTGGCGGATCGATAAGTTATCCTAATAACTAAATATGTCTAGAAGGAACAAGCCATCTATCTTCAAAACTGTGGGAGATATGACGTTTTTTCCATATTGCGGGGGCGGGAGGGGGCGTGGCCAAAATTGAAAATAAACTTGATCTGCCTGCAGACATAAGAAGCATATGTCCAATACATGTCAAACCTCTATCTCTTACCATCTCTGAGATCTGTGCGTTCATACGGACAGACAGACGGACGGACAGACGGACAGACGGACGGACGGACAGACGGACATGGCTATATCGGCTCGGCTGTTGATGCTGATCAAGAATATATATACTTTATGGGGTCGGAGATGCTTCCTTCTGGATGTTACATACTTTTGCACAAACTTATAATACTCTATGTACCTACGGTACAGAGTATAAAAATTACTTACAGTTTTTGGCTACACAAAGCTATTTGTAATAAAAATTTTAGGAAATCGGTAAGTGTACATGCGACCCCAAACAACTTATTCACTCGCACTTAAAAATTTATTCATTTATTTTTGATAATTTCCTGTGCTAATTGTGAAATGGGGAAATTGAACAGTTCTGAAGCTATGGGCATCTGTTTCTACGCAAACTAGTCCTATAGTCTAGTCCTAATTTTTTATTTCATATCCCGATGACACAAGACATAAAGCTGATAAATTAAGTCATTGGGGTCGCATGTACACTTACCGATTTCCTAAAATTTTTATTACAAATAGCTTTGTGTAGCCAACAACTGTAAATAATTTTTGTTAACTGTTGGTAAATTGGACAATGCTAAAAATACGTTTACAACTGAATGGGAAACAATTTTTGGTTTGTTGAGAATTGGTTTTCAGCCGGCTCAAAGTCATGTGAATAAAATCACAGAGAGATGCCGTTGGTATTTAATTTTTAATTTAATTTAGTTGAAAAGAAAATTATTTTTCACTAGACCGTGGATTTTGCATATTTTCAAATCGATTTTAATCCTAGTAGACTAGGGCGAATGTGTATTTAACAAATTTGTTCACTGCATTTTGTGTATTGCTGACGTTCCAACTTATTAAATAATAAATAAAGTCATCTTGATATTGAGTGCTGATTTTTTGTCGTTTTATTAACGTAAGGAGTCATCAAGACATATAGTGTCGTGCACATTTACTTCGGCTTACTAGGATTAAAATCAGTTTTAAAATATGCAAAATCCGAGGTCTATTTGTCACGTTTGGGCTTCGCTTTCAATTACCGAGCAATAACTTTTTAAGTTTGTTTTATAGGCAAACTTTATTTAAATAATTTGATTTTACAAAATCAAACAATTTTCTCTTAAATTTTGCATATTTGAAAATAAAAATAAATAAAATGATTCAATTCACGAAATTAAGCAAAAATAATATATATTTTTTGCTGGATATATTTACGAGTCGCGCAATGTATTTTTTTAGGACATATTTAAGTGTCGCGGAACGTATTCACTTATGTTTTGTTTTTATACTCTGTACCGTAGGTACATAGAGTATTAGAAGTGTGTGCAAAAGTATGTAACATCGAGAAGGAATCATCTCCGACCCTATAAAGTATATATATTCTTGATCAGCATCAACAGCCGAGTCATGTCCGTCATGTCCGTCTGTCCGTCTGTCCGTCCGTCCGTCCGTCTGTCTGTACGTATGAACGCACAGATCTCAGAGATGGTAAGAGATAGAGGTTTGACATGTATGGGACATATGCTTCTTATGTCTGCAGGCAGATCAAGTTTATTTTCAATTTTGGACACGCCCCCTCCCGACCCCGCAATACGGAAAAAACGTCAAATCTCCCACAGTTTTGAAGATAGATAGCTTGTTCCTTTTGGACATATATAGTTAGCAGGATCACTTATCGATCCGCCAAAGGAATGGTGAAGATCGGATGAACGGGTTTAGAGTTATGATCAAAAGACTGTTCGCTGCTACTGCAGCATCAAAATTTATGCTGAGCGTATAATTTTCTTGGTACAGAGTATTTTATAGTCGGGCATGACCGACTTTCTTTCTTGTTTTTTTTTCACTTTTATTGCCGGCTGCCACCAAAACGTTATGAAATATATTTTAATATACATACATATATGTATGTATGTTTATAATTGAACACTCACCAATTTGTTGAATTATGTTAATGCTTCTCTTTTCTTCTTTGCTTGGGTTCTATTTGTAATTGTTGACTTTGTTGTTGTTGATGCGGTTGATGTTGTTGTTATTGCGTCCCGAGAATAAAAAAAAGAATTAACAAACGTTGTCACAACAGCATGTTAAAACAAGAAAGAAAGTCGGTCAAGCCTGACTATAACATACTCTGTACCAAGAAAATTTGTCTTTTGATCATAACTCGAAAACCGTTCATCCGATCTTCTTCATTCCTTTGGCGGATCGATAAGTTATCCTAATAACTAAATTTGTCCAGAGGGAACTAGCCATCTATCTTCAAAACAGTGGGAGATATGACGTTTTTTCTAAATTGTGGGGGCGGGAGGGGGCGTGGCCAAAATTGAAAATAAACTTGATCTGCCTGCAGACATAAGAAGCATATGTCCCATACATGTCAAACCTCTATCTCTTACCATCTCTGAGATCTGTGCGTTCATACGTACAGACAGACGGACGGACGGACGGACGGACAGACGGACATGACGGACATGACTCGGCTGTTGATGCTGATCAAGAATATATATACTTTACCTCTTACCATCTCTGAGATCTGTGCGTTCATACGGACAGACAGACGGACGGACAGACGGACATGGCTATATCGACTCGGCTGTTGATGCTGATCAAGAATATATATACTTTATGGGGTCGGAGATGCTTCCTTCTGCCTGTTACATACTTTTGCACAAACTTATAATACTCTATGTACCTACGGTACAGAGTATAATTACTTACATACCTAAATTGATTGTTTTACACGAATTTAAATGTTTTTATTTTCGCTCACTCACTCACGCAAACGCTACGATCGACCGCGTCGGTTGCAATGCCAAAAAAAAACTCAAAGAGAATAGAAAAAGCAGAGAAATGCATATACATACATCTTTTTGTTGTTCTTTTCTGTTTATGACATACCCGCCGTTAACTTACGAACTAAGCGCACCAGAGGCACAGAAATTAGAGGGGGAGGGGGAGATCGATCAATCGGCAATCGTTCGGCTCTGCCTTCGTGTCTTTTGTTTACATGCCCAACGACGGAAAAAGTTAGACCCTGTTCATGATGTCCAGACTTTTACCCTTACGACTACCTGAGAAAACAACGTGTGACTTTTTCATGCAATATTAAGGACTACTTTCATGCAAAAAAGATCATGTACAGACTATTTCCGTGAAATTTCATGCCACCAGATGTACTGAGTTTTCTCATGACATGATGCAAAGTCCGACTGGGGTGGTGTCCAAACTCACACAATGAAAGCGTTGCGCTTGTGTGCGAAGCAGCGAAGCACGAAGGCAACGTGACGTTTACTGCTTCAGCCGAACACATCATCTCGAATGCAATAGTCCCGAAGTGTGTTCATTTCACCCATTCACCTATTCTCTGCGTTTTATTTCCCTTTTTTTTGCAGTGAAGTTAGGGCATGCAACGATGCAGCGCCAAGGCAAATAATTACCAAAGTTTTTACGTAACAGTTTTGCCCAAGTCAATTTTTGCAAAATTTATCGATTAGCCCGATATTTTATTTCGCACTAAGTCGATTATTTTTCAACTGGTTTGTGGGAAACACAGAACTTTCGCAAACCAGAGTCTGAACACTAAGCCAAATTCAATGCAAACTTTAGAAGTTCCGACAATCCTATTTGCAAATTAATTTGGCGTGTGTGTGAACACCTTGACAAATTCGGACACAAATCAGACAAACTCAGTCATGACAGCTTGTGAAAACTAATTTGCCCGTGTGAACTTAGCTTAACATGACGCCTAACAGGTTGGCCGATTCTTCCTCATAAGGTTTTTCTTGTGGTTAGGCCTAACGGAAATTATAGCTGAGACGATAAAAGTTATCGGTAACTTCGGCCATTCCACGCGTAGTCGTCGAAGTGAACGGTTGGTAAGTTCTGCAGCTCTTTGTTCAAAATAATATTGAAATATAATATATATGAATATAAAACTTAGATTTTAATTGGGATGGAAGACTTGGCAAGCGCGCATTTAAGGAACTGGTTATATTGAATAATAAAAAGTTTAATATGAATATAGATGTAATATGAATTTAACTTATTGAATTATTATTTTTTACATTTCCCAGTATTTATTTTACTATTTATTGAAGAAAGGGTATGTATATGGCAGTTCTGACTAATTTGCTGACCAGTTAGAACTAACAGTTAAAATCCTCGTATAAATAATCAAACCAATACAGTTATTAACAAGGCTGCAAACCGGTCCGGAACCGAACCCCTGAGAACCGGTTCGGTTCGGGTTTTTTGGGGTTCGCGAACCGGACCATGAACCAGGCGGCTTACATTTTTGACTCCGCGAACCTGAACCCGAACCGGACCACTTTTTCGAAAAATGAGGTTCGGTTCACCAATTTAAGACATTTTTTCAACGATAAATTCGAAATTCTCCAGCAAAACATTGTTTATTACTTTCTAAGTGCCTCGACAAACGTTATTCTGTTATGAACTGTGTACCATAATTGGCTGCTGTGTTCTTATACCCGAGATTTCAAACTTTGCTTACTTCTGACCAAAAACAATTTGCAAAGCATTACATTGCAGACATGCTAAAGCGCCAAAAAAAACACTTAATGAGAGTTTTCAAAATTTGACAATGAATGACTCAACGTCTGATTGCGAAGACGAGAAGATTATGAAAGCAATAAACAAATATCAAATAAAAAATCTGTGAATTATGTTATAGATTCCTTTGAAAATTGTCCAAGATCACATCTGTAAAGCTCCGGGTTTTTGTTATTTACTGCTCGGTAGTTACAAATGAACTGAATTCATGTGAATTCATGTGGTAATATGACTTTCCAAATACCAAATTTAACGTAGGGATCCAGGCTCCTACAACATGCATCTATATATGTTTTAAAATTTTGGAAAGGTCATAATAACGAAAATTTAAAAATTTTGATTTTACTATACTAGCTGTACCAGCAACTCAGGTATCAGTTGAACGAGCATATTCAAAACTTAAGTATGTTCTTTCTGATTAAAGAGCTAGTATAGATAAACAGTTCCTGGAAGATATAATGTTAATTAACTAAAACTAAGCAGTTTCTTAAAGCTGTTAATGTCACCTAATGGATTTGATAATTGAAATAACTTAAGTAATGATCATTCTGATTAAGCACATGGATAGAACATTTTCATTCCGATTAAGCACATGGATAGCACATTTTCAACGTATTAATAAATCAAAAGACTAACTATTCTTTTAAGTGCAAGCGAACCAAGGTTCGAACCAGAACCTTGGGTTCAGGGGTTCCAAGAACCGGTCCGCGAACCGAACCTTTTATTTTACAATGGGTTCGAACCCCCGGACCGCACCTCCTGGAGAATTTTTGAGACTTGCAGCCTTGGTTATTAATACCAGTAAGCTCATTGGTTATCTATCTGGCAGGACTAACCTCACTCATACGCACACCGATGAAGAAACTTTACGTAATTTACCGGTTAGCTATACCATTTAACGAACAAGTATTTACCGGTTAGATTTCTTGCTGGGACAGGTCAATGAAATTTAACATAAATGCACAAACTTGAGACGCCTCTATTTATGTCCTTTAAAATAGCGTCAATGAAATAACGTCGAATTGGAACGGTGGAGTGCGGAACGCTAGAGAATTTTCTGATTTTCATTTTTTTCCTTATTAAAGGCCTGTATCCAGCACTGCGGAAAATTCCTGGCAGGAATTTGCTATTTATTTTAGTTGTGTGGAACCTAACTAAAACAGTGTGCCCAAATGCTCCGGAAATGTGCAAAATCAGACTGGTTGATAACAAATTGTGCCCAAATTGTATCTTACCTTCTTTATTTAATTGTGCACCAACACTTTACCAAGCACTTTTCATAGAAAATTTGTCAAAATGCTTTTTTTCTGTAATAAGCCATAGACATGGTCGTGCCTCCACTGCTTTTATTAAAGCTATCTTCTCGTCCCGTTGAAAATTATCAGTCCTTTTTTTGCGCACATTGATTGCCTCCATCTTTTGTCAAATCACTTCCAAAATAATTGTCAGCAATATATTCCTGGCCTGAATATCAGCTGTTTCTCGTTCCACACACGCTTCCGAAACGCCGCTACTGATACACCGCTATCTATACAAGTGTGGATTTCGTTCGTGTTGCTGGATACACAACAAACGAAAAAGCAAACTAAAAATTCCTGGCACAATTTTTTTTATATGAAGTTTGGCAGGAATTTTTAGTTTCCGCTGTGCTGGATACCCGGCTTAAGCAATCAATTTTGACATCTTAAAATGCAAAATTGCTTAGAATTACATAAGCTTTCGTTTAAATTAATTTGTGGCCAAATAAATGAATTGCAGGTACCAAATAAATCAGCTTATTTCCTCAGCTCACAGAGTCTGGCCGCACATGCTTGGTATATCAGCTTTAAGGGAGCATATACTGAAAAGCTGGTTAAAATCAATCCGAATCCGCGAATCTTTTTTCCCTTTATATTTAAAAAAAAAAAAAATCAATCTATACGTTTTCGAGCAATTCGCTTATCAGTTGGCACACATTTGCTTGGTCTCGAAACTATTAAGATCTGTGCGCTGGTTCCGCAACCGGAAAAAGCTTAATTCGCACGAAAAAATTCACTTTTTTGGGAATTTTTTGTGACGACACAGTTAAAATCTCTTTATTAAAACTAAAAGCACATGCAAGTATGACATTTAAAGAATGTTGTATAAAATTTTCACGAAGAAATATTAAAAAACACGGCAATGTCAGCAAATATTCGGAAGTCTCTCGGAAAAAAGGTGAATTGCGGTGCACCTCATAACTTGGTGCTGGATCATCCGAAATCCAAAAACCAAAGTTTATTCGTTAGATAATAGTTTTCCCCAGCTAACGCTGTCGAGTTTTCTATTTTACCTTTTTTGGAAAATTTTGAAGTGAAAAAAGCGTTTTTTTTTTTTAAATTTGGCTAATTTGTTATTGTAAAATAAAAATTATTAAAAAATTTGAAAAAAACTCGACAGCGTTACCTAGTAAATTATGTTCAGAAATAGTGTTCAAAATTTCAAAATGATCGGTTCAGTAGTTTTTATGTTATGAGGGGCACCGACTTTGAAAACGTGAGTTGTGGGAAAAACGCTTTAAAGTTTTGAACACTAAAAAATTTGTACGGTACCTGAAATGCGACAGGTATACAAATTTTTACACAGTATTCTTAACATTTTAGGCATTAAAAAAAAATTTAAATAGCTTACCCCCCTTAATTAAATAAACAAATGCAATGAACAGATTTGTTAAATACACGTTTGGCCTAGTCTACTTGGATTAAAATCGATTTGAAAATATACAAAATCCGGGGTCTAACTATGAACTATAAAATATAACATCCCGCGACTCAGGTGTGTCTTATTTTTGGTTAAGGACCAACAGCCATGGCGCTAGCACGCTTAGGGTTTCATGTTGCATCGCAAAAATTCTTAAGGAGTAAATTAATACATACATTTAGGTTAAATGCCAGAAAAGAACAAACAACTTACAAAGTACTCCATGTTTAAATTATTTTTGAAGGTAACCAAAAACACCTAGTGGGACCGCTTCTTTGAAGCGACTGGTCACGCTAAAACGAAATCAAATAAGAAGCAGCCTCGAAGTTGAATTCATGAAACCAATTTTCGTTACCCTACTATCTTCACTTATTCTGGGCACACTGCACATTTCGAATGGAGAAGTCGTGACCAGCTGATCACTTTCAGGACAACCACTATTATTAAGTGGCACAGTGTCTACTAGAAAAAGGCTAAACACACATGACAAATTTCGGCCATTAAAATTTTTATGACTCATGATTTTGGATGTTACCATGTCGGGTTAACTATGTGAACGGAGATACTTACCAAAATGTGGGGAGCCAATTCCTGCTATGCATGAGTACTCTTATCAAACAATGGTTTTTGAAACAATGGTTTCATAATAAAATTTTAACAAAACAGGTTGGTCGTGTTCCACTCTCACCTATTCCAATTTGACGCCAAGCGACCGACTCTATTTTAATGGTCATATAATTATAATTAAGGTCAAGATAAATCGATAGAGTAAATTGATCGAAAAAAGGCGTCGTCATTTATTAATACTTGTTGTTTTAAAATAACTCTTGAAATTGACAAATCTTAAAAATCTTTTTATCGAAAATTTACTACTCCACACAATCAGTATGGGAACACTATCGGATTTCGGTCAAATCGCATTGAAATGGGATCCTAAAAACCTCGAAATACGTACGATGTCGGTGGAGAAAACTCTGGAGCCATTAGTGCTGCAAGTGACAACGCTAGTCAATACCAAAGGACCCAGCAAAAAGAAAAAAGGTAAGAATTTGCTTGTGATGATAACGTTTTCAATTGTAGGTAAATACAAACATTTGTTGATTCTTGCAAAGTATATACCCATACATACATATGTAGTACATATTATGTACATATGTATGCACGGATGCCACTTGAGAATATATGCACCAAAAAGTTAAAAAAGAGCCATCTTCAAAAATTAAGAGCCACTTGTTCATGTTATATTTTCATTTCATTAAAAAAAAATAACCTGTTTCGCAGTATCGTAAGCTTATACATACATCCATATTATTTAATTTCTGGAGTATTCTTAAACTTACAATTTAAAACAAAAAATATTTTTTACATTATTTTCTTAATATTTAAAAACAAAACAGACAATATTCTTATTATTTACATATATGTATATATCGCACACTGATTTTCTCTATCCTTGTAAGTACGTAATGAGGATCTGTATTCGTACACAGCTCCATGGATAGCATTATATTGGAAACTGAATCAAATTCGAGTGATTTTCTCAACATGGACTTTATTAAACTGACACCAAAAAATTTACGCTCTGCCGAAGCAGAGCTGTGTGTAAAGCATAATATATTTCTTAAAAATCCTACTAATTCCTCAAGCACTTCAATTTTGCTACTTCTTCCCAAAATATAGATATTTCCTCTTCTTTTTTAAACTTAGCTTAATTAAACTTTAACATGGCCATTGAGAAATAATTTCATCTGTATCCGATTCACATAAGTGTTCAAAGCTTTTAAATAGGGGCATTATATCAGGTGCTTCGCTAGAAATTACATCGGCTGGAGACCCAATATTCTCTCGGCCAATGTCAAAGCGCCGCACTATTTGCAGAGCTCCAAGTAAAACTCACGCACTGTTTCCTTCAAGTCCATCGAAAATTTTGTCAACGGGCAATAAAAAGGATTCTAAGTCTCTAACATTAAAGTGCCTAAGGTCCAAACTCTTTAAATAAAAGTGCACAACAAAGTTATTGAGAACTACATTTAAAGTAGATGCTAGTCTTATATAAAGAAAATGTAAACGAACTAGTTCGAATCAATAATAATATTAAGAATGTAACTTAAAAAACATAAATAATGTTTGATTTCTGGCTTAACTATTAAATTGACTTCTTCTATTGGCTTAATACTGTTGACTTCTAGTGTCTGAGCTAAGAAATGTAGTTGAACTCCACTGCTCAAGCGTTCGCCCAATAACTTTTTCTAAGGATAGCCATCTTCATAGCTATTCCCAAAATGTTGTGTGGTTTTACTTCGCAGCGTTCTTGGATCTCTTAATTCCTGAGTCCATTTTGGGCTTCAAGCAAAATAGGCTAGATGGCAATTTTTTGAATGCGTGGCCCGAGCAAAGGTGTAAGGCAAAAGACACTGGCAAGTGCATTTGAGGTAAAACAAGTTGGTGTCTCCACTTAGCTTGGTTTTAAGGCAATTTAATTTTCCAGCCAAAATGTTTGCTCCATCAGTTGCAAGGCCGATTAAATTTTTTAGTGGTATTCCGTTTGTTAGAAAAAATGATGTTACGGCCTTATATATCGACTCTGCGTCACTTATTTCTAACTCAACGAGTGTTAGAAATGCCCCCGAGCCTCGGGCGTTTTTAACCCATTAAGAGTCAAGACCATTTAATTGCAGAGTTTTTATACCCGTTACTCGTAGAGTAACCGTCTGTATGAACACCTAGATCTCAGAGACTAGAAGAGCTAGAGCAACCAAATTTTAGATGTAAGCTAGTATTGTCTGCAGGCAGATCAAGTTTATTTAAAATTTTGGCCACACCCCTCCCGCAGTGCATGTGGCCAATATGTACAATCTCAATCTTTTCATAAAGATCGGATAAAAATGGCAGAGTTGAAGAAACGTTGCATACTTATTTGAGCCGCATGAGGTTATTAAACACTAATTGCCTTGAGTAACGGGTATTTCGAAGTCGGGCAGGGCCGACTTTAACTTACGATCTCGTTTTTTATTCCATTCGTTTTTTTCTAACACAAATAACATAAAAAATTCGCCAAAGTACAACAAAACTGTTAATTTGGTTTTTGAAGCTGTACCTGCATGGGTACAATGGCACAATGTATAAGCTTATTTGTTCTCATTTTTTATACTCTGTACCGTAGGTACATAGAGTATATTAAGTTTGTGCAAAAGTATGTAACAGCCAGAAGGAAGCATCTTCGACCACATAAACTATATATTCTTGATCAGCATCAACAGCCGAGTCGATATAGAAATGTCCGTTTGTCAGTCTGTCCGTCTGTCTGTCCGTATGTACGCACAGATCTCAGAGATGGTAAGAGATAAAGGTTTGACATTTATAGGACATATGCTTCTTATGTCTGCAGGCAGATCAAGTTAATTTTCAATTTTGGCCACGCCCCCTCCCGCCCCCGCAATTTAGAAAAAACGTCATATCTCCCACAGTTTTAAAGATAGATCATTCTTTCCTTATGGACATATTTAGTAATCAGGATAACTTATCGATCCGCCAAAGGAATGGCGAAGACCGGATGAACGGTTGTCGAGTTATGATCCAAAGACTGTTCGCTGCTGCTTTCAGCTGCTACTTTAGCATCAAAATTTATACTCAGCGTATAATTTCGTTGGTACAGAGTATGTTATAGTCGGGCTTGACCGACTTTCTTTATTGTTTAAAGCTAGGTACGGAGACGCTGAGAATTTTCTCGCAGCGAGAATTGTTCAAAATAATTCTCAGAGCGGCCTCTGAGACTGTAGGGTGACCAGAAATCAGCCAAATGTCAGTGAATCTGAAACGGTCACCCTGTACTAGTCAGCTGCTGTTTGCTTACAAACTGAAGCGCGCTTAAGAAAATTTAATCATTTTGTGAAAATGTAAACTGGTAGACTCTTTGATTAATGAAGACGCTTTGGGGAATGCCATGGTTGTTTTTATGGGGTCATTTTGGGTGGCGCTGGAAGAGGGAGAGCATTTGTGGAGAGTGCAAATTGCATCCAAATGCTTTTTGTTAGTCAAATCCCATAAAATGAGTTGCGATTTTACCGCTTCGATTGGCGCCACATGTTCGTCCTCCGTAGAGTTCTAGTAATGCCTTTTGTGTTGATTTTATTTGCTTTAATTTTTTTTTCTCGTAGGTAATGTTTGATAATTTTTTTGACCCCCTGCGAGAATTTATCAGCTGTTTGGCCAAAAAAGAGTTGGCAGGCCATGCTCGTTCTCAGAGCGCATTTGTCGTGTCTCCGTACCCGCTCTGAGAATGTGCTCTGTGAATTTTCTGCAGCGCATTCTCTGAGCTATGTAATTAGATGGGCTCCGAGAAAATTCTCAGCTTCTCCTTACCTAGCTTAAGTATAAAAAAAGTTTGAAGCGCTTTTTTTCTACGCAGTGCTTCTTCGAATTATTCACAAGCCCATCTTATTCGGCTATGGCATTAACGACAGCGCAGTGGGTTTATAATTTTTTTTGAAAACGGATGTCCAGGAGTACACTGGACCTGGTTGATCTCTAATCTAATGATGATGTTTGCGTGTCATTTCGTAGGTAACAACGATGATGGTGTACGGGTATATTCATCCAACTGTCAATATATGATTTGTTTCTGCAATGAAGAACAGCCACTATATAGCGAAATTTTCAAAAAATATGCAGATGTGTTCTGTGTTGAACGAAAAATTGTAATCTTTTGCCTGTGAAGCATTGATACTAGTTTGGTCAACAATCAAAGCCACAATTTCTTCGTCGAATAATGTTTCGAAGACATCGACAGTCGACTTCGTACCTAATTCCAATATCATCTCCAGTGAAGTCATTTTCGCTTTTTTCCCCGTCGGATTTTTATTTTTTTAAGTGTGATTGCGGGTAAAATTTAAAAATAGCGGGCAGCGGGAATTCTAGATTTTTTTTTTTTTTAGCAAATTTAAGGCCTTTTTTAAAATGTTACTTTTACTCCATTTTGAGAGTTGTTTTAATTGAGTTTGACGGTTGAAATGTTAAAAATGTATATCTATCGGCAAAGTATCGATATTTACTTATATCGAATAATTTCCCTCAAAAGTTTGCACCTAAATTGGCGCGACTTACATTGTGAAATTCGTATGCGAAACAAAACAAAATAAATTGACGATGCCAAAAGAAGTTTATAATCAAAAAGTCCGAGATGTTTGGCTGCAGAGCACGGAGTTTAAGGAGTAATAGAACCCTTCGTGAAAAAGAAATAAGAGAATGCTGTACGGGTTTTGTAGTAGAGCTAGCCAAACAGTTGTAGCAAAGGTAAATATTTTAATTATTTTTATTTATTTGTTGTAATAAATACAATTATTGTTTCAATTTCAGGTTGCCGAACAATTTGAATATATTGAAACAGATCGATGCTCTTTCTGTTGAAAATATTTTAAAAATTAAAAGAAACAGCATCACTTCAGATCTGGAGTATTTTGGTACTACGTGAGTGCAATTACATTACCCTTGTACAATGGGAAAATGTCGATGACACTGTAAAGTTCTGGAATAAAGTTCTGAAATTCCGGTATTCTGGCACAAAATGTAGGTTTTATGAAATGGCTTTAGTTGCTCTGGCTTTAGTTGCTCTGGCTTTAGTTGCTCTGAAAATGTTGTCACTGCCTTGGTCGAATGCCGAATTCGAGCGGGTTTTTCGCATAGTGAATTTGGTAAAAACAAAAATTCGAAATAGGATAAACGTTGAACCGTTAAACGCTATTTTAAAGTATAAGGTCCATACTTAAATTTATTTTTAAGTTAGAAATTAATTTACTTAAAATTTAAGGTATGGACTGCGCCGACATAATGAGTGCTGTCTTAATTACCAACTACCACGCAGCTGCATAACTACAATAGTACAAAAAGACTATTATCCGAGTGACGATATAGAAAATGTTGACGATGTATTATATATATTACTAGCTTATACCCGCGGCTTCGCTCGCATTCGGTTGCGGCTGTTTTTTTTTTTAATATTAAGATAAGAGTCTTCATTTCCACACCACCGCAGAGGCAGAGGAGTTGGCGCGTTTTTTTAACGTGGTATCTCCAATAGACCTAGTTTTCATATAGATCTTGAAAATAAGTTTGAGATTGATCGTATGAAATACTAAACAGTTTCATTCAGCAGCAGAGTTTGTTAGTAGGTTTTCAAAAATTGGACAGCCATCTATTCCGTATTTATTTAAGTGTAGGTTTGAAAAGTAGTTTGGAGCTAATCTCTTGGAGCTGATTATTCGCCCATACCACCTTGACCACCCATTACCCGCCCAGTTTGGTGAATTTTCCGGAAGAATGGCATGCAGTCAGTGTTGAATTTATTTATAGATCTTTACAAATGAATTTAAACCTGTTCGGATTGACAACTAAAAAGTTTCACACAACATTCTTACGATCATTTTCCGACTAATGAATTAGATTTTTTAAATATTTAAAGTTCACAAATTCCATATTTTTGTATGTGTAAATTTGAAAATTAATTTGAATTTAATCAAGAGAAAGTTAAAAACACACCAACCAAAGTGAACATAATTTTTTTGGAATTTCCAAATAGAGCTTAGAAAATGAGCTTGAATCCGATCGAAAGAAAAACATAATTTTAACAATAATTTTTTTCCACGCTGGGGGCTGAATTTCCCGGAAGTCTGGTATGCAGACATTGTCGAATTTTCATATAGATCTCTGAAGATAAATTTGAACCCGATCAGATGAAAAACAAAAAAGTTGCATACAACAGTTTTCCGCCCATTTTCCGACTTTGGGAGTTGATTTTCCAAAAGTGCAAAGTCACGTTGCTTATACTTTTTTAATGAGTAACTTTGAAATTAAATTTGGAGCTAATCGCTGGGAACTAAAATTCAACCCCTACAACCTTTACCACCCAATTTCCACGCTGGGGGTGGATTTTCCGGAAGTCTGGTATGCAGACATTGTTGAATTTTCATATAGATCTCTGAAGATAAATTTGAACCCGATCAAATGAAAAACAAAAAAGAAGCATACAACAGTTTTCCGCCCATTTTCCGATTCTGGGAGTAGATTTTCCCAAAGTGCAAAGTCACGTTGCTTATACTTTTTTTTATGAGTAACTTCGAAAATGAGTTTGGAGCTAATCGCCCGGATCTAAATTTCAACTTATTCAACCTTTACCACCCAATTTCCACGCTGGGGGGTGAATTTTCCGGAAGTCTGGTATGTAGTCCTTGTTGAGTTTTTATATAGATTTCTGAAAATGAATTTGAGCCTGATCAGATGAAAAACAAAAAAGTTGCATACAACAGTTTTCCGCCCATTTTCCGACTTTGGAGGTAGATTTTCCAAAAGATGAAAATCACTTTGCATATATATTTTTTATGGGTAACTTCGAAAATAAGTTTGGAGCTATTCGCTGGTAACTAAACTTCAACTTATTCAACCTTTACCACCCAATTTCCATCCTGGGGGGTGAATTTTCCGGAAGTCTGGTATGCAGTCATTGTTGAATTTTCATATAGATCTCTGAAAATAAATTTGAGCCTGATCAGATGAAAAACAAAAAAGTTGCATACAACAGTTTTCTTTGAATTTTCCACATTTCCCGACCGAATTTTCCGAAACCCCGTCTTAGTACGCGCTTTCACCACATACGGAAACTACTGTCAAAATTTCAGCCTTCTATCTCTTACCGTTTAGGCTGTGCGACGGTCACCAGTCAGTCAATTAGTCAGGTTGAACAGTTTTATATATATAGACTAGCATATAGCCCGACGCGCTTCGCCGCTGTCATCATCAGGGTAGTAGTTATAATTATCATTATCTCTTTAGCTATCGCCATCGTTATCGTTATCGTTATTGTTATTGTTATCATTATCGCTATAGTTATCGTTATCGATATCGTTGTCGTTATCGATATCGATATCGTTATCGTTATCGTTATCGTAATCGTAATCGTAATCGTAATCGTTATCGTTATCGTTATCGTTATCGTTATCGTTATCGTTATCGTTATCCTTATCCTTATCCTTATCCTTATCCTTATCCTTATCCTTATCCTTATCCTTATCGTTTACGTTATCGTTGTCGTTGTCGTTGTCGTTGTCGTTGTCGTTATGGTTATGGTTATCGTTTTACTTATCCTTATCGTTTACGTTATCGTTATCTTTATCGTTATCGCTACCATTATCGTTATCGTTATGGTTATCGATATTGTCTTCGTTATCGTTATCGTTATCGATATTGTTATCGATATCGCTATCGTTATCTTAATCGTTATCGTTATCGCTACCATTATCCATATCGCTACCATTATCCATATCGTTGTCGTTGTCGTTATCGTTATCGATATTGTTTTCGTTATCGGTATCGTTATCGTTATCATTATCGCTATCGTTATCGATATCGTTATCGTTATGGTTTACGTTGTCGTTATCGCTATCCAACACCGGAAAATGAAATTTCAATTTAGTTCACTTACTATCCTTACAAACCGAATTTCAAGTCAATCGGATGAAAAATAGTTATTTAGCATGCAGAATTTTCCGACCGAACGGTCAAATTTTCCACCATCGGAAAATGACATCTCAATTTATTTCACTTACTATCCTTACAAACCGAGTTTTAAGTGAATCGGGTGAAAAATAGGTTTTTGCATATCGAATTTTCCGGCAATTTTCCTTGTGGGCGGATTTTCCGAAATCAGGAAAACACGTGTCCAATTATTTCGCATACTTTGCTTACAACCGAGTTTCAAGTCAATCGGATGAAAAATAAAATATTCCCGATACAAACTTTTCTGACGCTTTTCCGGAAGTTTTCCAACCCTACGGTGGAATTTTCCAACATCGGAAAATGACATCTCAATTTATTTCACTTACTATCCTTACAAACCGAATTTCAAGTCAATCGCATGCAGAATTTTCCGGGAATTTTCCGACCGAACGGTCAAATTTTCCACCATCGGAAAATGACATATCAATTTATTTCACTTACTATCCTTCCAAACCGAGTTTCAAGTGAATCGGGTGAAAAATAGGTTTTTGCATATCGAATTTTCCGGCAATTTTCCTTGTGGGCGGGTTTTCCGAAATCGGGAAAACACGTGTCCAATTATTTTGCGTACTTTGTTTACAAACCGAGTTTCGAGTCAATCGGATGAAAAATAAAATTTTCCCCATACAAACTTTTCCGACGCTCTTCCTGCTTTTCCGGGTGGAATTTTCCAAAACCCCGCCTTAGTACGCACTTTCACTACATAAGGAAACTTCTGTCAAAATTTCAGCCTTCTATCTCTTACCGTTTAGGCTGTGCGATGATTGCCAATCAGTCAGTCAGTCAGTCAGTCAGTGAGGACAAACTCTTATATATATAGAGAGATAATTGTCGATTAATGTAAACATATGTATATAATAAATGAATTTCTTTTTTTGTTAAATATGAAAATGTGTCTTTATTAATGAAAAACAAACACACTATTTATAAAAATCGTTTTTTTTTTAAATTTTTTTCTTTTTTAGCTTTTTATTTTTCGTTAATCCATCTTTTTTTGCTCAGAAAAAAATGACATCACTGATCATATCGGTCTTACCATAAATAAAATAACTGGTTGCTAGCATTTCAATGGAGCATGGTTTTTTCGACAACTTTAGATAATTTTCGTATGGTTTGGAAGATTTAAGTGCGGATTGCAGTTCCTCAAATGGCATGTCATCTTCTCAATCGCTGCTATAAAATATCTTCGTTTCATCTGGAATGTCTTCGGTCATAATGTTGGAGTCGAGCTTGCCGTCTTGACGACGCGTCGTCGTCCTCCTTCTCATAAGTAAGTCCATCGGGATATGGTGGATGCAATGTCAAAATTGGTACTTTTTGATGACCTTTCGACAAACTCCAAGGCACTGCTAAGTTTGTCCAATCGTAGAATTATGATGTTCCTAGATTTGTAAAAATGACTACCTTATTCGCCATTGTACCCAAGCGAGTACACAAAAGCTTCCGAAAGTATTTTTTATAGTCGACTTATTATTTTTTGGAAAACACACTTTTTGTTCAATAATAAAACAAATCAATTGAATTTTAAGCAAAGTGTGCTGTGCATAATAAAATGGCACAAAGAACTTTTCGAAAAGTCTTATCAGTTTTGCGTTACGGACGTTCAAAATCGCTTGGGTACAATGGCTATTAATGGGTTAAGGGAGCTGCGGCCCACGGACTGTGGCTTGTTTCCTCGAGCTGCATGCAACATTTATCGATTGGCGGGGCCAGCCGCTATCCTCTTGAGCCGCGGGCAAATTTTTTTTGTTTAACCAAAGAGGTAACTTACCGGCCGATATGTTGGAAAGAGTATGCTGTTATAATATGATATTGTAGTCTTTGGACAAATTGTTTGAAATAACCGTCAATATGTAAATATGTGTAAATATATCGATAGGCATGATATCTAATTATAAGATATTTTTAAGAGAGCCGAGCAGGGTTACACATTAATTGATCGACAATCGATGGTGGCTGACGTGCAAAACTCGGACAAATTGTACATAATAAAATAAACGAAAAACAGAAACCCCCGTTTACAAATCAGGTGTGGGGTAAAGCCCAAATTGTGTACTAAATGCGTTACGCCGAAATACAAAAGTTAACTAAGTCCGAATTGTTGGAGCTCCTTGCTGAAAGACACGTCCCCGTGGCCGCAGACCTATCCGTACATCAACTCCGTTCCTTGACAAAAACCATAATGTCAGCCGCTGGAAGAGGAATCGATCCTGCTGGAGACCTAACCGATAGCGTGGAAGAGGTGATTCCAAGTACGTCCAGGCAAGCCGCTGCCGCGATGGCTGTCATTTGGCCGCCAAGTGCAGACGACGCCAAGACAAGCGTCGCCGAACATAGCTATTGCGAAATACCTGAAAATGCGCAGTTCCAAATTAAAAGCAACATGGCGACCGCTTATGATGAAATTGAGTCGTGCACATCTGTACATGCGTGCGTGAGGGAGACGGCACTATCGACTGAACTGAACAACGCCCGCAAGTACGCGAAAAAACTCGAATTGTCGATCGCTGAACTAAAGCAGACTATTAAGGCAGAATCTGGCGAACATCGCGTCGAACTGACTGACATTGCCGCTATGATGCCCGTCTTTTCCGGAGATGACACCTTGTCCGTACTCGTTTGGGTCTTCGAAATGGACAGAGCTGCAGAAGTCCATCACCTAAGTCAGTCTCAATGCATGTCACTTGGCATAAGATTGCTGCGAGGATCGGCCAAGGAGTGCATTATGTACGAACAAACAGCTACTTGCCAAGAATTGAGAAGTATCCTAGTGGAGACGTTTGGCTATAAGATGTCCAACCGTAAGGTTTCCAAACTGCTACAGGAACATACGTTGGCCAAAGGCGAATCGCTGATCCAGTATTTCATCACCATGCGAAGACGCCGACGTTATTAAGTACATCGTCGATGGGTTGGGAGACCGCTCTGGCTGTGCATCAGTGTTGTACTTCTGCTCTACATTGGACGAGATGCGTCAGAAGCTCTTGCGTTTTCAATCCGTGCGCCTCGAACGTGATCACAAACTGTCCGCAGCCAGCGTAGTCACCGCCAGAGCCGCCGCTAAGCGTGACGGACAGTCTCGTGAGGATGCTGCAGCCGAAGTCCGCTGTTACAATTGCCGCCGTTTTGGCCATATCGCTGGAGAATGTAAAAAACCGAAGAGGCCCCTTAATGGTTGCTTCAATTGCTTCTAAACAGAACATCAGTACCGACAGTGCCCTAAGCGAGTTGTTGGTATGGTTGGGGCTGGAGACGAGGAAGGCGCCTCAGATGAAAAATCGTTCGTACGACTCGTAAGTTTGAAAGTAAAAAGCAAAGAGGAATGCACAGATTTTAATGAACTTTTTGCACTATTAGATACCGGAAGCCCAGTAAGCTTCATAAGTAAAGCGTTATTGCCGAAATCGCCCAACGAGCGAGCCCTTAAAAGAAGTGAATTCCGTGGTCTAAATGGTAGCCCGATTAGTACATATGGAAAAGTACAATGTTTAGTTACAATGGACAATGAAACGAAAGAAATTACCTGTTATGTTATCCCCGATTTAATTTTGCCGACGCTCCTACTGTTGGGTAGAGATGTTCTTAAAATTTTTGACATGAATCTTGCAATAAGGTTAAGACAAATTGAATACAAATCTGACCTTAGTATTGAAAATAAAAGTATTGCCTTTGTTTATGAATCTTTCTGTGCATCCCTGTTTGCTAAATTAGCTAAGTATGTATCCGATAATAGCTTTGATCAATCTGTAAACAGTAATGTATCCCCGGTTGCAAGTGAAGCGTGTACGAACTGGTTATTGGAAATGCAAAATGTTTGCGCTGCTGTGACAACTGACGACGGTTTGAGCATAGGTGAAGAGTTCGGTAGCGAAGCGGTTAGCAACTGCAGGAAGGATCTGTACGAGAACTATATTAAAAGCGAGCTGCTTGCAGCAGCAAACCAAAGTGTTCGATGAGCATCCGCCTAACGGATACAACGCCATTTCATTGCGCTCCCTCGAAGGTTATCTGATTATGAGCGAGGAATTGTGAATGAAACAGTTAAAGAATTGTTGGCAAATAATGTCATCCGACCCAGCGAATCACCGTATGCCTCACCCATTGTGCTGGTAACTAAGAAGAATAAAGAAATTAGAATGTGCCAGGACTACCGTGGGATAAATAAAGTAGCCGTACGCGATAACTTCCCATTGCCGCTTATAGAAGACTGTTTGGAATACTTGGAGGGAAAGACTGAATTTTCCGTGCTTGATTTGAAGAACGGATTCTATCAAATAGGAATGGATGAAGATTCAATCAAGTATACCGCTTTCGTAACACCCGATGGACATTTCGAATACCTAAGAATGCTCTTCGGTTTGAAGAATGGACCAGCTGTATTTCAGCGATTCATTTCTAATACTCTCTGTGACATGGTCCGGAACCGTCAGTTTGTTGTGTACATGGACAATATCATCCTTGCTACCCGAGAACCCTAGAGGAACATTTTGAGCTTTTGGCAAAGCTGTTGAACCGCCATACTGAGAACAACCTGCTGATCAATTACAAAATTACAGAAGCGAATTGATTATTTGGGATACGATGTCAGCTCCAAGGGCATATTGCCTAGCAGTGCTCACATGAAAGCAATACTAGAATACCCCGAACCCCTCAATTGTAAAGCCTTGCACTCATGTTTGGGTTTATTCTCGTACGTCCGTAAATTTGTTCCGTCGTTTTCTCGCATTGCCAAGCCAATGACAGAACTTCTTAAAAATGGTGGTCCATTTCCCATGAGAAAGCATGAAAAGGAAGCGTTTATGACACTGAAAACCGCTTTATCAAATCCGCCAGTCCTTTCCTTGTATAATTCCCATTACGAAACCGAATTGCATACCGATGCTAGGTCCCATGGATTTGGGGCTGTACTTATGCAAAGGCAGGCTGATGGAAAGATGCACCCTATATTCTTTTATTCTCGGAAAACAACCGCTGTCGAGTCCCGTTACCATAGTTTCGAACTGCAAACCTTGGCCACTATCTATGCACTTCGTCGATTCCGTGTTTATTTACAGCACCGTCCGTTCTTAATCGTAACCGATTGTGATTCTCTAGTGCAAACCTTGGATAAGAAATCCATACATCCCCGCATCGCTCGGTGGTCGTTAGAACTAGAAAATTATAACTATTCGAAAGCACACCGAACCGGTTCTAGTATGCCCCATGTAGATGCTTTAAGCAGACAGACCGAACTATTAGAATCCGAGATGGATAGTCTTGCCGATCCTTGCGTTAGATCCGCGGAGCCGTTAAATTCGAATGAGACTGTGAGTTCTCCGAATTCATCTTCGTCGGAAAACGATTGTCCGTTAAGCCATTCCGCCGAAAGTCTTGTAGAAGTTGTTGGCGCAACCCCGAACGATATAGATTTGCTTCTGCGTACGGAGCAAATGAGAGATCCTGAGATAAGCAAGCTTCGTGATAAATTGGAGAGTGCATCTGATGATGTTTTCGAGCTAATAGATGGTATGGTGTATAGACGGGTCGATGGAAAAAAATTCCTTTTGTATGCCCCTGAACTTCTACAGAACCAACTGATTCAAATGTGCCACGAAAAGTTAGGCCACCTCTCTGGTGATAAGTTTGTAGACGTCCTTAGAGCCAAGTATTGGTTCCCGTCCATGAGGAGTAAAGTGGACCACTCCGTCCCTAGAAGTATACATCATCGTACTTTGCATAGTATACCGAAAGCGGCAATTCCGTTTGATACGATACACATCGATCATTTAGGACCGTTACCAAGCATTACTTCGAAAAGAAAGCATCTGCTTGCCATTATTGACGCTTTTACTAAACATGTTAAGTTGTACCCAGTGAATTCGACAAGTACCCGTGAAGCAATTGATTCCTTGAAGAAATATATCGAGTATTACAGCCGGCCACGTAGAATAATATCCGATCGTGTTATCTGCTTTACATCTTTCGAATTCGCTGAATTCTTGACCGATCGTAGTATCGAGCATATAAAAGTCGCCACCGTCGCACCTCAAGCCAACGGGCAGATCGAACGAGTCAATAAAATATTGACGCCGATGTTAGGCAAATGTCGGAACCCCTTAATCAATCCGACTGGTACAAATTAGTTAATCGAGTAGAATTTGCTTTGAACAATTCGGTTCAAAGAAGTACGGGTAAGTCCCCGTGTTTGTTGCTGTTTGGATGTGACCAACGTGATCCAGTCGTTGATGAGTTGACCGAGTATGTCGAAGAAAAGTTGAATTCTGAAAGTCGATGTGACTTCGAATCCGTTAGGAAAGAAGCCGACCTCAAAATGAGACATGCCCAAGAGCAGAATGAAAGAAGGTATGCACTAAGACATCATGCCCCCCTGCAATACAAAGTAAACGATTTCGTCGCTATTCGCAATGTCGACACTACCGCAGGTTCTTGCAAGAAGCTTGCACCGAAATACCGTGGCCCCTATAAAATCAGCCGCGTGCTGCCCAACGACCGTTATGAAGTCACCGATGTCGATGAATGTCAGCTTACGCAGATTCCGTGCAAAGGGATATTAGAACCCGCTAGGCTTAAACCGTGGATGCATTGCTGTACGAAAACTATTGAATCCTGTTGAGATCGAGGGCGATCTAGTAGACAGGTCGGCCGAATGTAGTCTTTGGACAAATTGTTTGAAATAACCGTCAATATGTAAATATGTGTAAATATACCGATAAGCATGATATCTAATTATAAGGTATTTTTAAGAGAGCCGAGCAGGGTCACACATTAATTGATCGACAATCGATGGTGGCTGACGTGCAAAGCTCGGACAAATTGTACATTATTAAATAATCGAAAAAACAGCAAACCCTCGTTTACAATATCATACAATTTTCTGAATTTTATGTATATATACTCCGTACCAAGGGTACAAAGAGTATATTAAGTTTGTGCAAGAGAATGTAACAGCCAGAAGAATATCTGACCCTATAAAGTATATATATTCGAGTCGATTTACCCATGTTCGTCTGTCTGTACGTATGAACGCACAGATCTGTGTACTCTGTGAAAAAGGTATAAAAAGTACGGTCCAATGATGCCACCGGCCAAAATCCACACCAAACAGTGCTTTTTTCGGGATGCATTGGCTGCTCTTCGCACCAAATACTGCAATTTTGATTGATTTCGTATCCATTCAACCAAAACAGAAATTCGTTGCTGAACAGTATTTTCACTTTCCTAACCGAGCTTGAATTTTGATAACAAGATGCAATAATCTGCAAGCGTTGTTCAATTCACGGTTAAGTTAAAGACCAAACTGAACAAGTTTGACAGTATCATGTGTCGCGAAATCAGTTGAGCTGCCAAAAAGAAAGTTGCTAAAAAATCACCCTCTACCAACTTCATTCAAAATTAGAAACCGCTCGCACATTTTGTAAGTCGAATTCCAACGAGTGACACAGTCAAGCACTGGTTTGTTTAGACCTGGGATCCAATCCGGTTCTGAACCGAACCGAACCGCTTATTCTAGATGGTGAACCGAACCGCAACCCGAACCGTCTTCCATTCAGAAGTTCTGAGACAACCCGAAAACCACCAAGGAAAACGGTTCGGCTCGGTTCAGTTATTTGACAAGTTTCAAGACGGGATTTCCCTTCCTCTAGCCAATGATACTTATCAATTTGGGAATTTGAATCGTTTCCCTAAAATATTTTTTATATATTTCGATCGACCCTTTACATTCTTAGCCATGCCGATGCCGATTTTCGGTAATACTTCTTTCTCTTAATTCAATCTTAGCCAAGAGAGTTTTTTTCTCATGTAATATGATAAATAGGGTGTGTTCTAGCCGACATTCTCTGATTTCGAAGGGCATTCCTTTAGGAACTTATAGACGAACCCTGCAAATCCGTAATCATAATTTTTGAACATTCTTAGGACTTAAAAGAAATTCAAAATGTTTAAACGACTTCAATTTCCAAAGTGTGCGAAAAGTCAAAATATTATACTTACAACAGAAATAATAAGTATTTTGTAATGTGCCTTTATGAACCACATAAACCATGTAATGAACCGAACTGGCGCACAGTGTAGGATTTTGCTAACTCTCATACAACTTCCCTTTTTCAGTAATAGCCAGAACACGATTTATATATGGAAGCTAAACGATGGTGACAACACGCCACGGACATAAGGCCCATTGAAAAATTTCGATCATCACTTTGATATATAACTCAGAATCTTTCTGGGCTTTATGTCAGAACACAAAGCCCATGGACGAAAAGTCTGTATTTAAATAACATTAGTTTAATATTAATTAGTGATGATATAAAACTAGAACAATTTGTGCTTTTCGTACTACACGGCTAGTTCTACAAGTGGACTCATAAATTCTCATTAAAAACGAAAATTAAGGGTGATTATAATTTTGATTGTTAGATTTTAATTTTCGGCACAATTAATGCAACCAACAGACTCAATACCCAGTGGTTTTTCTGTGCTAGGTGCTGCCAAAAATAAGCGGTGAGTTGACCGGTTGCAAAAGCAAATATAACCATCCGGCAGTCAGCTAAGGGACACCATCACCTTGGAAGATTGCACATACAGTGTCCGCCTGGAAGTTTTAAGACAACCATCGGCCCTTCTTTATTAACCACATGACAGCCATTGGACCGGAAGATCGGCACAATTATACCGGATACTACACATAAAATGACACTCGTACGGCAGGCGTTTTTGGGACAGTCATCAAGCCGAGCGAGTTCCTTCTCAATCTCTTCGCTTGAGTGCTTCAAATTTTTGCACAATAGAAAGGGACCTACAGTTGTAAAATGGCGGACATATTCTCTTTAAAAGTCTACCTATTCTTCATTTTCTTTTACAAGCAAGAGGCAGATATTTCGATGTGCACCCAGCAGGAAGTCAAATTTAAGCGACATCTCGCATAAGTCTATAACTAGTCGATTTTTATCAAACTGGGCGAGAAATCCGAGTTTTGAGTTTAGTTTTGATGCTTACTAGAGGTGGTGGCGGGTCTTCGACAATTTTCTTTAGGCAGAGCGACGTCGCTAGGCCTCCTCCTTGCGCCAAAAGCTAGGCATAGTAGGCGGAAGACTCCTTGGACTGCAGGCGATTTTCCAAGAGGCTGCAGGTTTTCGTCCGGCAGGAGGCGATGAACCACAAACCGGCACACACATTATCCTCCTTGCAGGTTGTACAGCTTGCGGATTTTGCTCGCCCGTTTGGGGCCTTCTGTTTCACTGTAATTTTTCGACGCCATTGTGTACAAATCAAAAAATTTTCAATAGGGGTATTCCTGCAAGTGATTTTGATTCTGATTTTAATTTCGGTGTGACGAGATAAACTGGAGAAAATGCCGAAAAAACTGTCAAACAACACAAAATCAAAATCAACCTCCAGGCTGATTTTGATTTGTCTGTCTGCCTGCTTTCATGAAAATAAACTATTTGCAGTTTACAATTTGTAATTTCAATATGGTGCACGTTGATTGGGATCTGTTGACTGCTGCGTACGCCATTAAAAACTTCATCATTTTGAATTAAGCTCAAGATAACGTTGAAGCTTTTCCTGTTTACCCTTATGAAGTGTTTAAAGCGGTCCTCGTCCACATTTGGCAGCACATCGGATATAAACTGCTTGCACTTAGGGACAGATTGCTTTATGTTGGGGATGAATATCGGTAAAGTTCTCCTTGAATACCGTACATGAACAGTTCGTTAACAATTTCATCCTGTCTTCTCCTCGAACGATCTGCAGTTTTATATAAATCGAAAAATCGATTAAAAAACCATAGAAAAGTAAGATTACAACGTACCTTTAGAAAGCTGCGAAAACTCCAAAGTTATATACTCCGCGAGTAAGCTATTTTTGATTTTTTGAAACAGAGCTGCCTTACCGCTTATCTTTGGCATTTGGCGGTGCTTATTTAAAATCAATGCTTTTGTTGCACATCTGTTTCGGATGAAAGAAGCCGTACTTACTGCCTCAGCCCACATGGATGGTGGGGCACCGAATTCATGCGCCTGGCCATCTCGATGAGTGTGCGGTTGAGCCTCTCAGCGATTCCGTTCTGCTGCGTAGTGTACGGCCAAAGACTAGAATAGTTAGTGATTATATTGTTTTTGGTACGGCGCTGTCAGCCGTCGCCTTATCCCATGCTTCTCTAGAAACGCGCCCATATCCTTGATGCAAAAGTTCCATTCCGTTGTCTGTCTGCATATATATTTTTGCCAGTGAATTTTTCCACTCCACTTTTTGATCTGATTTGCTTGCTGCTGCTATGTATCCAGATAATACAAATTTCCATGACGCTTTGCACGGAGTCAAACTTTGTTATTGCATTTTATATTGTATGGATACCAACAGTAGGCGTTGGCGTAAATCAGACACATAAAATATCTTTTTCGTATTTTCGATTTCTGGCTAGTTTCCTTTGGGTTTTACCGAGATGTTTATCTCGCCAATTCCCTCCACTTTTGCAGTGTTGCTGTTCGCGAAATGTAGTGTTTGATCGATAGTTGCCATTTTATCGAATACTTTTTCATTCGAGCTCATGTGTGATGTGCATCCACTATCGATACGCCACAATCTTCCTTGCTTATCGGCGTAGTCTGCGTGTTCGCTTATGTTCAAAGATTCTTTCATTCGCTTTTCTCACTCTTTGTGCTGTTCGTTACACTCGCCTTGCAATTATCTTAGCCAGATGCCAAACTTTATTACACGAATAACATTTTCTGCTTTTTTTTTTTGCACCGTGGGCTTCCTTGTGTTGTTCTTTTGGCGATTAGCATACAATGCACTTCGCTCTTCTTTTTCTTCTAAAATTTTCACTTGCAATACACTGGGACTTGGCAAATCATCTCTTTATTCCATATAACAACGAATTGTTTCATAATATTCCGGTAGACTGTTTTTATACCCTAGCAAAGGGTATTATAATTTTGCCCAGAAGCTTAAAACGCATAGAAATATTCAATTCCGACCCCATAAACTATAAATATTCTTGATCGAGTGACGAGCCGAGTCGATTCAGCTTTGACCGTCCGTCTGTCTGTTTCTACGCAAACTAGTCTCAGTTTTGAAGCTATCGAGCTGAAATTTTCTTTTTGCTGCACACTACTTATATGTCGGAACCTACCAGATCGGATGACTATATTTCATAGCTCCCATAGGAACAATCGGTCAGAAAACTAGTTTTGGAATGAAAAACTTTTTCTTTTCAATGGAATAGTCTCCAAACTTTGTAATCGTAGGTTTTATATGTTTTTTTATAATCCTACCAATTTTTATTAAAATCGGACAACTATGTGGTATAGCTGCCATACAAAAGATAGGTCTGAAAAACAGTCTTAGTTTGAAACTTCTTGTGACTTTTTTTTATTGGTATCATCCCAAAATTTTGTATTAGCTTTTACATTTTTACAGGCTTTCACCTACAAATTTTTGTCCAAATCGAATGACTATATCATATAGCTCCCATACGAACGATCGGTCGGAAAAACGGGTCTTGTGGGAAACAAATTATTTTTGAAAATATTTAAGCGAGCGAGCCCTTGCAAGGGTATAAAAACTTCGGCACTGGTTACCAGCTGCACAAGGTATTTGGGTATACCAAGCCTTATAAGTGATTCAAGGATCTTGGTCCGACTTGCAGAGTTAAAGGCATTTCTTACGTCTAATGTTGTGACTGGGCATTGTTTTTTTACGCCTCCTTGCCATATTTTCCTAGCAGTGGCCTTACAGGCTATCTTTACTACCGTGGAAATTATATCAATCGTTCTTCGCCCCTTTCTGAAGCCGAACTGGCAATCTGAGAGACCTTGTCTGTTCAGAAGTTTTTTCTCCATTCGATTGCAAATAATTCTCTCTAATAATTTGGCGATCGTGTCCAGCATACACAGCGGTCTGTATGCCGAGGGATCCTCCGCATTCTTGTCGCCTTTCGGGAGTAGCACCAGTCTTTGGAGTTTCCATCTAGAGGGGAAGATTCGCTCGTGGATACAGCCGCTGGAGGTCGGAAAATACTTCGAGCTGGGCTTCGACGAACAGTTTTACGGCTCTGGTTGGGATCCCATCTGGCCCCAGTGCTTTATCTGCTTGTACTCTGGCTAATGCTTCAAGTACCCTACTGGCATCTGCTGTAAGATCTGAATCTTCATCCATGTAAGTCCATGTTAACGCTTGAATTTCGGGCTGGAGTGGAAGCAAGGTTACGACGATGTTTCCGAGTTGCTTTGCTGTGGGCCGCCTCGCAAGCTTACCCAGCACCATCTTGTATGCCTGACTGAAGGGCTGGTCTTCGGCTTCGTCGCAGAGCTGTTTCTAGCAGTTCTCCTTACTGCGTTTAATATCACTTTTCAATGCGGCTCGTTGGGCTTGGAACGTGGTACGCATCGTTTCTGCCTGGTGGTGGACCTGCAGGTCCACCGGTCTTTTGAAGCAGCGCTTCATTGCCCGTTGATATCTCCTTCTCGTGCTGTGGCACACCATGCGAGAGTGCTCGATTTCTTCGTTTCACTAATGCTCGGGCTTCTGCTTATTTCCGCCTCTCCTCTTACGTGGCATTGCTGCGTCGCAAGTTCTCTCCATTGCCTGGGCCAAGCAGTTTGCCCGCTGTTCTGCGGTTTGTGGCACCAATCGTTGTGGGCAGGCTTCTTGGTGTGGTGTCTCCCATATTGCTCACGATTGCTTGATGGTCGCTGTGGGGTGTACCCGTCTGAGACTTTCCACGTCATATTTCTCGCTAGGCTCGTAGGTTTGTTTCCTTCCAGTGCACATTGGGCCAGATTTCAGTTTGGGCGGCATAAATTCAAAATTTTTATATAAACAAATCGTAACTTTAATCAAATATTATGAAAGAGCATACATTAGGCACATCAAATCCACTAAGCGTTTTGATATCAGTGCTGCTCTGGATTTTTAGCAGGGCTGCAAAGTCAATTGTCAAGTCAGCTGCTTGTTGTGTTAAATTAACGCGAAACGGTCACTCAACTTTAAGCTTGTGTCAATTTATCACCAGTGAATAAAAATTAGATTTAAAATATGGAAAATAAAGGCAAAGGTATGTAGAATGTGAATACTAAAACAAATTGTGTGTTTTTCTTGTTAAATGTGGATTCTGTTTACCGTTTTGCTATGTCCTTTTATAGGAATAAATAACGAACGTGCCCGTGAATTGTGGAATATAAACTAACTTTCTGAGAATTTCTGACAAAAAATAAATATGTAGAGTTTTTTTTATTTCTTTATAAGTGGCTGCCTAAAATGTTAAGAATATTGTGTCAAAATTTCAAGTCGATTGGAGCAAAATTGTCGAAGTTACGAGTATTTTTATACCTGTCGCATTTCAGGTACCGTACAAATTTTTTAGTGTTCAAAACTTTAAAGCGTTTTTCCCACAACTCACGTTTTCAAAGTCGGTGCCCCTCATAACATAAAAACTACTGAACCGATCTGTTTGAAATTTTGAACACTATTTCTGAACATAATTTACGAGGTAACGCTGTCGAGTTTTTTTCAAATTTTTTTAATAATTTTTATTTTACAATAACAAATTAGCCGATTTTTTTCCAAAAAAAAAACCCCCATTTTCACTTCAAAATTTTCCAAAAAAATGAAAAATTAACATTTTGAAAAAAACTCGACAGCGTTACCTGGGGAAAACTATTATCTAACGAATAAACTTTGGTTTTTGATTTCGGATGATCCAGCAGCAAGCTATGAGGGGCACCGCAATTCACCTTTTTTCCGAGAGACTTCCGAATATTTGCTACCATTGCCGTGTTTTTATACTCTGTACCGTAGGAACATAGAGTATTATAAGTTTGTGCAAAAGTATGTAACATCCAGAAGGAAGCATCTCCGACCCCATAAAGTATATATATTCTTGATCAGCATCAACAGCCGAGTCGATATAGCCATGTCCGTCTGTCCGTCTGTCCGTCCGTCCGTCTGTCCGTCCATCTGTCTGTCCGTATGAACGCACAGATCTCAGAGATGGTAAGAGATAGAGGTTTGACATGTATGGGACATATGCTTCTTATGTCTGCAGGCAGATCAAGTTTATTTTCAATTTTGGCCACGCCCCCTCCCGCCCTCGCAATATGGAAAAAACGTCATATCTCCCACAGTTTTGAAGATAGATGGCTTGTTCCATATTTAGTTATTAGGATAACTTATCGATCCGCCAAAAGAATGAAGAAGATCGGATGAACGGTTTTCGAGTTATGATCAAAAGACAAATTATCTTGGTACAGAGTATGTTATAGTCGGGCTTGACCGACTTTCTTTCTTGTTTAACATTTCTTCGTGAAAATTTTATACAACATTCTTTAAATGTCATACTTGAATGTGCTTTTAGTTTTAATAAAGAGATTTTAACTGTGTCGTCACAAAAAATTCACAAAAAAGTGAATTAAGCATTTCTCCACCTCTCCAGCCTCCAATGTGTGCTCAATAGTGTCCTCACGATGGCGTTTCTTAAGACGTAGGTGCACGCTGCCTACTCCCCATTTCCTTTGAAATCAAACAAGTTTTTCTCTCAAAGGCTACTTTTCGGACTCTACTTTTTTATGACAGCTTTACTATATAGATGTCCGATTTCAACCAAACTTAGGGGAATCATGGGAAAGCATTTGCTTTGAAAACCAAACCTTTTTTTTTTTTTACTAAAACTAGTTTTTCGACCTATCATTCCTATGGCAGCTATATGCTATATTCATCCGATCCGGCAGGATCCTAACGGAGGAAATCGCATAGAAACCGACGGACGGACAGACGGACTTGGCTTTGTCGACTCAGCTCGTCTTTCTGATTATGAAAATGTATATACGTTATGTTTCCTTCTATGCGCTACAAAAATCTGGACATTTTCAATATACCCTCTGTAAGGGTATAAAAATAACGTGTTAATAATCAGCGATACTTGTTTTTTGTGTCAAAGCTAGGTACGGAAACGCTGAGAATTTTCTCGCAGCGAGAATTGTTCAAAATAATTCTCAGAGCGGCCTCTGAGACTGTAGGTTGACCAGAAAAAGCAAATTGTCACTGAATCTGAAACGTTCACCCTGTACTGGTCAACTGTTGCTTGTGTAAAAAAAAGCGCACTTAAGAAAAGTTAATTTTTATTTGAAAATGTAAACTGGAAGATTTTTTGATGAATGCAGAGGTTTTGGGGAATGCCATGGTTGTTTTATAGGGTCATTTTGCGAGGCGCTGGAGGAGGAGGAGCATTTATGGAGAGTGCAAATTGCATCAAAATACTTTTGTTAGTCAAATCCCATAAGATGGGTTGCGATTTGACCGCTTCGATTAGCCCCACTTGTTCATCCTCCGTAAAGGTTTCCAAATGAGTTTTGTATTGTTTTTTTGTGTATTTTGCTTCCATTTTTTATACCCGTTACTCGTAGAGTAAAAAGGGTATACTAAAGTCGTGCAAATGTATGTAACAGGCAGAAGGAAGCATCTCCGATATCATAAAGTATATATATTCTTCATCAGCATCAACAGCCGAGTCGATATAGCCATGTCCGTCTGTCCGTCCGTCCGTCCGTCCGTCTGTATGAACACCTAGATCTAGATCTCAGAGACTAGAAGAGCTAGAGCAACCAAATTTTATACGTAAGCTAGTATTGTCTGTAGGCAGATCAAGTTTGTTTCAAATTTTGGCCACGCCCCCTCCCGCCCCCGCAATAAAAAATATTGAATAACTCCCACAATTTTTATACTCTGTACCGTAGGTACATAGAGTATTATAAGTTTGTGCAAAAGTATGTAACATCCAGAAGGAAGCATCTCCGACCCCATAAAGTATATATATTCTTGATCAGCATCAACAGCCGAGTCGATCTAGCCATGTCCGTCTGTCCGTCTGTCCGTATGAACGCACAGATCTCAGAGATGGTAAGAGATAGAGGTTTGACATGTATGGGACATATGCTTCTTATGTCTGCAGGCAGATCAAGTTTATTTTCAATTTTGGCCACGCCCCCTCCCGCCCTCGCAATATGGAAAAAACGTCATATCTCCCTCAGTTTTGAAGATAGATGGCTTGTTCCTTCTGGACATATTTTCTAATAAAAATTTTTGTTCGATTTGCCAAAGGAATCGTAAAGATCGGATGAACGGTAGTAAAGATATGAGGAAACGAAAATTCAATATATCTGGCCTGCTCCTGCAGCGGCAAAACTCATACATTTGTATGTAGATGTATGTATATATGAGCAACGGCTTTACAGCAAAGTGATAGCCAACAATATTTTAGGACAAATTTTTAGTTAACGATTCATATTGGACGTTGTGGGTGTGATGACCCCGCCCCGCCAAAAATTCCGCCTTTTAAATGAATTAAATCTGCAAATATATTGTCTGAGTAATTCCAACAACGAAATCCTATACAAAACCTAACAGCTATGGCTAGCTCATTAGATCCAATTGGATTCTTGCAGCTAACTGGGACGCTCTCATTTTCCCCCTTCCCTTTCCCACATACACAATATTGAGAGAGAGAAATTAGAGATGGTCGCGGGACAAATATATCGCCCGATAGCCATCTGACTACTAAGACGAGGATTGTTTAAATTGCAAATAATATAAAAATAGTCGAGTTCTTTAATTCTAACATAATATCAAGCAATCACAATGATGTTAAGTCATTCTGGTCACTCCGGAGTCCCGCGTAGTTTTCGATGTGCGCCCATCTCTAGCTCTGGCAAATGCAAAGGTTTTTTTTTGTCTGCGGCGCGTGCCAATCCTCTCTCTCTCTCTCTCTTCCTCCTACTCGTAGTTTCCTTACTTCGACTCGTACGACTATCTCGAACGCTTCCGAAATTTTGTGGCTGCGATTTAAAAAGGCTTTTTCTTTGCGATTTCTAAATTTTACAAACGCAATTTTCATTGCGAAAATTTACAAAAATATTAAGGCGTTTATTAGCGTGTCCGGTTTAATCAAATTACGTGTTTTAAATAATAAATAAATAAAGGCGCGCGTTTGTGAGTGTGTGTGTGATTCGCGTTTGGACATTGGGTTTATTATTTAGACTCACTAACTAACTCGATCTTAGTATTAGTGTTAGTTTAATAGGCCAAAAACAAACTTATCGTTCCGCCAAAGGAATGAAGTAGATCGGATGAACGGTTTTCGAGTTATGATCAAAAGACAAATTTTCTTGGTACAGAGTATGTTATAGTCGGGCTTGACCGACTTTCTTTCTTGTTAAGATATCGAGCTCAGATTTTGCAGTGTAGTCTATGTGGCCAATATCTACAATCTCACAAAGGATCGGATAATAAATGGCCGAGTTAAAAAAATGTTGCATACTTATCCGAGCTGAGCTGAGTAACGGGTATTTCGAAGTCGGGCAGGGCCGACTTTAACTTACGCTCTCGTTTTTAATTCTCGTAGGTACCTCTGACTATTATCAAACATGTTTCATAATTTCTATGACCCCCTGCTAGAGTTTGTCAGCTGTTTGGCCAAAGAACAAGTTGTCTGCGTACCCGCTCTGAGAATGTGCCCTGAGAATATTCTGTAGCGCATTCTCTGAGCTATGTAATTAGATAGATCTTTATGAAAAGATTGAGATTGTACATATTGGCCACATGCACTATACTGCAAAATCTGAGCTCGATAGCTTACAAATTGTACGAGATATTCAACATTTTTTATTGCGGGGGCGGGAGAAGGCGTGGCCAAAATTTGAAATAAACTTGATCTGCCTGCATACAATACTAGCTTACATCTAAAATTTGGTTGCTCTAGCTCTTCTAGTCTCTGAGATCTAGGTGTTCATACAGACGGACGGACGGACAGACGGACATGGCTATATCGACTCGGCTGTTGATGCTGATGAAGGATATATATACTTTATGATATCGGAGATGCTTCCTTTTGCCTGGTTCATACATTTGCACGACTTAAGTATACCCTTTTTACTCTACGAGTAACGGGTATAAAAAAGTCGACATATTTATTGTACCCATTACTCGACACAAAAGGAACAAGAAATATGGAATTGGCAGAATCTTTTATTCAGATCCTAAAATGACACAGAAAGCAAGTTCACCTTTATCCGCGGCCAGGCTTGCACAACCATTGATTCTGGTATGATTCAGGGGGAATGGCATAACCACGTAAGGAACTTCAATTGTTTTCGGATCATATGCCAATAGACCATAAGACCAACAAACTACTCCCAAAGATAAGATTTATGGCAAAATACAAGGAGGAGTACAACTTGAGACTAGACCGCATTATGAACTGCCCGCCCACAAACCAAACGTAAGACGATATCCAGCATTCAACTCGTTGCATTACCGAAGCAACAACACTTACCAAAACCGCGTTTAACAAATTTTAAAGAACCATGGTACGATTTGTGCGGAGAAGCAGCGCTACTATTATCAATGCTTACAGATGACTTTCGATAATATAAACGATAGCAAAAACTTTTGGAAAATAGTGAGGATCCGGATATTTCAAAGGCCTGCTATACAGCGAAATAGTGGCACCGTATATTTTGGACCTACCGATTGTCAAGAGAGAGGAAGTGGACGGACCGTTCACAATGGCAGAAGTTCGCCTCGGCATTTGTCAAAACAAAGTAGGAAAAGCGGCAGGAGAAGAGAGAACACCCGCGGAATTCCTGCTAAACGCTTCAGATGCCTTTGTGGCTCGGTTAACGAAGACTTTTTATGAAATCTTTAACACCAGACGTGTCCCTAAAAGCATTCGTAAGAACATAATTTATCCAATCTTTAAAAAGTGAGACCCCCAAGAAGTGAGCAATTACAGAGGCATTTAATTTTTGATTACTCTAGTCAAAACATTTACGTCAGCTATCCTAGCCAGCACTAACTCGTATCTAGTGGTACACCACGTACTACACGAAAATCAATCTGGATTTAGGAAAGGATGTTCTACGATAGACAGCATCTTTGTGTTGACGCGAATATGTAGGGAATTCCTGAGGACAAACACTCAACTGTACCTGTTCTTTATTGATTTTAAAGCAGCATTTGATTCAGTAGATTGAAAAGTCCTGATTTATAAACTAGCGGATATGGGCATCTCGACAAAAATGATTCAACTATTAAAAAGTCTATGAAAATAATTAAACGGCAGTGTGGGACGGATCTAACCTTTCGTCCTGGTTCGAAACAAATCTTTGAGTCAAACAGGGGTGTATTATCAGCCCTCTTTTGTTCTCTTTATTTGTAAATGATATCTCTACTGAACTCCATGACGGAGCGCAATTTGGCGGAAACCTCTTTAAAATCCTGATGTACGCGGACGATATGGTCATCCTCGCCGAATCACCAAAGATGCTACAGGAGATGATCAATGAAGTGCGGAGATACTGCCAAAAATGGGGACTGGTCCTCAATTCGTACAAATCCAAAACAATGGTAATCCGAAATGGACGATGGAGGCTGGCGCGGGATGAGAATGAAAAAGTTAGCCTCTGCACTTATAGCGTCGTCATCGCAGTGCTTCCAAAAATAGACTGAACTGGCCTCCGAACTCGAAGTAAATCTAGACCTAACTCACCCAATCACCTGGAAAGAAAGTCCGTCCAAACTACTGGCTTCTATATAATAAAGAAAGCGTGAAGCAAATGTAAGACGAGCCCGAAAAAGCTCCTCTCGAGAGACGTAGTTACGAGCACGGAGAGAACACAACTACTTTAGAGACCATTTCGTATATTTGCAGAGCAAGAATAGAGGCATTGGCGCTTAACTTCATACCACACTGACACGTTGAAAATGAGCTTTGCAACCTTTGCAAAATTATTCATTTCACAGGTGTATGTGCAATTCTGAACGAACTGAGGATCCGCTCATGGGTTAGGGCATACCCCACATTGAAAGAGCTCATCACAATTTTAAATGGGCAATCTTGGAATGCGCTGGCGAAATACCTGCTGGATGCTCACAAATACAGGGCAAGAATCCTGCATGAAGAGTTTTAAAATAGATATGTGATTATTGTTAGTTTATTTAATGTTCGAAGAATAAAGAACTACTACTACTATTACTTTATAAAGGGTGATTTTTTAAGTTAAGAGCTATGGGAAAGCTTTTCAAAAAAAAAACACATAAAATTAAGCAAAATTCATGAATTTTTATTTTTTGTGGGGCTATGTTAAAGCTCATGTCTATACAGACAAGCCAGCTTCAATTGACGCATTGGAAGATAACATTGAAGCATTTATTCGTAAGATACCGGCCGAAATGTTGGAAAGAGTATGTCAAAATTGGACTAAGCGGATGGACCATTTGAGGCGGTCACAGTCAACATTTGCATGAAATAATCTTCAAACATTAAATTATATGGACCGTACTATCGATTCAAAGATTTCATGCATTTTTCTTAATTTTATGTTTTTTTTTTGAAAAAGTTTCCTATAGCTCTTAAAAAATCACCCTATAAAAGTTGAATCCCACAGCCGAAAAATGCTAAAATATTTCATTCTTTGTCTGCTTTGGGCAGTAGTTGCAATATTTGCAAATTAAATTTCGAAGCTCCGCTGCATTCAACGTCATGATCTCTACTGTGCGTTATTTAGAAAGCTTATCTTTGGTGTAACACTATTCGACAGCATTTTCCCCAATTCAACAAACCAACTGATTCTAAATATTTGGCCCACTGAGCACGAAAATCTACATGAAAAAAGTCTGTCCGTCTGTCTGTCCGTATGAACACACAGATCTCAGAGATGGTAAGAGATAGAGGTTTGACATGTATGGGACATATGCTTCTTATGTCTGCAGGCAGATTAAATTAATTTTCAATTTTTGCCACGCCCCCTCCCGCCCCCGCAATTTAGAAAAAACGTCATATCTCCCACAGTCTTGAAGATAAATGGCTTATAAACAATTTCTTGTTTAGGCTAAAAAAAGCAGTAAAAACGAGAGCGTAAGTTAAAGTCGGCCCTGCCCGACTTCGGAATACCCGTTACTCAGCTCAGCTCGGATAAGTATGCAACATTTTTTTAACTCGGCCATTTATTATCCGATCCTTTTGAAAATTTGTGAGATTGTAGATATTGGCCACTTAGACTACAAAAAAAAATTGTGGGAGTTATTCAATATTTTTTATTGCGGGGGCGGGAGGGGGCGTGGCCAAAATTTGAAACAAACTTGATCTGCCTACAGACAATACTAGCTTACGTATAAAATTTGGTTGCTCTAGCTCTTCTAGTCTCTGAGATCTAGGTGTTCATACAGACGGACGGACGGACAGACGGACATGGCTATATCGACTCGGCTGTTGAGGCTGATGAAGAATATATATACTTTATGATATCGGAGATGCTTCCTTCTGCCTGTTACATAAAGGGTTGTCCATATTCGACGGACCCATCTGGCAACGCCATAACTTTTGACAGAGATGTCAGATCGCTTAATGACATACCGCGTTTGAAGCGTCAGTCCTAGCAGATTTTTACCATGGAACAATACACGCCACGCGAGCGCTCTGAAATAGTTGAAATTTACATTCAACAGAACAAGTCAATTGTGAAAACTCAACGTGCTTTTAAAAAATTAAAATTTCACATTGAATGGGACCGTAAATAAGCAAAATTGCCGTATTTACGCCACTGAAAATCCTCAGGAGATTCAAGAAGTGCCTCTTCATGACGAAAAAGTCACAGTTTGGTGCGGCGTTAGTGCGAAAACGGTCATTGGGCCGTTTTTCTTCCAAAATGAAAATGGCCATGCTGTTACCATCAACCAGGAGCGTTATCGCGACATGATGACCAATTTTGTGATGCCAATTATTCGTCGAAAGCGTATGAGGCAGTTCTGGTTTCAACAAGACGGCGCTCCACCGCACACAAGTCGCATAACAATCGATTTTCTGAAGAAATTGTTTCCGGGCCGTTTGATGTCGAAAAGTGGTGATTTGGACTGGCCACCGCGTTCGCCCGATTTGACGCCGCCTGACTTCTTCTTGTGGGGATATTTGAAGTCAAAGGTTTACGTTAACAAGACAAGGACCGTAGAAGAGCTCAAGGACAACATTCGTGAAGAAATAGCCGCTATTCCGGCCGAAATGTTGGCGAAAACGATGGAAAATGCTGCAAAAAGGGCACAATACGCCATCAACGCCAGAGGCGGCCATTTGAGAGATATCATATTCAAAAATTGATGTAAACAAATCTACTTGGAACAAATTAAATGATTAAGATTGCCAACCGCCAAATTTTTATTTTTTTCTTTGATTTTTTTAAAAAAAACGTGGGTCCGTCGAATATGGGCAACCCTGTACATTTGCACGACTTTAGTATACCCTTTTTACTCTACGAGTAACGGGTATAACTACTTTTTTTTTCTAAAAGGGCATCGTTGGCTGTTTGTTATACTTCCAAACAACTAATTTTTTCTAAGCGCATGTGTTTCGGATGATGTTACGATTTGTAGTCCGGGTCACCGTAAGGGGCTTAATTTATGGCATGGCCTACCTGAAGTTTACTTATATACTTATACTTTACTTATCCCATAAACCCCTTTAATACTTCAAAAAACAAAGCAAAAATAAAAATATGAAAAAGAAAGAAAGTCGGTCAAGCCCGACTATAACATACTCTGTACCAACGAAATTATACAATCAGCATAAATTTTGAAGCTGCAGTAGCAGCTGAAAGCAGCGCTGCTACTGCGCTGCAGCAGCGAACAGTCTTTTGATCATAACTCGACAACCGTTGATCCGATCTTCACCATTCCTTTCAAAATGGAAAACAAACTTGATCTGCCTGCAGACATAAGAAGCATATGTCCCATACAAGTCAAAACGTTATCTCTTACCATCTCTGAGATCTGTGCGTTCAAACGGACAGACGGACGGATATGGCTATATTGACTCGGCTCTTGATGCTGATCAAAAATATAAATAATTGATGGGGTCGGAGATGCTTTCTTCTGGCTGTTATATACTTTTACAACTTGATATACTCTATGTACCTACGGTGCAGAGTATAAAAATTGAAAAAAAAATGGGTTTTTCAATAAGCGTTCCTATGGCAGCCATTTGTTATAGTCCGATCCGATCCGGCCGGTTCCGACAAATGTGCAGCGTATTTGTACCAGAAGACTTCTTGCAAAGTTTGGTCGCGATAGCTTTAAATCTGACGGAGGAGATAGCATAAAAACAGACGGTCAGACGGATAGACGGACATGGCTATATCGACTCGTCATGCTGATCAAGAATATACATACTTTATGTGGTCGGAAATGCTTCCTTCTATGCGTTACAAACATCTGGACAATTTCAATGTACCCTCTGCAAGGGTATACAAATAATCATGTTCCTCCTTCCATATGAACAAACAGACCTTGGAGTTGGTAAGAGATTAGACATGTATGGGACAAAAGCTTCTTATACCTGCAGGCGGATCCAGTTTATTTTCAATTTTTGCCACGTCTCCGCCCGCCCCACCAATTTGAAAAGAACGTCATATGTCCCACAATTTTATTGATACATTTTGCACATATTTTGTTATCATGATTATTTGTCGATCTGCCGATGGAATGGTCTAGAGCGGATGAACGATAGTTGAGTTATAAAAAAAACAAGCATTAATGCTGGGCAGCACCGGCTGGAACAGCGATGGGCAGCAATTTACGCACCCTAACTTTTTGAGGTACAGAGTATGTTATAGTCGGGCTTGGCAGACTTTCTTACTTGTTTATTTTAACATAAAGTAGCTAAATTAATACAATTTACTTTTATTATTACGTACCATTTTAGGAAAATCGAAACGCGCAAGTGCCCTGGTTGGAGCGGTGGAAAAGGCGACTGAAAATTTTATTCAAAAAGGTGATCAGATTGCTTATGAGAACCCAGACATAACACAAGAAATGCTTACTGCTGTAGACGAGGTAAGGAAAACGGGAGATGCCATGAGCATTGCAGCCAGAGAGTTTTCAGAAGATCCATGCAGTTCCTTAAAACGAGGGAACATGGTGCGTGCAGCTAGGAATCTGCTCTCAGCAGTAACGCGATTATTGATTTTAGCTGATATGGTTGATGTGCATCTGTTACTGAAATCTCTTCACATTGTTGAGGACGATCTAAATAAATTGAAGAATGCATCTAGCCAAGACGAATTAATGGACAATATGAGGGTACGGCAAAAGTAATATCTTTATTATATCGATTTAATCTCATTATACTTTGTTCTTTTAAAATTAGCAATTTGGTCGAAATGCAGGGGAATTAATTAAACAAGCAGCTAAACGGCAGCAAGAACTTAAGGATCCACAATTGCGGGACGATTTGGCAGCAGCTCGCGCAATGCTGAAGAAGCATTCAACTATGCTTTTAACAGCATCTAAAGTTTATGTTCGTCATCCAGAACTAGATTTGGCGAAAGTCAATCGGGATTTCATCCTAAAGCAAGTTTGTGACGCGGTTAACACCATAAGTGATGTCGCCCAGGGCAAGTCATCACAGCCGACAGACGTTTATAGCGGAGCAGGAGAACTAGCTGCCGCTTTGGACGACTTCGACGTAAGTTTTATTTTATTTTTTTGAAGTGAGGTAATAAAACCAGATTCGGATTATGCTAGGAAACAAAATTCGTGCCTTTAGCTTTATACCATGATTCAAAGAATAAAAGGTAGTGTAATAAGTAGTTTGTCAAACATCAAATTCCATTGTTGACACACTGACTCTCGAATTTGTGTTTATTTATATACAGCCATGCTCCCATTTTCGCTTTCGCAAAAACTTTGCGATTTGATCACCAAATCGTAAAAGTTGGTGCTCCGACATTCGGAAATCGCAAAGTTTTGGCGTTTTTAAGCCGGCGACATCTGAGTCCGTGAAATGAAAAGTAAATGCAAATTATAGGTTGATGCACAAACAGACAGCCCACAGAACTATTTTTATTCAGTTCTTTAACCTTTTTAGATTTGTCTTACGGACTCATCCACTCAATTCGCATTGAGGCAATATTTTAAACAGTTGATTTAATAGAGATACACAAAATTGAGCGTGATGGGAAAACTGCTCACAATAACAACAATTTGCGATTTGGCCATGGTATATATCGATATATGACTATCGATATCATGAGTAGTGGCGCTCATCAGCTGATTTTGTTATGTGAAATGACACAAAACAAGTTGGGAATGGAACATTATCGATGACAAAAACTGGCGAATTTCGGAGCGCTCTAAACTAAAATCGTACGAATTTGCTGAAATCGCAGTTCGCAAAAATAAGTGAAAACCGGAGCATGGCTGATATTAACACTCTGTACCAAAGGTATATTAAGTTTTTGCAAAAGAATGTAACTGCTAGAATAAAGCATCTCCGACCCCATAAAGTATATATAATCTTGATCAGCATCAACTGCCGAGTCGATACAGCCATGTCCGTCTGTCCGTCCGTACTCACAAACAGATCTTAGAGATGGAAAGAATTTGATGTTCGACATGTATAAGACAAAAACTTTAAACAACTAGTTAATTTTTTATTATTTTTTTAATTTTTTGCAATTGTTTAAAAAAATATTTAGGAACCAGGACTATTTATCGTTTCAAAAAAACAATTGTAAGGATCGGATGAACGATACTCAAGTTATGATCAAAAGAATATTCGCTGCAGCAGCGCTGCTTTCCATCAGTTTCAATCAATCAGTTTCGTTTGTACAAAGTAAAATATAGTCGGGATTTGACGACTTTCATAGATTTTTCATGGTAAACTTTCAATTAAAATCCAAAGTTTCGTTAAAAGAATTTTAAATTCACTTTTGCGACATAAATATAACCGCTTTCATGGCCGAGTCGCCTATCGTGCACAAGTTGTATTCAAGGTGTTTCAAAAAACACTGGTCGACGCCCAAAATGATTCAAGGATCAGACAAGGATAATCTTGTAGGATTTGCATCACTAAACACGAATCTGGGCTTTGAAAGTGGCCATCACGTAAAGATTTTGAGAAAAATGGTCTCAAGGTCTCAAAAACTTTGTTTATGCGTTCTTTCATTCACGTGTAGAGAATAAGGCCGAGGTGCTAGAAGTCTGTTATTCGGCTTAGATTAAAGCTTGAATTGCCAACCATGTGAATCAAATTAAAAAATCCTTGAATAAATCTCAAATTTTCTTGAAGCCTTGCCAATAAACAAGCCAAATGAAATTAAAAAGTAAGTAGGCCATATGAGTTTATGAGAGTGTGAGAGCACAGAAAAAAATTGTGCTACAAGAAATTTGTAAGCCGGAAATCAAGAGTGAACTTTTAAAACTGTCCGGGCTGGACTATATGCAAAAAATTTATATTTCTGAGAAAACCTGCAGTTTTTAGCCGGCTCGAGGTCATGTTAATGCTTTCGCATAACTTTAAACGGAGACACAACACCACAAAGGAGGCTGGTAGATCGTACAGCTGTTTCAAGAGGAACCACCCTCTATCATCAGCGATCAATGCCTACCAACTGGACGTTTCTCTAAAGTCTCTCCATGCCTGCAGTGGCATAACCGTTTGGGAATCCCAAAGCAGAATGCGCGCAAAAACATCGAGAGGCAGCCACATATTTCTGAGATAAATAGAGTATAAAGATACATTTTTTTTTTTTTGATTGAATCGAGATTTGAGTTTTTGAATTTTTGGCAAAAAAAATCAAGTTTGGGGCCATAGGTAATTAAAATTATTTAAAAACGAGAGCGTGTGTTAAAGTCGGCCCTGCCCGACTTCGATATACCCTTTACTTAGGTGAATTAGAGTTACTTACCTTTCCTTATGTTAATTAACAGAGCATTAACATTAATTTAAATATTTCACCAATGAGTAAGCAAACAGCGCATGCGGCTCAGATAAGCATGCTAATTAAGCAAACAGCGCATGCGGCTCAGATAAGCATGCTAATTTATTTTCAAGCCTGTATATCTCTGCCATTGGAGGAGATATTAAATTTTTATTACGGTGGTGAGAGGGGAAGTGGCCAAAATTTGAAACAAACTAGACCTGCCTGCGGACAATAGAAACCTACATTTATAATTTGTATGCTCTAGCTCTTCTCTGTCTCTGAGATCTAGGTGTTCATACAGACAGACGGACATGGCTATATCGACTCGACTATTGATGCTGATCAAAAATATATATATTTTATAGGGTCGGAGATGCTTCCTTCTGGCTGTTACATACTTCTGCACAAACTTGATATGGGCATTTCCATTCTGTCGAACGCGGCCGTCGTACACATTAAAAGTAAAACAAGAAAGAAAGTCGGTCAAGCCCGACTATAACATACTCTGTACCAAGAAAATTATACGCTCAGCATAAATTTTGATGCTACAGTTGCAGCGAACTGTCTTTTGATCATAACTCGAAAACCGTTCACCCGATCTTCTTCATTCCTTTGGCGGATCGATAAGTTATCCTAATAACTAAATTTGTCCAGAGGGAACTAGCCATCTATCTTCAAAACAGTGGGAGATATGACGTTTTTTCTAAATTATGGGGGCGGGAGGGGGCGTGGCCAAAATTGAAAATAAATTTGATCTGCCTGCAGACATAAGAAGCATATGTCCCATACATGTCAAACCTCTATTTCTTACCATCTCAGATCCGTGCGTTCATACGGACAGACAGACGGACAAACGGACATGACTCGGCTGTTGATGCTGATCACGAATATATATACTTTATAGGGTCGGAGATGCTTCCTTCTGGATGTTACATACTTTTGCACAAACTTATAATACTCTTTGTACCTACGGTACAGAGTTTAAAAACAAGCAAACTAAAGCGCATTTTTAATTCGTTCTTTACTTCATATTAAAGGTCTTCGCTAGCACTTTAATTATTGCTAAAAGAGAATAGCAAGTGAAGTCGAGTTACCAAAATATAGACAAAATAAGAAGCGATTCGAACGCGACAAAAACAAGAGTAATTTTCGTGCCCATCTATATAAAGACAAAGTTTAGCGAATCCCGAGGCCCCAATAAAGCCCAAATTGATTTAATATCTTATCAATGAATTGCTCTTTCAAATGTATTTTGTTTGATTTGGAAATCTTCTGTATTTTTTTTTTCATTAAATATTGATCTGTGTCGCTACGTGACATGACGCGACATTTTTTCCATCAAGATATTTATGTGGTTTCTGATTAATGCAAACCAAAAACTTACAGCTAATTGAAATTACATAGTTTGATATAGCCTCTTATCCAACCTTTTTTAACCCTTCGGACCCTTAGAACAATTTTAGATATCAAAAGTCAATGAAATCCATAGGCAATTTTTTAAGAAAAAACTTGCCATAAAAGTATAAAAATGAGAAATACTGTGATTGCGCGAATTTGCGTTCGAAAATCTCGAAACGGGCTATGAGCAAATTTGCTACTGTCTTAATTTAGTTTAATTTAATTGTTTCCCTGGGAAAATGTGACAAAATATAGTGTTTTTAACTACTTTTAATTTTTTCGAGTCGGTGGACCTTTTTGCGGAAATGCCCATATACTTTATGTACCTCCGGTACAGAGTATAAAAATGACAGTTAAGGCAAATAAAAAAATCAACAAAATCAAATGACTATACACAGCCTCCAAATGGGGGCCCAGAGTCGAGCTTTTCTCAATTTCTTGGCTTGTGTGCTTTGAATTTTTGCACAAAAGAAAGGGACCTACAGAGTTAAACGCCGAATCTGAACGGTATAGTTTTTCAGAAGCTTCTGCAGGGCTAGTTACTGGTGAAGGTAACCAGGTGTGTAAGATATTTAAAGAAAAAAACTTATTCATTAGATGTCCCGAGGCGGGATCGAACCCACGACCTCTGACACAGTAGGCAAACACACTAACCACTGCACCAGACCCGTCTACGAGGCAAAAAACAATTTGTTTTTCAACAAACAATTCCAACTTTAAAATAATTTCTGAAGTCGTCATAGTTCTTGTAAATTTGCGGTCTATCGAGGATATTTTTTTCAGAATTTTTGGTAAGGGGAAGCTCTACAAAGCAATTACCCAGAATTGTTAATAAATCCGGCTAAAACTCTGGAAAGTCTGATTATGAGATATTAAAATTTTGGGTAGCTAACTACCCAGAAATCCATGAACAGCGTTTCTTTCTTTTCTTGGTGATTTATAAAGTTTTGATTAAGTGTAAGTCTTCAAAATTATTCTTCTTTATCCTAATGTAGTCATCAAAACTGATTTACGGTCAAGGCCTCCTCGATCTGCTTCCGCCACTCTCCTTTTTCTTAAGCGAGCTGCCACCAGTTGGTCACACCAAACTTCGAGATATCATTCGTCACTTTGTCGCCCCATCTCAGCTTCGGTCGTCCCAACCTGGGCGTCTTCCATTAAACTTTCGCACTCCGTTTGAACACCTGTTTTGCTGGAGCTTGGTCATCCATACGAGTAACATGTCCTATCCAACGCAGCCGCTGATGCTTTATACGCTTGACAATATCAGTGTCCCAATAGAGCTCGTACAGCTCACGATTCTTCGGATGCGAAATTCGTCGCCAACTTTTATAGGTATATAAATCCTCCGAAGAACCGCTGCTGATAATGTCCATGCTGCTGTGCAGGACTGGGATGATAAGCGACTTGTATAACGGAATTTTCGTTTTTCGAGAGAGGTCATAAGCGTCGGTTTGCAAGAGTAATTCTTCTTCGAATTTCCAGACTGATGTCATTGTCGCTGGCTATCGTCGTTCCGAGATAGACGAAATCCAACTACCTTGAAGTTGTAGTCTTCCATTGCAACAGATTCTCCAAGTCGCGTGGACTCACTGCGCGTTGATAATAGGTAATTCGTCTTATCCTCATTTACCGCTAAGCCCCTGAGTTTTGACTGCTTCTCTATCTCTGAAAACGCCATGTTTATCATCGGCATATGCAAGTAGCATTATATTTTTGAAAAAGATGGTGCCCGATCTGTTGGGATTTGGCCACTGGCATAGTATATACTACATCAGTAGAATAAAGAAGTCACACGATGGGGTGTCACCTTGCCTTAACCCTCTTTTTGGTATCAAATGGCTCGGGAGGTTTTTTCCTATTTGACGGAGCTTTGTGTGCTTCTCAACGCCGTCGTGCAAAGTCGAACGCACTTAGCTGGTATACCAAAAAAAGGCAGGGTTTCAAAGAACTTTGACCTTATCGGAGTGTCAAAGACTGCTTTATAGTGAACAAAAAGGTGGTGTGCGACGATCTCTTGTGGTTTTTCCAGGATTTTTCGTTATGTGAATATCTAGTTTGTGGTGGATTTGCCAGGTCTATAGCCACACTGATAAGGTCCAATCAGTTCGCGCATTCTCGACTTTAGACGTTCACATAGGATGCAAGACAGAACCTTAACTGCGGGGTTGAGTGGGCAATATGCTTCCACTGTTCGCATACACCAGAAGGGCAAGGTGAGATTTCCCTGAGCAGCTGTTTTGACCTTTAGGTCACCTATGACCTTGCATGACAGAACCTTAACTGCAGGGTTGAGTGGGAAATTTGCTTCTACTGCTCGCATACACCAGAAGGGCATGGTGAGATTTCCCTGAGCAACTGTTTTGACCTTTAGGTATAGTCATCCTATCCGGCCAGTTCCGACAAATGTGCACCGTATATAACGAGAGCGTAAGTTAAAGTCGGCCCTGCCCGACTTCGATATACTCATTACTTAGGGGAATTTGTGTTTAATAACCTCTCCCTCCTTATGTTAATTAACAGAGCATTAACATTAATTGAAATATTTCAATATTATGTAAGTAAACAGCGCATGCGGCTCAGAAAGGTATTTAACGTTTTTTATAACCTGTATAACTCTGCCATTTATTATCTGATCTTTATGAATCTTTGTGAGATTGTAGATATTGGCCACATACACTACACTGCACAATATCAGCTCGATATCTTAAAAATTTGTACGACATATTCATTTTTATTGCGGTAGGGGGCGTAGTTAAAATTTAAAATATACTTGATTTGAGTGCCGACAATACTAGTTTAAGTTTCAAACTTATTTGTATTTGAATTTATTTAATAGAGTTGACAAAGTAGCTGTCAACATAATAAAAAATTATTAATCCTAATCCAGCCTCCGTCCGAGTTAGGAGAATATTTTTACGGTATGCTCCGACTCACATCAAGTGGGCGGAGGCAAAATATTAGAAACATTAACAAACATGGATCCCTCGGAATTTAACAAATGGTATAAATCGTTATATGATACGAAACGGATCGTGAGATTCAAAATTAGATCTACTTATATGTAAGAAAATTGGCCGGAACTGTCGTGTAGGTTTAAGAGGGATAGAAAATTTAATTTGACTCAAAAGAAAACAAGGGTCAATGTGGCCATGTATCAGTTTATGAAGGAACATAACTCCATGGCAGATTCTACGATCCTGTAGAGACGGAAGGCTTAATAGGCGGAGTCTATCCACATACGATGGCAAACGACGGTGAGGGTCCCAGTTTAGTCCACGTAAGGCAAACAGGAGAAATTGTTTCTGCACCGACTCGATGAGGCCCTGGTATATTGCATACTGTGAAGACCATACGCATGAGCAATACTAGAGTTTTGGACGAACAAGTGAGACAAAAGGAGCTTGGTGGTGTAAGGGTCATCAAACTCCTTAGACCAGCGCTTAACAAAAGCAAGTACCCCTTTAGCTTTGCTTACGATGATGCCAATGTGATCAGAAAAGTTTATGTTCATGCTCTAGCTCTTCTAGTCTCTAAGATCTGCGTGTTCATGCAGACTAACGGACAAGGCTATATAAACTCGGTTGTTGATGCTGATCAAGATTATGTATAGTTTAAAGGGTCGGAGATGCTTCCTTCTGACTGTTACAAACATTGCACGCGTTTGGTATACCATTTTTACTTCGAAGCTTTTCCGGCTTTACCGGGTGGAATTTTCCAAACCCTCGTCTTAGTTCGCACTTTCAGCATAAGACAAAAATATTGTAAAAAATTCAGCTTCCTATCTCTTATTGTTTGGGTTGCGCGACGGACACCAGTCAGTCAGGTTGAACCGCTTTATTTGCATTTAAAGGTCCATTTAAAAATTGGAATTTAATTTTGCTATAAAAAAAAGCTTGATATTTTTCAAAGGATTAACATGTAATATATTGGAAAGGTTGGTTTATGTCATTTATGAATATAAACAATTTCGGTCAAATAACCATCACGACTGACTTGGCAGTAGCCCATTCGATCCACCCAATTTTTGAAAACATTTTAAATTTTTTTGGCACGTATGTCAGCAATAGCAACTCAAATCTCGTTTTTCAACTCATCAATTGTTTCAGGATTTTTTCCATTAAATTTGTCCTTGAGTCTACCGGTGTCAGATCACAGCTTCTTGGCGGCCATTTCACATCTCCATATTTGCTGATTATTCGATTTTCGAAGATAGGGCGCAGAAGACGATTCGGATGGTCAATTGGCTTTAGCTGCTGCACGAATTGAACTTTGTATGGCTTCATGGCAAGGTCTTTATGCAGAATTCGCATCAAAGAAGTGAGCGAAATGTCCGATTGTTGAGATCGATGGCGAGTTGACGTCGATGGTTGATCACGCACATTTTCAGCAACCGTAGCGGTCGAGCGCACTGTACAAGTACGTACACGGGTTGGTTTATCCACCAACGTTCCAGTTTTACGAACTCGCTTCATTAATTGATCCACAAATTGAGTTTTCGGAACATTTTTTTTGGCTATTAAATATTAAAAGTTCAATTATTTATACTCGTAGCCCTTATTGAGATTTTCGAATTCAAAGTCGCACAAACAGCGTTTTTCTCATAATACTCTGAACCGGAGGTACATAGAGTCTAATCAGTTTGTGCAAGAGTATGTAACAGCCAGAAGGAAGCATCTCCGACCCCATAAAGTATATAGATTTTTGTTCAGCATCAACAGCCGAGTCGATATAGCCATGTCCGTCCGTCTGTCCGTTTGAACGCACAGATTTTAGAGATGGTAAGAGATAGAGGTTTGACATGTATAGGACATATGGGCTAATCCTGCGTTGCGGACGTTACATTTTACGCAAATTTTGCTTGTTAAAATTGACACAGCTGGCGTTCCCATTGGTATATTTTAATGAAATTTTTTGTAAAATGCAGTTCTTTGGGAGTTCTTCAAACTCTTTTTTAAAATAAAAGGTTGACTGTTTTTGAAAAAAAGATATGCTTGCTTAAAATTCCGTTGCGGACGTTACAAAAAATGGAAGTCGACCTTGAGGCTTATGTGCATTTGCACATTTTTTAGCGAATGTTGCATAATAAAACCAAAAAAGTCCATATACAAAAAATTAAGAGGAGTATATGTCCATTTCAATCCACCCTTCAAATGAATGAGAAGTAGTCCCGTTAAAAAAAATCTTAATTTTTGTCTGTTGCGGACGATACGATACGGACGTTACACTTTTTCCATCAAGCCAAATTGTGTGATTAAAGAATATTCATGCATCTAAAAATCCTTTTAATCTATATATATAAAAATCTCGTGTCACATGTTTGTTAAAAAACTCCTCCGAAACGGCTTCACCGAACTTAATAAAATTTTTTTTGTATTAATTTGGCAGGTGTAGAATAGGTTTTTAACTATATTTCGTTACGCTAGGTAATATGCGTGTCCCTCTGCAGAACATTTATTTGAATTGACGACGCTGCTCATAAGTGTCACTTTGTGCTTTATTATTGTGAAAATTTGGTAAATTTCTAAAATATCGGAATATCGTTTTTGATCAATCGTTTCAATTTGGCCTTTCCGTGTGCGTGTGTGTGTTATAGAAAACAATGCCAGCATGGACGTACCATCGAATTTTGCAAGGGGCAGGGGGAGGGGTTGTGGTTGAGAGGGGTTGTTTGGTAACTAATTACAAATTCTTAATTTTCATGAACTATTTTAGGTTTGAGACGAATTTTAAGTTCATCTCAAAATAAGTTGCGCTCGTCTGACCCCTCTTAGGGTAAGGCCTTGTTCGCTTGCAATATGTTCATGAAATCTCAAAGCTGATATTTCTTAAAGTAGATGCGGCTTTAAAACTGTTAATTACATGAGCTAGCAAAGGTCAACCCAGCATTGCATATTAGTTGATCGCAGGTTAAGTATTTTGTTTGAGGTTAAGTTTTTCGAATTCTCGGCAACATAGAGCATTTAAAGGCCCAGATTCATATTCAGCAGGGAAAAATCCATTATTAACAACTACATCCACCTCATAATATTAAAATTGATATTTTGAGTATTTTCATGCCGTTGCGGACGTTACACACTTTGTCATTAATATTTTTCAAAAAAAAGTGTAATCAAGGAATTTTTTTTTTTCATTAGATTAAAGTGCATTAAAAACTGTGTTTATAAAGCTAGTTTGGAAATCAAAATTATTTAAATTCATTCTGTTGAATTTAAAAAACTATATTTTCCGTTGCGGACGTTACACACAATGTACCCATTTTTAATTCAAATTTATAATGGATATTAGATATCTTACAAATATGATGTTTATCTTAAATGAAAGAAAATGAACCAAATTTAAAGTTTTGCTAAGCACTAAATACTGAAACGACTGAATAAATGCAAGCATGAGGTAGGTGTAGGTAAAACTCTATCAAGAGCAAACCATCCTCCGTAAAACCATATTGCTTATATATTTTGAAGCTTGAATATGTGTCCTATTTTTCCATTAACAAACATTTGGAATTTGGGCAACTTTAATTTTCTGCTCTTGGCTTAAAAATTTTCGGATTAGCCCATATGCTTCTTATGTTTGTAGGCAGATCAAGTTTTTTTTCAAATTTGGCCCCGCCCCCGCAATTTGGAAAAAAATCATATTTAGACATATTTAGTAATCAGGATTACTTATCGATCCGCCAAAGGAATGGTGAAGATCAACGGTTGTCGAGTTAAGATTAACAGACTGTTAGCTGCTGCAGCGCAGTAGCAGGGCTGCTTTCAGCTGCTACTGCAGCATCAAAATTTATGCTGAGCCTAGATTCAACTGTTTTTTTTTTTGCTTCTAACCGATTTTACAGCGACAAAATGGGGAATTTTTCAGGATAAAAAACGTACAAATAATGAACAAAAAATTTAAAAAACGGCATTAATACTGCCTAATGTGTTTCGGATGATACTACGATTTGAAGTTACAGTAAGGGGATAAATTTATGACATGGCCTACCTGAAGTGGGCCATTTGAAATTTTTAATCCATTTCTGGACGTCTTCACTATGAATCCTTGTGAGCGGTTTTCCCATCATGAACATATTTTAGAAGTATTTTCGGAGCTCTTCAAGAATGATTTATGCGATGCTGACCATGAGGACAATAAATTTGTCAAAACTATTAAATTCTACCAAGAATTTTTAGATAATGGACCACCTGCTGTTCTCATCGAGCTTATTTGAAAGCACATTTTCTAGTTTGAAGCTTATTAAAACGATTTAACAAGCCAACATCCTTCTGAATTCAGGCTTATTAATTAATCCTGATTTTGTATTTCTTTTTTTTATTGTACAACGGCTTAAATGACTTGGCTGCTTTGGATATTCATCATGAAATCGTGAAATGATAAAAAAAGATAGCATTGCTAATAATATTTTAAAGTTAAAAAAATGTTCTAAAATTTAGACTTAATCCACCCCCATTTCAAAAAACTATCTACTCCGCTGTGTGATCGCAATTAAACGTAAGTTTTTACTCTCCATTTTATTAGAAGTCATATAAATATCATTATGCTAAAATATAAGGTTGTCAAAAAAGTCTTGCGGTATTTTTATTGAATTTTCAATTGTCCAATCCCACCAAACACACAGAAGAACCTTCTTGGCCGTCAATCCAGGCTTGGCCACCGTCTGGGCAGCTTCACCGCTTTTCGACCACGACCGTTTGCGCTTCATGTTGTCGTAAGTGACCCACTTTTCATCGCCAGTCACCATCCGCTTCAAAAACGGGTCGATTTTGTTGCGATTCAGAAGCGATTCGCATGCATCCATACGGGCCAAAATGTTTTTTTGCGTCAAGTCGTGTGGCACCCATACATCGAGCTTCTTTTTGAATCCAAGCTTCTTCAAATGGTTTATAACGGTTTGATGACTCATGCCCAGCTCTTGGCCGATGCTACGGCTGCTACTATGCCGGTCTCTTTCGATCAATTCAGCGATTTTATCGCAATTTTCGACGACAGGCCTTCCGGACCGTGGCGCATCTTCGATCACCTCTGCACCAGAACGAAAACGTTGAAACCATCGTTGTGCGGTGGAAATGGAAACTGTATCGGGTCCATAAACTGCACAAATTTTATTGGCAGCATGCGATGCATTTTTGCCTTTATCGTAGTAGTACTGTAAAATATGCCGTATTTTCTCTTTATTTTGCTCCATGTTTGCGACGCTATAACTTACGAACGACTAAAAACAAACAACAATAAATCAAACAGCGCGGGAAAAGAGCTTTCCAGAAACCTCTAGCGTGAACCGATGCGACGAATACAACTAGAACTACGCGCTTGCAAAGACAAGCTTGCGGAAATACCGCAAGACTTTTTTTGACAACCTTATATGTCCCTTTTGACGTGTCCCGTGCGAAAGTGCTTAAGATCAAATTTTGAAAAAATTATAAATAATTTTTGGGTAACATCGAATCCGTTTTTATTTTACTCTAAAATAAGTCTCACTGAAATATTCCCTCCCTGCACTAAAATCGGCGTTTGAATTTTCGCCCGCGAAAACCACTTCTATCTTTGTATGTCCCGTGCGAGTGCCTTGGGTTTTTGCAATTATCTCGAAAACGAAAAATTCTCAAAAATCCAACTAAGTGGCTAATAAAGTGCTATAAGATCAGTATTGTCAAAATAACATTCTGATTTACTTTGACTTTTTTTTCTTAATTTAAGTGTGTACAACGGACACATTCGACATCATGGAAATTTCCATATGTAAAATAATGTCCGGCTTTCACTGCAGCGCATTCTTGCAATTCTGCATTCTTGTGTTGAATGCTGCTTTTACTCCATACCACTAGGTAGCAAGAAGGTGCATCCGTAATATTCCGAGAAGTGACTCCACACGGTATTGATTATTTTGCCTAACGTACGGTTATCGGTACAATTGCCATCCCTAACAAAAAAGTACGTTATTTATCATTCTGAAAATTGAAACTGTGAAAATAGGAGAAGCATCATCTAATCTCATTTTATTGCCAGCAAAGATTTCTTCACAACCCAGAACACTAGAATGCCTTATCGCATTTTTTAGAAAAATTGCGATGTCGACAGATAAATTGCCGCATTTGATGTGAAGAGCAACCAGAAGCATAGGCAGAACTGCCAATGAATCCCGAAAAATGCACAGTTCGGAGTTGATTATGGGTCGGTGGCATCATTGGACCGCACTTTTTTTAAGATGAAGGCAGGAACGTTACCGTGCCATGATTACAAGACCAAAATGAAAGAGCTGGACTTGGTTGACATGCGGTTTTAACAAGACGGCCACACAGCACGCAAAACATCGAAAATTGAGAAGCGAGTTTGGCGAACAGTTAATTTCCCGATTGGGGCCGGTCGGATGGCCGCCTAGATCGTAGAATAAAATGCCTTTAGACAATTTTTTGTCTGGCTGTGCTAACCCTCATGTCTATAGCTACAAGCCCGCAACAGTTGACGCACTGTAAGCCAATATTGAAGAATGCCGGCCAATTTGTTGGAGAGGATATGCCAAAATTGGACCAAGCGTATGAACCAAATAAAGATTTCCTACATTTTTGTGAATTTTGAGTATGAAGAGCTGGAGCACATGAAAAATGTACCAGCATCTCAGATACCTAAGATCACTACTTTGTTCAGCACCACCGCGCTGTAAAACCCGATTGCAGCACACCGCTGCGACGCCCAGGATATTAGCCAGTGATTATATTTACTATTAATTAGGTTTACTATTAAGATACATGACACATTAATTCCAAGCCGCACGAATCGCAAAATTGACATCCATAGTTATTAGCCATTATTAGTCATTGATTATGTTTACTATTAATTAAGTTTACTATGTATGTGTTTACATGTAATATTATTAAGTTACTCGTTCCAAAAAATAAAGCCGCACGAAGCGCAACAATTCAAATCGTAGGCCGACGCTCGCCCAACTAATACTCATCGATAACCAACAGCTGGAAATCGGCCGCCACGATAGTTACCGATAACCAACAGCTGAGCACCGACAGCGCAGTCAGCGCCGGCAGCACTCAGCGGCCTATAAAACACGAGCCCAATCGCACTAGCGGATCACTTAGTGCGCGGCATCAGTCGAGTCAACATCTCGGAGTAGCAGATCAACTAGTAAGTACCAACTACCACTTCCACATCTGGCATCCCCACTGAGCGGTTTACGAATCGGCTCAGGTTGTGCGGTTTCCGAATGGGCATCTGTGTCTGAACGGGATTCCCGGTTGAATAGCACCGACGCCTGCCCAGTCCGTCTCCCACTGTGCGGTTTACGAATCGGCGGCGGACGCGAGCCCCAGGTGGTGCGGTTTACGAATCGGATCCTTGGCCTGGTCCGACAAGGTAAATGCACTACGTCCAACACTGAACCCATCTCTGGAACTCCCGTAGTGCGGTTTCCGAATCGGCTACGACGCGCTCCCCACCAAGGAACCAAAGTACGGCTTACGAATCGGCTTTGGTTGGCTCAGGATGCGCGGTGTCCGAATCGGCTTCTGTGTCTGGACGGGATTCCCCGTTGAAAAGCGCCGACGCTTGTCCCGTCCGACTCCCACTGTGCGGTTTACGAATCGGCGGTGGACGCGAGCCCTAGGTTGTGCGGTTTACGAATCGGCTCCTGGCCTGGTCCGATGAGATTGACGCACTGCATCCGTTGGGGTACAGCCACGACACACGCGGGAACGCGCGATCCAACGGAACAAGGGTTGGAACGGCTCCCGGTCACTGAGGTGGTTCCCCCGGCTAGGACTCAGACGAACCCGATCGACCCTGTCTGATCCTCCAAGATAGACGGACTGCATGCAATTGAAATATTGTACATTTAATCATCCCTGTCTATTCACTGGGTGGGTGAACGATTACAGCAAACAAAAGAGCCCAGTGTTCCAGAACCAAATAATATCTGTGACAGACCCTGACATCGGCGAGCTACATCCGTGCTACTAAAAGATGGCTTTACACCGCAACTGCGAGTTGTGTCAACTAGAAAATTATTAAACGTCATTCTGCACAATTGGCCCACTGTTCAAATTGAATTGATGTCAATCTTAAGTCGATTCATTAAGAAAATATGCCGCCAAATTTGACTTAATCTAAGAAACCAATTTCATTATTTGTCTGGAGAATAAATCCATCGGAGGAGCTCAAATATTATCGTCTAAAGACTGTCACATATGGGACCATATCAGTTCCATTTTTAGCAACGAAATGCTTTTCAGTTGTCTATGCAAAAAAAGGATGGACTGCCAGTGGGATCAGCACCAGTTGGTCTTGGCAAAGCTAAAATCTTTATGCCACAGCTCTGGGAGCTAAAGCTGAATTGTTACGACGACTTAAAAACGCACCTTCAAAACGAATTAAGGGTGTATCGTAAGGACATGCAGGCACTGAACTCGATGCAAGTTCCGAGGCATATTCATGATGGCAAAACTCCAAAAACTATGGAGCTAAACACGTGCTACGTACGCTCCACCTCCAAAAACGAGCAGATTTTAGTACACATAATGTGCTCAAAATCTCGGGTAACACCAACAGCAAAGCAATCTTCCTCGACTATAACTTTGTGCTGTACTTTTGAGTGCTGAGCTCGCCGCCAGAGTAAGAAAGGACTAAGCATGAACCCTGAGAGGGTCCTAGGATATTTCTGGAGTGACTCTACGGCTGTGCTCGGCGTCGAAGCCCAAGGTTTTGGTGCCATATAAGGATTCAATCGTTAAAATGCTATTACGAGAAATCCATGCGGATAACATGCACTGCGGAGCACAGCAATACTGGATTATAAATGAAAAGGCTTCTTGCTACAAAGCCAAACCGAATCTGATGCTTCGGCAACCTTCCAGCAGAAATAGTTATCATAAATTCCGCGGGAATAGACAGGTGGGAGTAGACAGGCGGGAGTCGGCAGGTCATCTGGAGTTAGTTAGTGATGTATCAACCGAGCCATTTCTGGCAGCCCATCGATGGATCTTGAGCCGCCGCGTAAAGTGCCCGACAATCCACTGCAACCAATTTCATTGAAGAAAACAATCAATTCAAATAATTGGAAGGCGCCATATTCACCTAAAAGCTCAGGATCAAATGACAAACCACTGCAGTAAATTACAAGTGTCATGGATTTTGGAGACCATGGTTATAAATAGAAAACAGCCTCACCAAACGTTTAAGCAGGGACCCAGCGACAAAAAGAAAAAGCAGCACTCTGATATGTCATGCATTTTTGCCATCTCTACTTCTGGGTTTACCCAAATGTCATTCGATTCGTAGAATTTTAATTTTCGGGAGTTACCCTGATTGTTTTCTGCACATTACGAGTCCCCCCTTAAGCAGGCCACTTTCAAGTTAGACAGAACATTGTTAAACTATAAATAAATAAAAAATTAAGGAGAATCTGAGTGGTCACGAATTATATTCTCGGATGAATCCAAATTAAATCTTATTGGACCTGATGGCTTCCGCAAAGTTCGCCGTAGAAAGGGGGAACGAAATTCCGAAAACTGCTGCATTGCCACTGTAAAGCATTCGCCTTATATTATGGTATGGGGGTGCTTATCCAAATATAAAACTGAATCGCGTTTAATGCTTCAGGAAATGGTGAATGCAAAAAATTAAGAAATTATTTTCAGTGCACTTGTTCCTATTATTGAATACGTTACTGAGAGGGAAAAAGTGCCCATATCTTAGGACGATTCTGTTCCTTGCCATTGGGAGCGCTCTGTAAGTTATTCTTTGACCTTATGTTGGTTCAATAATTTTTATCCCCTTTACTCGTATAGTAAAAAGGGTATACTAAAGTCGTGCAAATGTATGTAACAGGCAGAAGGAAGCATCTCCGATATCATAAAGTATATATATTCTTCATCAGCATGAACAGCCGAGTCGATATAGCCATGTCCGTCTGTCCGTCCGTCCGTCTGTACGAACACCTAGATCTCAGAGACTAGAAGAGCTAGAGCAACCAAATTTTAGATGTAAGCTAGTATTGTCTGCAGGCAGATCAAGTTTGTTTCAAATTTTAACTACGCCCCCGCAATAAAAAATATTGAATATCTCGTACAATTTGTAAGCTATCGAGCTCAGATTTTGCAGTATAGTGCATGTGGCCAATATGTACAATCTCACAAATTTTCATAAAGATCGGGTAATAAATGGCAGAGTTAAAAAAGTTGCATACTTATCTGAGCCGCATGAGGTTATTAAACACTAATTGCCTTGACTAACGGGTATTTCGAAGTTGTGGCCGACTTTAACTTACGCTCTCGTTTTAATTAATTTTGACTATTCTTAAACGACAGATAACCGTTTTAAAGGAGGAAGTGGGTATTAAGTCCTTAGATTGGCCAGGTAACAGTCCTGACCTCAAACCCAGAGAAAATGTCTAAGGTTTTTTGAGCCCGAAAATAGGAAAGCGGAAGCCAAAAACTTTGGTTGTATGAAAACAACTTTATTTTATTTTTATATATTTTTTTCGTTCACGGGGTTTAATATCAGAAAAATGTTTGTTTCTAATTATGTAAGTGGTGATATGAGTAAAAGTGTATGTAATTTTGTTTGAAATTGAATAATTGACAACCCAAAAAAAAAAAAAGCGAATAGAATATTATTTGAGGCGGCCTCTGACAAGAAAAGGCAAAATTCATAAAATGGCCGAGTGCAGCTTTTTTTTCGCTGGGTAAAGTTAAGGAAGACAACTTCCCAAAAAATGAAGTGGTCAATGGGTCTTATTGTGAAAACATACCTAGCGCTGTCAAGGTAGTAGACGTCAAAACAGCATCATTCGTATACAATCGTCCTATTAGTCGACTGTCCATTATTACCAGAAGGCGGAGCAGTCAAGCCCTCGGCGAGTCTGATTAGAAAAGCAACTAAACCCAATGAACCACCAACCGAGCACCATCATAAAGCGATATGAATTGCGTTCGTCGTCACCGTTGCCACCCGGAACAGCAGGTATTCAATATGAAACCCCGTACTTCCTCAAGCACCACAGAGGAACTTTGCGATTTATTAGCCCCGACACCTACTCCAAGCCGATTCACAAATAACCTGAGCGATGGTGGATCAGTGATTCAACGGCCTGCAGAATCTTAAAGCAGGTCGAAACACTTAGGGCTGATTCAGCTGATTCAGCTATACTACACACTCGGCAGTCGATAAGTCAATTCACCCGTAAATCAAATTTCTGCTGATGATGGAACCCATACACATAGGTTAAGCCCCAAATGCACTTGCTGACCATAGCAATCACCAGATTGCTCTACATTTTCCGCTGAAAAAACACACTTCGAAAAGTCCAAAGTTAAATACTCATATTGTGAACTTTCTATACCGTAGGTACACAGAGTATTATAAGTTTGTGCAAAAGTATGTAACATCGAGAAGGAATCATCTCCGACCCTATAAAGTATATATATTCTTGATCAGCATCAACAGCCGAGTCATGTCCGTCATGTCCGTCCGTCCGTCCGTCCGTCCGTCTGTCTGTCCGTATGAACGCACAGATCTCAGAGATGGTAAGAGATAGAGGTTTGACATGTATGGGAAATATGCTTCTTATGTCTGCAGGCAGATCAAGTTTATTTTCAATTTTTGCCACGCCCCCTCCCGCCCCCGCAATTTAGTTAGCAGGATAACTTATCGATCCGCCAAAGGAATGGAGAAGATCGGATGAACGGTTTTCGAGTTATGATCAAAAGACTGTTCGCTGCTACTCCAGCATCAAAATTTATGCTGAGCGTATAATTTTCTTGGTACAGAGTATGTTATAGTCGGACTTGACCGACTTTCAATCTTGTTTAAATTGTTTAAATAATTTGTCTGAGGTATTTGGAGGTGATTATTTAAAATCAATTTTATCATATGTTTGCATTCGGCCAAACTGACAAAATCAGCATCTATTTCGATCCTGCAAAGTGAATTCATTTTGGTTTTGTATGACCTTTTTTTGTTACTGTCTGCAGGTTTTCGGGTCACACCGAAATTATAATCAGATTCAAAATCACTTGTAGGAATACTCCTAATATGTAAAAAAAAACTGCCATTTATTATCCGATCTTTATGAAAATTTGTGAGATTGTAGATAATAGGCACATACTAGGGATGTCAAATATTTTAAAAATAACGTATCAACGATATTTTGATTTGAAAATATACAAATTATGTATAATTATATAGTACATATTAAATATGAATATTGTTTTAGGAGATTCGAGTTTTAAATGAGTAATACATATTAAGTATTTTGAGTTCCAATTTTTGGTTTTTAACAGACTTTAAAAATACGCGTTGCTTTATCTGAAAATCCGTCATTCGGCTTCGGGAGTCAAAAATGACGCTTTTTATTGCGAACGCAAGTCGCTCTGAAGGCACTGAACTCCCAGGTGTAATTACTAGACAGCGGATTTTGCATATTTGCATATTTTGAACCGCTTGTCCGATTTAAGTTCTGATTGCACACATATTATTTATGTTGAAAATCGATCTCAGATCGCTTAAAACATTTTTGCCATATTTTTACCATATTTTTATATGCAAATATGCAAAAACATGTTTTTTATGCAAACACATATTTCAGATAATTTATTGTCATAGTAGGCCAGGTTTAATGTGTTCCTTTTGTGATTCTGTGCTCACCATTTTCTGATTTACTGCTTATCGCGGTTCAGTACCGGTGCTGTTAAATTCTCTTTGATGGCAAAGTGTCACAGGCATTGGATACGGATGTCCCAAAATGGAATCCGGACTCCGGTTCATTTCATAGCCCTAATAAAATATTCGAAATTTATTAAATTGATTATTATGTTTTTTTTCGCCACGCCAAATTGCTTGTATTCAGATTACACAGATTACACCTCGCTGTGCCGATTTTTATATCAGTGTAGTTTGTTTGTTTTTATTAAATTTGAATAAATTTTTTTCTCTCTGCTGCACTTAAATGAGTTTGCGCGCTTGCTTCTCAGATCACAGAGTGACCACCGCACAAATATCATAACACATCAAGTAAAAATATCGCATACTAGATATTTGGACAATATAGATATTTTGATATATTATCAACAACCCTCTCACATACAGTACACTGCAAAATATGAGCTCGATATCTTAAAATTTGTAGGAGATATTTAATTTGTATACCCTTGCAGAGGGTATATTTAAATTGTCCAGATGTTTGTAACTCCTAGAAGGAAGAATTTCCGACCACATGCAGTATATATATTCTTGATCAGCATGTCGAGCTGAGTCGATAAAGCCATGTCCGTCTGTTTCTATGCTATCTCCTCCGTCAGTTTTAAAGCTATCGTCATAAAACTTTGCACGAAGTCTTCTGGTCCAAATACGCTGCAAATTTGTCGGAACCGGCCGGATCGGATGACTATAACATATAGCTGCCATAGGAACGATCGGTCGAGAAACTAGTTCTAGTGAGAAAACCTTTTTTGTTTCTAATACAAACGTCTCCAAACTCCGTATTTACTAGTTTTGGTCGAAATCAGACATCTATAGGGTATAGCTGTCATACAAAATTAGAGCCAGAAAAGTAGTCTTATTAAGAAAATCTTGTTTGTTATCAGTGGACATGTCCTTCAAATTACTTAAAAAAACGTGCTGCAAGACTATACAAACTTCGGCCGAGCCGAAGTGCGTTCATACGGACAGACAGTCGGACAGACGAACATCGCTATATCGACTCGGCTGTTGATGTTGATCAAGAATATATATACTTTATGGGGTTGGAGATAATTCCTTCTGCCTGTTATAAACATTTGATCGACTTTTTACTCTACGAATAACGGGTATAAAAATATAAAAGTTGGTTGCCCAATAACTAAAAATATCATTACCATTCAAACATTTAATCTTTTTTTCAGGAGGGCATTGTGATAGATCCAATGGCATACAGCGAGAAACGTTCTCGTCAACTGCTGGAAGAACGCTTGGAGAGTATCATTAGTGCAGCTGCACTGATGGCGGATGCGGACTGTACCAGGGACGAGCGCAGAGAGAGGATTGTCGCTGAGTGCAATGCAGTGCGACAGGCTTTACAAGATTTGCTCTCCGAGTACATGTCAAACGTGAGTCCTTTTTCATTTGAATAATAAAAAAAAAGTCTGTTTTACAAATCTGTTATTGTAGATGGGGCAAAAGGACAACAGCCCAAGCCTAGATCGAGCAATCGATCAAATGTGTCGTAAAACACGAGACCTCCGCAGGCAGTTACGAAAAGCCGTTGTCGATCATGTTTCTGACTCCTTTTTAGAAACAACGACACCTTTAATTGATTTAATCGAAGCTGCAAAGTCAGGCAATGAAAAAAAAGTACGTGAAAAAGCCGATGTTTTTACGAAACATGCTGAAAAGTTAGTTGAAGTTGCAAATCTCGTATGCAGTATGTCAAGTAATGAGGATGGCGTTAAGATGGTACGCTACGCTGCTGCACAAATCGAAAGTCTATGCCCACAAGTAATAAATGCCGCATCAATATTGACTGTTCGACCCAACTCAAAAGTGGCTCAAGAAAACATGACCGCTTATCGTCAAGCATGGGAAGTGCAAGTTCGCATACTAACGGAAGCCGTCGATGACATTACAACAATTGACGATTTTTTAGCCGTATCGGAAAATCACATTCTTGAAGACGTGAATAAATGTGTAATGGCATTGCAAGTTGGAGATTCCAGAGATTTGCGTTCCACAGCTGGAGCTATTCAAGGACGCTCCACCCGTGTTTGCAATGTTGTTGAAGCTGAAATGGATAACTACGAGCCGTGCATTTATACTAAACGGGTGTTGGAAGCTGTAAAAGTTCTTCGAGAACAAGGTTTGTAGTTTTTTCATGATTGCTAGTTCCAACAGCGAAAAAGGCAAGTATTACAGTTTAGCAATATTATTGAAACAGGAGGTGTCTTATAAAGAAAGCAAAGGAAGCTCATAAAAAGTATACATAAAATAGTAGAGCTAATCTACTTAATGGACTCATCTACTAGTCAAGTTAAGAGACAAAGAAAATAATCTGCTGCAGCGCTGCCGGTAGCATAGCTTTACATGTGCCAGTTGCAACGGCAATGGGTTAGCAGTTAATGTTTTTGGCACGCTCGCCCTGTTCCGAATTCCGAATCGGTTTTCGTGTAAACGTTGCATTGTAGAGCTTTAACATAGAAATGTTATAAGGAAGGCGACAAGCATTTGAAAGGGTACTTGATCAGGTTTGAGAAAAATCGGAATTGCTTCAGCAGTTGAAACCGACAGCTCAATGCCAAGTGGATTCAATTCGACTAAAATAGACGACCTGATCTAGTAGGCACAGACATTTTTCTTACTTTTCATAGAAAACTATGGGATTTTAAGTACAAAAACTAACGTTTACACGAAAACCGACTCGGAATTGGGAACAGGGCCGATAGTTTTTGCGATGGCATCAAAAGTGTTCAACATGGTGAAAATCAAAAAAACATGTAAATAGTTGTGAAATATATTTAATACTATTAAAATCACACTTTATCTACTCACACAGCATTAACTGACATTTCCCCTATTCCCCTTTTTAGTTGATATACAGTGTGCCTAATATGTCTAAGATATATTTGAAATATACTAAAGTCATGTTTTATTGATTTTCGTCATGTCAGTAGGGCGTTTTCAGCAGATAAATCGATTTGCGATTGCTGATGATTCTCTGCTGTATGTCACTGACTGCTAAGTTAGGCTATTTTCTGGCTTCAGTACATTTCGTCAACTCATTTAATGCACAATTTTTAAGGGCTTTTGTCGCTGTCAGTTTGTCAGTCTGTTTTCAGTTTTGGGGTGAACAGTTTGACGAGCAATCAATAAACGGTTTCACCAATCATAGATTTTGTATGATTCCATATCAGCAAACATGATTGTCATATTTACAAATCGAAATCGGCAATCATTGTATTCAGCAGGTAAAATAGGCAATCATAAATCAGTAATCGTAAATCGGATTTATCTGCTGATAAGGCCCATAGCCTTGCGATGTGATTGAAAAAAATACATTCATATTATACATCTTAATATACAAAAAAAAAAATAGGGTCGCAGTGAGTAAAAACATGATTGCATATTTCAATCCTATCCTAAGGTCCTAAGAATTATATTTTTAAAATGTGTAAAATAGTTCTTGTAATCGTGTTGTGGACACTTACAATTTACATTTAGCTCAACCAAATCAGCTAAGCCGGTCTTGAGAAAAACTATAACCATAACTCAGAGCTGTAATCACAATTACCATTACCATTCCCATTACAATTTTTCAGATAATTTAAAATAATCCCTGATTACGATTTTTTAGTAATCGTAATTGTAACTTGAAATTACGATTATTAGTGATTATTCAGTGATTGTTACAAAATGTAATTACTTTAACAATTACATGAATAATTGTACCTGTAAAGGGGGATTATTGAGTAATTGTGCTTGAAATGTTGAATTATTCATGTATTTCTAGGTGTCAACTGAAATTTTTTTTACTAGTTTGAATGTTTGGAATAAATACCCAACTGCATAGAAATAAGCCTCATTCTCACACACATGGTTTTAATTACATGGGTTTGTTCAAAGATAATTACAATTTTATTTTATATTTTCGATTAAATTTATGTTGGCCTTCATAACAACCAATTTCTCAAACGAAAAATCAGATAGTGAATGCCGTCTTGAGTCGTTTATTATGTTTGCGAATGAAAACATTCTTTCAACATGGGGCTGACGATGTGAGTGGTGTATTGTATTTGACCGCTATCTCATTGAGCGTTGGATACTTTTCAAGCAGATCGAAACTTGTCGACGGATCCATCAAATATCTTCCCAACTGTTCTTTAGTATTGACTGTTAAAACTGATAGCGAAGCGTCAGTGCAATTTTCTGTTACTTGGGCTCCATCTAAACATAATTTCAGTTAAAAAAAACTAGAGCGAAGATAACTTCGGCTTTGCATTGTGAGAAAATTAAAGTTTTACTGTAGCTTTGCTAATATCGCGGCTTTTTTGACATTTTGGTATACACCTCCTATTAACCAGTCTACAATTGCCGTCTATGAAATCTTCATAATAATATAAGCTCAAATGAAAAATATCAAAATTCAGCCGTTCAATCTGCATCGTCCATTTACCCACGGCTGGATTTTAATCTAAGCTTTAAGCGCTTTCATAGATATACATATGATTATTTTAGAAATTTCGCGGATTTTTGGACCTTAGAAATTTTCGCTTGCAAGCGTCCAACCATTCCGTAAAATTTCATCGCAATCGAATGATCGGTATAATTTTTTGTAAAAATCCCCGTTTTTGGTCCATTTCCTCCCTAATACGTCAACTTAGAAAGCTTAACCGGCAAGCGTTTAACCAATCTCCAATGTTTCAATCGGATGAACGGTTGAATTTTGAAAATTTCGCGGTTTTTGGACCATTTTCCGCCCACTTCTTTAACTTAGAGGCCTTCCCGGGCAAGCACTTAACCATTCTGCAAAGTTTCTTCGCAATCGGATGAACGGTTTAGTTTTTCAATTCTTGCGGTTTTTGGACCAAGTCACAGACATGAGACTTAGCCTATGACAATTTCCTGATCGACATGAACATACTGTGAAAAATTTGTGAAGATCGGTTCAGCGGTCTAAGCGTCTAAGCCCATAAGGAACAAATATACAAACATACTTTCAATTTTATATATGTATAGATTTTATCTTGCTTCACCAATGTTAGTTGTTTGATTTCACAAACTGACCAATAGATGGCACCTCTTTGGCTGCTATACGCTATTATCATCCGATTCGTTCCCGACAAATATACAGCCTATATGAATTTAAGGACTTCATGCAAAAATTGGTCAAACAGACGGAATGACAGAAGAACGGACGGACATGGCTTTATCAACTCAGCTCATCGTGCTGACCAAGTTACAAACATCAGTACAATTTTAACATACCATCTGCAAGGGTATAATTTTATGTTAATAAAGATATTTTAGTTTTAAGATTTCTGACTTCGCCAAGCCATCGGTTTTAAAATTAAATCAAAAGGCTTAGAAGTCATCAAATTGTAAAATTAGAAGGCATCGAAGAACTTTATTATTTAACCCGTTTCGTCAAAATCATAGAATTCATGTTGGGTATTATGTGTTCTCTTGAGACCATTGTATTCTCCTGTGCCATGGCACATTTCACTGCTTCGGCTATAACAATATGCTCAATATCATCGGTTTGACGACCATGCAAAGAAATTTTTCCAAGACAGTTGAGCCACCGCAATTTTACACTTGGTAATAGTACAGATGCAATAATTGCAGTGTTCGCTTCTCTTGTAAAATGAAAAATATTATAAGATCGCTCCTTGACTTTATCCAGAACATCAATCGCCACAACCTTTAAACTAATGATCTCTGTGGAATCAGCGATTCTCTTCAACTTTACCACCAGGGTAGTTAATGCCGGAATAAGACATCCATAATATAAATTTTCCTCTTTTTGCAGAAAGTCTAATGTTGTTGCTATTGGGGTCATCAAAATGCGGTATTCTTCCAAACATTGAAGATCTCGTTGGGAGAATTTTGTATTATGCATGCCCAATTTGTCACACAACTCTGCCAGATTTGCTTTGTGTAACAAAAGACGACATACCGAATCATGTGTTGAATTCCATCTTGTGACAACAGGTGTTAATAATGCTGCTCCTAAAACTTGATTGATTATCTCAGATGACTTGGGCCAGTTGCACTTTCGCCACAATGCACTACACTTACTAAAAATCTAGAAAATACAGAATAATGTTTCATCCATAGTTAATCTTATCATATTCAATTTTGAATTATTGGGATCTACTATTTTTAATATTTATACTGACCTGCTTTTTCATTGATAGCCTATCTTTGGTAAGGATTTTAACGAAGTCAGTGGAAGCTACCAAATTAAGAGTATGACTTGCACATCTTATTTGTTTTGGCAAAGCATCACACTGTAGTTCTACTGGCTCAGGAACTCTATCGGAATCGTCATCGCTGTCATCATTTTTTTTATCATCGCTGTTCAGGTTATCAATTCCAAATTCCTTGAATGCTTTGACGAAATTCGAGCCGTTATCTGTTATGGTGTCGATAATCTTTGTAGGATTCAAGTTAAATTTATTGTCTTTTTTACACATCATTTGCAAAACACGGTCATAGGTATGATCTACTGCAATCCTTTTACAAGAAAGAGCAGCCGACTTCCTTTGATATTTACTATTTAGCCAATGACATGTGTAGCCGACCAAATGTCCGCAGTCGTGCACACATATTTTATATTGTATAATGTGTTTTTAATAAATGTACAGTTACTAGTGTACCGATCGTCCAGCATTTTTACAAGTTTCGGTCGGCTCATAATACGCAAGTTAGTAACTTTGAACATATTTCTAAAATACGGTTTCTCAACAGTGCAAATAGGTGCTGCTGATTGTATGATGAAGCACATAACTCTTTGATCAAATGTGTCACTTTGGCTCTTCAAAATGCGATGTATGTGTATCATTAACGAATTCAGCGTATTTGTTAGGGTGCTTGATGCGCAAATGCTTTATAAAATTGGATGTTATGTTTAGAAAGCCTTTTATAATTGTTCCACAAGTGTTGCAAGTCGCACTTATGGATCCAACCTTTTTAGAGCTCTGCTCCTACATACATATAAAATATTTATATTTATATAACTCAGAAAAGTATAACTTTTTACTCCCATTTTGAATTATGCAAAAAAATAAAATATTTTTGTAGCTTTTGCACTATTATTTGTTTTTCCAGCATTCGATTCGATCCGAGTCCTTTTTGATCCGCTTGGCTGTTGAACATAGTTCGGGTCTTTCACGGAATCATCGGAATCAAAATAAATGTCCAATTTAATTTTAAATTTTTTTGGAATTTGCCTGTAAACGGGTTTAAATGGGCTCCTTCTAAATTTGAAGTAATTTCAGACTAGTACTATATTAATTTAAAATACAATGGGGTTTTTGTATAAGCAAATTAAATTTAAAATAGGTTTTTTTTTAAATTCTTGGCTTTTAAAGTCAATTGCGCGCTTCGCAGAGTAGAAAGGATCATAATTTAATTTAAATATTGTCCTTATTAGTTTGATTTTACTACCATGATCAGCAAACAATTAAATTCGGCGTTTTCCCATCTCGATTGGTGAAAAATCATATTTTTCACCTACAATTAAATGAATAATTCAACATTTCAAGCAGAATTACTCAATAATCCCCCTTTATTGGTTCAATTATTCAAGTAATTGTAAAAGTAATTTAAATTTGAAATAATCATTGAATAATAGTAATTCCAAATTACAATTATGATTACTAAAAAAATCGTAATCAGCAATTTTAAATTTTTTCTAATAATCGAGATTATTGTAATGAAAAGTAATGAAATACGGGAAGTATTGATTACATTACAGCTCTGCCATAACTCCACTCCAATAGCGACTATCAGATTAAAAATTTAGGAGAGTGAGTTTCTCATTTATGGTTATCATATTTTTAAATTTGGCGCTGATAAAAGCGGGGGCTGTTTTTGTATGCTTATTCGGACAGGCCCTTCTCAAAAATATGCTTGGTAGTCAACCCCCAAGTAAAATTTCTCGCTGAATCCGTGTCAGAATCAGGTGTCTCATTGTAAGAAGTAGAACAGTTATCGAGATATAGCTAATTTAATTTTTTCAGTCTTAAAAAAATCGTTAAACTTAACTCTCAATATCTTCGGTTATAGCTCATGGATTTGTTTGCAATAAAAACATAACGAAAATTAATTTAGCAACCTTTCTATATTGGCGTCATATATTGAAATCAAATGAACCTTTGATTAGTTGTAGAAGGTCAAAGGTCACCTAGAAATTTTAACTGATTTTTCAAGTTTTTTCTGTTTTGACTTACCGTTTCGGTGTTAAACTAAACAAAATGTTTAGACATTTTACTTTGACTCGACTTTTTAATTACAAACATTTTTTGCTCTCATGAAATTGGTCAAAAAATTACGTCACTATAAAGGATTGTGCAAACACACCTATTTTTTTCACTTCCCAAAAACCAAATCTTCGGTTCCACTGTCTTCATAATACTTAAAATGACTTTATACTGTTTTCCGACTGCTCCTTTTATTTGCTGTTTCACGTATCAGGAACCAGCAATAGTCACCTATCATCACCTCGTTCCAATGCCCTTGGTATCGACGTTCCATAAGTTGGATTTGCAGGTGAAAACGTTCACATCAAATCTAAATGCGAGTGCAACAGGTGAATTTTCAGTGTCGTATTTGCGCCTGAATTGTAAAAGGCTTTTAATAGTCCAAGATAAAAAAATATAAGGTCAAAGGCAAAACAATTTCATACCGATTTTTTTTAATTGATTAGCAAATCTTAATGATTTCTTTGTAGTTAGACGCGTTAGTATTTCCTAAAAAGTTAAAAACCGCTTATAAGAACGAAACCCAAGCTTCTGCTTCATCGGTTTGCAAAACTCTTTTGAGTTTTTTTTATTTGTGGGCCCACAAACACACCTTCTTCGACTTTCGCATCCGACAAATGGGGGAACAAGGTCTCTCTTTTCTTTTTTTATACTCTGTACCGTAGGTACATAGAGTATTATTCAGTTTGTGCAAAAGAATATAACATCCAGAAGGAAACATCTCCGACCCTATGAAGTATATATATTCTTGATCAGCATCAACAGCCGAGTCATGTCCGTCCGTCCGTCTGTCTGTCCGTATGAACGCACAGATCTCAGAGATGGTAAGAGATAGAGGTTTGACATGTATGGGACATATGCTTCTTATGTCTGCAGATCAAGTTTATTTTATTTAGTTTAGTTTATTTTTCAATTTTGGCCACGCCCCCGCAATTTGGAAAAAGTCATATCTCCCACATTTTTAAAGATTCAATAATGGTTCGTTACTTCTAGACATATTTAGTCATAAGGATTAGTTATCGATCCGCCAAAAAAATGGTGAAGATAGGATAAACGGTTGCCGAGTTATGATCAAAAGACTGTTCGCTGCTGCAGCGCAGTATCTGTGCATTCATCTGCTACTGGCGCATCAAAATATAGGCTGAGCGTACAATTTCGTTGGTACGGAGTATGTTATAGTCGTGCGTGACCGATTTTCTTTCTTGTTACATTGTGATATTTATGTGGTTTCTGATATAATGGAGAGTAAAAACTAAAAGTTAATTGCAATCACATAGTTTGTAATGTTTTCTTGTGCAATATTCTCAAGCTCGTTTTACCCATAGAATGATTTTAGATAGCAAAACTAAATTAAATCTATAGGCACTTTTTAAGAAAATAAATGAGCAACAACGATAAAAATGAGAAAGACGGTGTTTGTGCGACTTTGCATTCGAAAATCTCGATCTCGATTTTAAAAACTCAAATTTAAGAGCGGTTAAGCAAAAAAAAAATTTGTTTCAAAGGCCCATACCAAAACCAGACTTCCCTTTTCTGTTTGCGAATATCGTTTCTCTACTTCTGGAAGACTTATACTTGCGCACATAGCTGTTAAATTTCAATTACGGTTAGTAATCAATCAGACTATTATTAAAAAGAATTGTAATGATCATAAAATCTACCGGTACAAAAATCTCTGATTACTAATCGAGATTATTTGTGGTTAAGGCTGATTTCCAGAACAAATTAAAATTTATGTCACGAAAATGCAAATTATTTATGTCATGTGGACTGAAAGCTCTAGTGGGGTCACAATGTCCTAAAAAATCCACAAAATTGCTGCCGAATAGTAGGGTCATACTGATTTGCCGGCCGGCTTGTATTGAAAATGCGATTATTGAATTTAAGTTCAATCAACTATGAAATCACCTCACAGCGTTCTTATCCTTATAACATTTCTTCTTCCAACTCAATCTGTGCTCCCATTATATCCGAAACCTCTCTACTTTCATTTTTAAAATCACTCAAATCTTCCTACTCTCCTGGGCCTGACAACATTCCTAGTTGTGTGCTCAAGGAGTGTTCTAGCTCTTTATGCAAACCATTGTTTAAACTCTTCAATCTATCTCTTGATTCTTCAGTCTTCCCAACTCTTTGGAAAGAATCTTATATTATTCCTCTCCATAAAAAGGGTGGAAAATCCGAGATATCCAATTACAGAGGCATTGCTAAGCTATCCGCTATTCCTAAATTATTTGAAGAGATTGTAACCGCAACATTGCAGCATTATTGTAAGTCGATTTTATCACCTTTCGAGCATGGTTTTATTAAGCGTCAGTCAACTACGACCAATTTGCTTGAATTTAGCTCTTTGGTTAATGATGGATTCCTTATGAAAAAGCAAACTGATGTCATCTATACTGACTTCAGTAAAGCCTTTGACTCTGTCAGTCATGATCCTCCTCCTCTTTAAGCTCGATCGACTAGGATTTCCCTCCCCTTTTCTGCTGTGGGTCTCGTCATATCTAAAAAATTGAACTCAAAAAGTTCTGCTACGTTCCAATATTTCAAAACCTGTTTCTGTAACCTCTGGATTCTTCTGATTGGAATTGAACCGTTGCAACGTACATCGTCTGTCGTTGATCTTGGAATTCTTTTTGACCCCAAATTGACTTTCAATCCTCATATCACTTCTATAGATAATAAGGCGAATGGTGTACTTGGATTCATTAAACGTTGGTCGAAGGAATTTAATGATCCCTACACCACAAAACTACTTTACACTGCTCTAGTCCGTCCCACTCTTGAATACTGTTCGTCCGTATGGTGTCCGCAGTATAAAAAGCATATTGATCGTATTGAGTCAGTCCAGAAGCAATTCTTGCTTTTTGCCCTTCGAGGCTTAAATTGGGACACCAATCTTCGTTTACCATCGTACTCCAGCAGACTCTTGCTTATTGACCTACCCTCGCTAGCTAACCGTAGGACGGTCTTAGGTGTTTCTTTTCTGCATAAGCTAATTATCAGTGATGAAGATTCTTCTGAACTCTTATGTCGCCTTAACTTCTCTGTTCCTTTTAGACCGACTAGAAACTATTTTCCTTTAATCTTGTCTAGATGCACAACTGATTATGCCCAACACAATCGTTTTCGGGTCTTATGTCAAAACAATAATGATCTTTATCACTTGCTCTCAACAGATCACTCTCTCTTCTCACTAAAAACGTCCCTTTACACCTATCTCCGGGAAAGTCTCTGACAACACCCAGCCGTGAATAGGGGCATAGCTTACCGGATGCTAATAAATCATCCCCCACCGGGTCAGAGACTTTTCGGTTATTTATTATTTTATTTTATTACATTTTTTATTTTTTATTGTTTGTTCATTTTTTTCACTGTTTCTGTGTATGTTTTAAGTTTACCTCTTTATATATTATTTATATATATATTTATTAATTTATTATTATTTTTATTTTTTTTTGGTTTCTTGTTCATACATAAGTAGAGGTTAAGTTTTTTTTTTCTATTCTTCTTATTTTTCCTTTATAATTCTGTTTCTATTTTTTCTTTCCTCTTCACGCTTTATTATACTCTGTACCGTAGGTACATAGAGTATTATAAGTTTGTGCAAAAGTATGAACCATCCAGAAGGAAGCATCTCCGACCCTATAAAGTATACATATATATTCTTGATCAGCATCAACAGCCTAGTCATGTCCGTCATGTCCGTCTGTCTGTCCGTATGAACGCACAGATCTCAGAGATGGTAAGAGATAGAGGTTTGACATGTATGGGACATATGCTTCTTATGTCTGCAGGCAGATCAAGTTTATTTTGAATTTTGGCCACGCCCCCTCCCGCCCCCGCAATTTAGAAAAAACGTCATATCTCCCACAGTTTTGAAGATAGATGGCTAATTAAGTTATCATGATAACTTATGGATCCGCCAAAAAAATGGGGAAGATCGGATGAACGGTTTTCGAGTTATGATCAAAAGACTGTTTCTTGGTACAGAGTATGTTATAGTCGGGCTTGACCAACTTTCTTTCTTGTTTTTATATGTTTTTGTTAGCTCTAATAGCGTCTCTGACTACAACAGGCTGTGAATCGGGGCATAGCTGGCCGGACTGGCAAATAAAATTCCCCCACCGAGTCGGAGTCGCTATTAGTTTATTTTGTAATTTTGTTAGGCTATCTTTGTTAGGCATCCTAGTTGAGAAGCCTTTTTATCACGAGGTCGCCCGTATTTGTAGTGGCATCTCATGCGACTTGGAAAGCTGCGAGGTGATTTTATTATTGTTTGAACTAAAATTCAATAATCGAATTTTGAATACAAGCGGCCGGCAAATTAGTGTGACCCTACTATCTGGCAGCTATTTCAGGTATTTTTTTTTTACTTTCTGACCCTACTAGAGCTTTCAGTCCACATGACATAAATAATTTTCCATTTCGTGACATACATTTTTATTTGTTCTGGAAATCAGCCTTTATCAAAAATTAAAAAAAAAATAAAAAGGATTCAAAAATAATTTTAAAGATTACTTTTGATTATTCCTGATTATTTTCCACATTTTCAATTGGAAAAACTCTAGGCTTTTATCAAAGATTATACAATGAATAGATGGGACATGTCATACAAATAAAACGAGAGCGTAAGTTAAAGTCGGACCTGCCCGACTTCGAAATACCCGTTACTCAGCTCAGCTCGGATAAGTATGCAACATTTTTTTAACTCGGCCATTTATTATCCGATCCGTTTGATAATTTGTGAGATTGTATACATTGGAAACATAGACTTCACTGCAAAATCTGAGCTCAATATCTTAAAAATTGTGGGAGTTATTCAATATTTTTTATTGCGGGGGCGGAAGGGGGCGTGTCCAAAATTTGAAACAAACTTGATCTGCCTACAGACAATACTAGCTTACGTATAAAATTTGGTTGCTCTAGCTCTTCTAGTCTCTGAGATCTAGGTGTTCATACAGACGGACGGACAGACGGACATGGCTATATCGACTCGGCTGTTGATGCTGATGAAGAATATCTATCTTTATGATATCGGAGATGCTTCCTTCTGCCTGTTACATACATTTGCACGACTTTAGTATACCCTTTTTACTCTACGAGTAACGGGTATAAATAGGCATAGCTCCCCAGCCTGTACTGAACCATATCCGTATCAAGAAAATTATGTTGGAGTGCGTCCGCGCTTTGTGCTTTGTGCGTTTGATATCCTAAGGTTTAACGACATAAAAAAAAACAAAAAAAAAACAAAAAAAACTTAGAAGTAAAAAAAAGAAATAAATCCTGCCGCTGCTGGGATTCGAACCAGCAATATTTCTAACTGCAAACAGTGCGATGCCATACAATAAGCGACTCAATGAGCTAAAGAACCAGAATATTTGTAAATACAGGGTTGTCCATATTCGACGGACCCATCTGGCAACGCCATAACTTTTGACAGAGATGTCAGATCGCTTAATGACATACCGCGTTTGAAGCGTCAGTCCAAGCAGATTTTTACCATGGAACAATACACGCCACGCGAGTGCTCTGAAATAGTTGAAATTTACATTCAACAGAACAAGTCAATTGTGAAAACTCAACGTGCTTTTAAAAAATTAAAATTTCACATTGAATGGGACCGTAAATAAGCAAAATTGCCGTATTTACGCCACTGAAAATCCTCAGGAGATTCAAGAAGTGCCTCTTCATGACGAAAAAGTCACAGTTTGGTGCGGCGCTAGTGCGAAAACGGTCATTGGGCCGTTTTTCTTCCAAAATGAAAATGGCCATGCTGTTACCATCAACCAGGAGCGTTATCGCGACATGATGACCAATTTTGTGATGCCAATTATTCGTCGAAAGCGTATGAGGCAGTTCTGGTTTCAACAAGACGGCGCTCCACCGCACACAAGTCGCATAACAATCGATTTTCTGAAGAAATTGTTTCCGGGCCGTTTGATGTCGAAAAGTGGTGATTTGGACTGGCCACCGCGTTCGCCCGATTTGACGCCGCCTGACTTCTTCTTGTGGGGATATTTGAAGTCAAAGGTTTACGTTAACAAGCCAAGGACCGTAGAAGAGCTCAAGGACAACATTCGTGAAGAAATAGCCGCTATTCCGGCCGAAATGTTGGCGAAAGCGATGGAAAATGCTGCAAAAAGGGCACAATACGCCATCAACGCCAGAGGCGGCCATTTGAGAGATATCATATTCAAAAATTGATGTAAACAAATCTACTTGGAACAAATTAAATGATTAAGATTGCCAACCGCCAAATTTTTATTTTTTTCTTTGATTTTTTAAAAAAAAAACATGGGTCCGTCGAATATGGGCAACACTGTATTAATAAAATGGCATTAAAAAATAGTCGAATATCATATAAAACTTAAAAACAGAGTAAACAATTTTATAAATAGAAAAACCACTCTACGCTAGTGGGGCTCGAACCCGCCCATCGTATCGGTAAAGGCTGCGGTTCAGCACCATACCTATTGAGCTAGGCAGCCAATTGTTTCGGCAGCGAAAATTTACAAATAACTGCAGTCGGTCCACGGGTTCTATTGCAAAATTCGGATTCATAAAATAAAATTGAAAAATGTGACTTCTTCAAATCAGAGCCTGCTATGAGTTCGATCAGGTGTGTATCCCGAATTCTAAAAATAGCCTCAGTCAACCACTTTTGTGCTACTCCACTCTCTTTTCTTGCTCTCATGTTTTTTGGCATGCGCTCTCTCAAGTGTTCTAAAAAAAGCATCAGTCAACCCCTTGTGTCCTTTCCCCCCGTACTGTGAAACGCGAAAATAAAGCTCTATGGAGTAGAGGTGAAAGACTCGACGCAAGTGTAATGAGAACGGAGCTTGAGTCCCACTGGGGGAATGCTAAAATACTTTTTTTTTTCAATATTAAATTTTATTTTAAATTCTAAAATAGTTGAGGAAATAAATTAAGCAAAAACAACAAAAACAAATAGGGGCGCTGCAGTCGAGTTTCCCGACCACAAAATAGCCTGTTCATTGGTTTTCATTTATTTGTTTTTGAATTTTTGAAGATGAATGTAACCGGTTTTTGTAACAAAATTGTCATCCATTGTAGGCAACACTTTTTTCTAGTCTTGACCAACAACTGGGGGGGTGCTCTTATCAGCTCAACTGTTTCGCTTATAACTCCGGTGTTTTCTGTCCGATCTGATTGAATAGATAGATATTGGGCCTAGCTTGATGTACACTAACTTGAAAATTGTGGATCTGACGGTTTTTTAGGTCTAGGATGTCTAGAGGAGGTCTTGTTTTTTTGGGGATAAAAGGGGGACGGGGTGGAATTTTCCAAATAGGAAACAAACTTGATCTGCGTACATCAAGGGGCTACCTTCATGCGAAAATTTGTGGCTCCATCTCTTATAGTCTCAGATCGACGATCCCATTTTCAATGGGAACAGGGTATAAAAAGACAGAAAGTCGGTCAAGCCCGACTATAACATACTCTGTACCAAGAAACAGTCTTTTGATAATAGCTCGAAAACCGTGCATCCGATCTTCTCCATTCCTTTGGAGAATCGATAAGTTATCCTGATAACTAAATATGTCCCAAAGGAACAAGCCATCTATCTTCACAACTGTGGGAGATATGACGGAGATTTTCTAAATTGCTGGGGCGGGAGGGGGCGTGGCCAAAATTGAAAATAAACTTGATCTGCCTGCAGACATAAGAAGCATATGTCCCATACATGTCAAACCTCTATCTCTTGCCATCTCTGAGATCTGTGCGTTCATACGGACAGACAGACGGACATGACGGACATTACTCGACTGTTGATGCTGATCAACAATATATATACTTTATGGGGTCGGAGATCCTTCCTTCTGAATGTTACATACTTTTGCACAAACTTATAATACTCTATGCACCTACGGTACAGAGTATAAAAACTATTGAAAATAGGCCGTTTATTCCCTACGAAACCCATATAACCCCTTAAAATTTAAAAAAAAAATGGTTTCCCCAAGGGGAAACGAACCCCGTTCTTATTACACAAGCGCCGAGTCTTTTACCTCTACTCCATAAAGCTGCTTGGAAAATATGATATTTAGGAGCGCTAAAAACCCTAGAGTTTTTATTTGAAAATGTTGAAAATAATCAAAAAAAAAATATATATTTAAAAAAAACTAAAAAATACGCTAAGAATAAGAATTCCATCAAATAATTGAACAATCTTTTTGTGGTCTACGCAATTGCGTTGCTCTTTAAAAGAAAGAATATTAATCAGCCAAATTTTATGAGATAACTTTTAGGTTCAAGTATATCTAATTTTGTATACTTTCTTCTTCCTTAGTAATGACTAAATTTGATCAGCGTGTTGATGCTGCGGTTGAAGCTCTTTCTACTAATACAAACAAAGATGTAGATGAAAATGATTTTATTGATGCTTCTCGGTTAGTTTACGATGGCGTTCGTGAAATTCGTCGAGCTGTTCTTATGAACCGAGTAAGTAAATAACATAATATTAAAATTTGTTGTTATTAAATTTTCATGGCGAATAAATGGATCTTCTAATCTGAGTTACTACACATAATCGGCCCTGTTCCGAATTCCGTATCGGTTTTCGTGTAAACGTTGGTTTTTCTAATTTAAAGTTCACAATTGTTTTAAAAGTTTGAAATTTTACAAGCATATCAACTGTTACTAGATCAGAAAGTCTCTTCATGACGAGTTGAATCCACTTGGCATTAAGGGGGGACGCTGGTCTAGAGGGTGAAAAAATGGGCATAATTTATGAGTTTTTTGTGACTCAACAAAAAGATCAATCGAAAATCTGTGAAAGAGGTTTTATAATTTAGGTTTTAATATACAAATAAAAATTTTTCCGTGTCAATTAAATTCAAAATGGCGGCTTTCCAGCATTTCTTCGGAGGCGCTTCATTTTTAGACAGGTCCATGGCCGAAGATGTAACCTCCTTAATTTTGGTCCTGGAACAAAAAAAAATTTTTAGTTTCTATATAACAACAGCAAGAGACGTACTTAGGATTTTTTCGATATTTTGTTTTTTCACGAAATGGTGCACTTTTGAACAAAACATTAAAATTTTGACTATTAAAAAACGACAAAATTGTTGATTAAAAAAAAACTATGCAATATAAAAAAAAATCCTACGTACGTCTCCGGAGAAAGGTATTTCGAATGTACTGTCAAAATTTCGTATAGATCGGTGAAGATTTGCTCGACTTATGTCTTCGGCCAGTTCAAAAAAAGTGATTTCGAGAAAAACGTTTTTAAAGTTTTAAGTACTCGCCCCGAGTACCTGAGAGGCTCTGCCGTAGAATAGAAAGTTTGGGCATTTAGACATTTTTACCGGCATCCATCCTTTGGTATGTTATTTTTAAGACCCTAAAGTACCTTTTAAGACAAAAAAAAAAATTCTGTTTTTCAAAATTCTAGACCAGCTTCCCCCCTTAAGCAATCGGTTTCAACCATAACTGCCAAATAAAAATTTTTTAAACGTAATCATTAGATATTTGATTACTTTTATTATTATGAATTGCGATTATTTTTATATTCTCCGATAACTAATAAATTACGGTCATAAAAATATCAAGAATAGTCGGGATTGCTGGCAAAGAAAAAAAAAAATTCAAAAATAATCAAAAAAAAAATCAAAAAAATTGAGGAAAGTTAACTTCGGCTCCTCCAAAGTTTGTATACCATTGTAGCAAGTTTTTCTAACTAATTTGGATGACATTTCCACTGAAAAAAAAAACAAGTTTTTCTCACAAAGATTACTTTTCTGACTCTCCTTTTCTATGACAGCCATACCAAATAGATGTCCGATTGCGACCAAATTTGGTGGAATCATGGGAAATGCTATGCTAAGAAATACAAAATATGGAGGCGTTTGCTTTGAAACATAAATTTTTTCTCACAAAAACTAGTTTTTCGACCGATTATTCCTATGGCAGCTGTATGATGCTATAGTCATCCGATCCGGCCGGTTTTGATACTTGTGCAGCGTATTTGTACTAAGAGACTTGGTGTAAGTTTGGTTGCGATAGCTTTCAAACCGACGGAGAAAATCGCATAGAAACAGACGGACGAACAGACGGACATGGCTATATCGACTCAGCGTCATGCTGATCAAGAATATATATACTTAATGTGGTCGGAGATGCTTCCTAGCTCTTAGTTAAAAAATGTGCGGAAGGCAACAAACTTCGGCCGACCCGAAGTTTACTTTCCTCTATTTTTTTGTGTTCATTTCGTGCAGAATTCGCTCCTCAGCTTCCCGCATGCTGTTGCTGATATGCAGCGCCTACTCCGCAAATCGTTGATAAATTAGCTCAACCAAATGGGGCAAAGGGGTATCAGACGTGCGAACCGTTTTCTTCCCAATACTCCATAATATTGGAGGTCAAGGAAATTGGCTTTGGGCTATAGCCGTTAATTTCAGCATATCTCTTCGCCAATGCAAGTTGCATAAATACCGAATAGGCAGGTTATTGAAGCGTTAACAGCAAACAAAGTCCGCTGATGAGATGACGTATTTTTAAATAATAACAAGAAAGAATGTCCGTCAAGCCCGACTATAACATAATCTGTACCAACGAAACTATACGCTTAACATAAATTTTGATGCTGCAGTAGCAGCTGAAAGCAGCGCTCGTTCTCCATCTATCTTTAAAACTGAGACAGACAGACGGACATGGCTATATACTTTATGGGGTCGGAGTTGCTTCCTTCTGGCTGTTAAATACTTTTTCACAAACTTATAATACTATGTACCTACGGTACAGAGTATAAAAATATATTTATTTATTTATTTTTTAATAGTCGACAAACAAAGGCTGTCAACAAATTTGTAAACACGTTATAAAAAGGCTTCTTTACTAAGGAGGCATAAAAAAGAAAGCCTAACAAAATTACAAATTAAACTAATAACGACTCCGACTCAGTGGGGGATTTTTATTTGCCGGTCTGGCCAGCTATGCCCCGATTCACAGCCTGTTGTGGTCAGAGTCGATATTAGAGCTAACACAACCATTTATCAAATATACTGGCCTGTTCAGTTTTTCACTTCCATTAAATTTTCTCTATTTCGACTTGGCTACATGTTCTGGTTTTCATAATTTGAAAGAATTTCTCGATTTGAATTCACATTGCTTGGAGCATGTGAAATCAGATGTAAGTTTGTAATTTTCATAAAATTCTATTTAAATAAAACGTGATATTAAACAGCTATATTAAATCACTATTGATTTTTGCAGAGTTTGTATTTAGGTTGTTTCATCAAACTGATTAAGTTCAGCGATTTGTTAAAAATAGAAAATTACAAATTAAAAATATAACAAAAATAAATGAATAACCGAAAGAATCGCCACGGTGGGGGAAGATTTATTAACCAGTCCGGCAAGCTATGCCCCTATTCACAGCTGGAAGTGGTCAGAGATTTTCACGGAGATAAGTGTAAAGGGACGTTTTTAAGGAGAGAGAGAGAGAGAGATCTGTTGAGAGGAGGTGATAAAGATCGTTGTAGTCTTGGCATAAAACCCGAAATCGATTATGCTGGGCATAATCAGTTGTGCATCTAGACAAGGTAGGTAGGTAGTTCCGGCTGACCCCAGATGGGGTCACACATAGACCTTAGGGTCCTTAATGAGGCCGGGTGATTATTTGGGTACGTTTGTTTTAGAAGTCCAGGAGGATTCTTGTCGTTTTGGCAAATGCCAATAACTGTTTTGGGGGTCTCTTGGCCGCTTCCTCCAAAGAAGAGAACCGTGGGGTGTGCAGAATTTGTAATCTTGTCGTGGCAATTGCTGGGCAGCTGCAAATTAGATGTTCTAGAGTTTCTGCGACTCCAGGTTCTATACATTTCCTGCAGGTGTCCTCTGTTGTTATGCCTAGCTTTATCGCATGAGCGGCTGCTAGGCAGTGTCCCGTTAGTATGCCAATGAGCAGTCTACAGTCTCTTCTCTGGGGCTGAAGCAGATAGTGCGTAAGTTTTTTGTCTTTTGTCTTGCACATAATTTTAGAGATTCTGCATCCGCTGGTGTTTTCCCACCTTACCTCCGCTTCTTTCTCTGCTATCTCTTCCATCTTGCTATGAAGCGTCTGTATGGAGATAGGTATGTTTAGTGTATCTTCTTGGCCGAGTACGACTCCGGCTTTTGCAAGACTGTCTGCCATCTCGTTTCCGTCGATGCCCCGGTGGCTGGGAATCCAGTAGATTTGCACCTTTCTGGAGATGCTGAGGGAATCTAGCGCTTCACTGCTCGCCAGGACATTTCTGGAGTTGATGGAGTGTCCTTGCATTGCCTTGATTGCCGCTTGGCTGTCCACGTAGATATTTATTTGGTTGTATGGAGCGTGAATTTCCGCCAACTCCGCTGCTTTCCTTATTGCGAAGACTTCCGCCTGGAATATGGTGCAGTGGTTTGGCAGTTTGTATGAGAGCTTTATTTCTGGCTCTGCACAGTATACCGCGGCTCCGACTCCTAGGTCCATCTTTGAGCCGTCTGTAAGGAGGTGCGTTGCTTCTTGGGCCAGTCCTGTACGCCAGTCTTCTGGTCCCAATAGTGCAGATGTGCATATTGGGTTGATCTTTGGGATAATGTAGTCCGTGCTACTATTGATCTCTCTACCAACTATGCTGTGTCCATAGCTTTGTGGCACCATGGTGCCTGTCGCACATAGACGTTGGGCGGTCTTTTGTGCCAGAAGGCGTGCTTGGATGTCCAGAGGGTTGACACCTAAGATGTGTTCTAATGCTTTGGTTGGAGTGGACCTCAGCGCCCCCGTAATACAGACCAGTGCCTGTCGCTGGGTCTTCTCCATCAGCTTTAGGTATGTGGTTTTCTCCGTGGCCTGCCACCATACCAGTATGCCGTGTAGCAGTATCGGTCGTATTACTGAAATGAAAAGCCAGTGCATCAGACTTGGTGATAGGCCCCAAGTGCTACTCAGCATCTTCTGGGATGCATATAGTGCGTTGGTCGCCTTCTTCACTCTTTCTTCCACATTCGCCTTCCATGACAGTTTATTATCGATTACTGCTCCAAGGTATTTGACGTTATTCTTTGGTGTTAGTGTTATTCCATTTATCTTTGGTGGAATCCATGGCGGTACCTTGTATCTCTTGGTAAAGAGAATGAGGTCCGTCTTCTCCGCATTAATACTAAGTCCGGCTTCTGTGGCCCATTTTAGTATCTCTTTGAGTGTAGAGTCCATGATTGAGCTGAGAGTCGATGGACATTTTCCGATGATAATTATGCATATGTCGTCGGCATATGCAGTTATCTTGGGTGCTTTCCTGCGAAATTTTGTTAGCAGTTCGTTAACCACAAGGTTCCGTAGAAGGGGTGACAGTACTCCGCCTTGAGGCGTGCCGCCGTGTGCCTCCTTCTTCATGGTTGTGGTACCCCACTCGGCTTGTACTCTTCTGCATCTCAGCAGGTTGTATATCCACGAGTTCAAAGCCTTATGAATTGATACAGCTCTTAGGCTGCGCATTATCGCCTCCGTGGAGAACTTGTTGAATGCACCAGATATGTCAAGGAATGCTCCCAAGGCATACTCTTTATGGTACATTGCTTTCTCGATGGTGGCTACTAGGGAGTGTAGCGCTGTTTCCACCGATTTCCCTTTCGTGTATGCGTGTTGGTTGTTCTCCAAGGTCAGGTTCATGCCTTCTCTTATGTGGAGATCAAGTAATTTTTCCATTGTTTTAAGCAGGAATGAAGTGAGGCTAATGGGCCTGTAGTCTTTTGGCTGCACGTGACTGCATTTCCCCGCTTTGGTTAGGAACACAACATGTGCTGTCCTCCAAGCCACAGGTACATAGCCCCACCCCAGGCAGGCTTCAAAAATGGACTGTAGCCATGGTACGACTAAACCTTTAGTCGTTTTTAGCATGGCGGGAATTATGCCATCCAGACCGGGGGACTTGTAGCTCGCGAACGAGTCGATCGCCCATCGGATTTTTCCTGGAGTGACTAAGTTGGTTGGGATGTTAGTTTGTTGAGTGTTTAAGTCCTGAAGCGTATCTGGCTCGGTGACTATAGTGCAGCCCGGGAAGTGCGCATCGAGAAGAGCGCATGTAGCTTCCTTGCTGCTTTCTGTCCAGTGACCTTCGCCTGTTTTTAGTTGACTCTGCATAGGTGGCTGCTTTGAAAGCAGCTTCCTGAGTCTGGCTGCTTCCGAGACCTTCTCTATGCTGGAGCAGAAGGTTCTCCATGAGTATTGCTTTGCCTTCCTTACTTCTTTTTTGAATAAGCGAAGTCTTATCTTGTACTCCTCCCAGATGATCACTTCATCCGCTTGTTTGGCGAGTTTGAAGCATTCCTGGACGTCCTTCCTCTGCTCTTTCAGTTCTGGGGTCCACCAGGGGGGTCTGGTTCTCCTTTTTGTAACTGTGAGCCTACACGAGGTTTTGTATGCTTCGATGAGATTGACAGTGAGCGTCTTCACGGACTTCTCAATATCTTCCACCGAGCAGATGGGCGTTGACGTCGGCAGTTATGATTCCACTGTCATAAGGTACTTCACCCAGTCGGTATTCCGGGGGTTCCTATAGACGTTTCTAGTTTGACAGTAGTCAAATTGTATCTTGAACTGGATGTACTTGTGGTCGGAGAAGGAGGGTTTATCAAGAACTCTCCATTCTGACGCCTGAGTACTGTTCCCTAGGGTCATGGTTAAGTCTAGGACGTTGGCTGAGGTTGGTCCCACATATGTGGGTACGTCTCCAACGTTTTCTACACTTAGACTGGTTTGTATAATAAAATGTAAGAGAGACTCACCTCTGTCGTTGATATCCGGGCTGCCCCACACAGTGTGGTGTGCGTTGGCGTCCGTTCCGATGACGAGGGGTTGCTTCTTGTACCTTGCCTCCGCCGTCAGTCTTCCGAGTTCAGCTGGTGGTGCCTCTCGCTCATGCGCCATGTAGCAGGACGCCATAAGAATTGGCTCGACCCTGCCACCCTCCAAGGCCACAACAGTGAGATCGTCCGTGCTGTAATTAGTCATTAAATACGCATAGATGCCTTTTCTTACTAGAATGGCAGTCCTTGCTCTACTTACTGGGGTGGGGTAAAAGATGTTGTAGTTTTGTGACTTTAGTCCGGAGACCTTGTTTCCCGCCGCTATCCAAGGTTCCTGAACTAAAGCCACATCTGCGGGTCCTTCCTCCAAGGTTAGAAGGAGCTCCGCCGAGGCGATCTTGCTCTTATGCAAGTTGACCTGGAGGACCTTCAACTGCATGACTGGTGTCCGCATCCTCCGGTCCCGATGGGTCAGCCTGCAAGGTTGTGTCGCCATCCTCGTCTTCTTCAGCAGACTGTACTGCCCCCGTAATATCGAGGCTGCTGGCTTTTTCGACCATCATGTCGATCGCATCTAGACAAGATTAAAGAAAAAAAGTTTCTGGTTGGCCTAGAAGGAACAGAGAAGTTAAGGCGACGTAAGAGTTCAGAAGAATCTACATCACCGATAATTAACTTGTGAAGAAATGAAACACCTAAGACTGTTCTACGGTTAGCTAGCAAAGGAAGGTCTATTAGCAAGAGTCATCTGGAGTACGATGGCAACCGAAAGTTAGGGAAGGGCATAAAGTAAAAATTGTTTCTGAACTAATTCAATACGATCAACATGCTTTTTATACTGCGGACACCATACGGATGAACAGTATTGTAGCACGGGACGGACTGAAACAGTATAAAGGAGTTTAGTGGTGTAGGGATCATTAAATTCCTTCGACCAACGTTTACTGAATCCAAGTACACCATTCGCTTTGTTAACAATCTGTTTGGGGTCAAACAGAATTCCAAGATCAACGACAGACTTAATAAGTTGCAACGGTTCATTACCAATCAATTAGGAAACCTGAAATGGTTTGCATCAATGGAAAGTCATAAACATGCACTTGGAGCAATTCAGGTTCACATGATTTACCAACCACCAAGACTGCAAGGAGTTAAGATCATCCTGCAATCCAATAGAATGAATCGGGTTGTTGAAAGATAAAATAAGTTCAACGTCATCGGCATACATGAGTATCCGAGAATATGATAATATTGTTGGAAGATCATTAATAAATAGAGTGAAGAACAGAGGACCCAGGTGGCTATCTTGAGGTACACCAGAGGTTACAGTCACAGGTTTTGAAGTGTTAGAACGAAGCACAACTTTTTGAGTTCTATCTTTTAGATAGGACGAAGCCCAAAGCAGAAAAGAGGAGGGAAATCCTAATCGATAGAGCTTAAAAAGGAGATGATCATGGTTGACAGAGTCGAAGGCTTTGCTATAGTCGGTGTAAATGGCATCAGTTTGCCTTTTCACGAGGAATCCATCATTAACTAACGAAGTAAATTTGAGCAAATTGGTCGTTGTTGACCGACGCTTTATGAAACTATGCTGGAAAGGTGACAAAACAGATCTACAATAATGCTGCAATGTGGAGGTTATAATCTCTTTCAGCACACAGCTAGGAATGTTGTCAGGCCCAGGAGAAAATGAGGATTTTAGTGATTTTAAAAATGAAAGAAGAGAAGTTTCGGAAATTTCGGGATCACATATAGAGTTGGAAGAAGTAATGTTATAAGGATAAGAAGTGTTCGCATATTGGACAGAGGAATTAGTTGATTGGAAAAAATCAGCGAATAAGTCAACAGCTGTGAAATCATTGCCGGCCTTTTGACTACCCAGAAAAAAAGAGGACGGTAAAGAAGATCTACGCTTAGAGTTCACAAAGCTATAGAATTGCTTTGGATCATGTGCGAATTGAATTTTGCACCGAGCAAGATAATTGTTATAGCATTTGGAGTTAAAAAGTGTAAAGTTAGATTTTCCTATTGAATATTTAGAAAAATCAATCGCAGATCCAGTACGTTTATACTTTTTGAAGCATCTAGATTTAATTAGATTAGACTAGACAAATTAGTACCTAGGGGGATTTAGTGACGCGGTGGAAGCGACGCTATTAGGAATGCAGATATCTAAGAGAGAATTAATAGACTCGTAGAAAAAGGTAACAGCAAAATCAAAATCAACCGAATTGTACAATGGAGACCAGTCTGTTGCACAAGTGAGTTGACTTAGCAAAGTGAAGTTTCCTTTACGGAAGGAACGACGAGGTATATTGGGGATTATGGAAGTTGAAGGGGCAGGTCCTAACACTGAAAGCGAGACTTCAAGTGTAGGATGGTAAGAATCTTCGGGCAGTGATAGAAGGGGAGACCTAGAGACACTGGCATTGGTGCTATCAGTGACAAAAATAAGATCTATCAATTTATTTAAATTGTTTTGTACAGGATTAATTTGAAAAAGAGACATGTCAAGCAAACAATCTAAAAAATCATGCTGTACTGATGGTACAAGGTAAGTCGACCCATTCGGATTTGCCCATGTGATGATAGGCAAGTTAAAATCACCTACAACAACCAGTGTGTCAATGTCCCGTAATTGGACTAAAACATCTTTAATGCAGGTTATATGGTGCATATAAATTTCAATATCGGACTAAGGTGGAATATAAGAACAAGAACAATATACTTACATAAATTACACAAATTAAAGTTGAGATTTATTTTGAGCGAAAAAATACAAATCATAAATAATTCATGAATTAATAAATTTTTAAAAACAAAAAAAAATGTATCCGGGGATAGCTTTGTGGCCATTTTTCAAGGATATGCAATAATATTGGTGAAAAGTCTAAGGTGAAGTGGTATATTTCTGTTGATCATCATTGATAATCATTATTTTTAAGTTTTATTTTTTCGATCAAAAAATATATAATGGTCTAAGTTTTATAAAATCACCAAAACTCAAAGTTCGTAAAATGCTCAAATGATATTTTTCTGTCATGATAATTTACATGAATGATAAAAAATTTTATTCTCACAAGTATTATTAACTTTTTTTTACACTAAAAAAAAATTATTTTTTTCATTTTACTAACACGAACATTTTCCACACGCATGTTTTTATCACGCGTGTGAGAAATTTAGGCAGCCTTCTGTAAAAAGAAATGCCAGCAAATTTTTTTCACAAAACTTCTCATACGCGTGTGAAAAATTTGCTGAATATTTTTTCACTGCATTGGTGTTGGCGGCGGCTGCGGCTCGGACAGGGCCACACTGAGCTGACAAACGGGGGTGGAAAATGTTAGGACGCGAGTGCCTGTGCTCGAGGGCTATATAAATTGCGATCGGCTGCGTTCTGACCAATCAATGTGCTGTCAGGAGCTGCATTTTGCAAAGGTCTCTGCTAATATCAATGTTTTGGCATAGTTTACGTCTTTTTACTTTATCAGCTCTCCTTGGGGCAGGTTGCATCTGGATAACGTCCACTTGTTGAGTTCCCTTGTCGCCTTATATTCCCCGATACCTTGGAGAGACGTTTCTTGCAAACTAGGCAAGACACGATGTTGTCGTCTTCCGTTGGCTCTACCATAGCTTCAGTACCTACCCATTATTCATTTCACTTTTAACTCAAAACTGTACCAAAATTTACCAATAGTTCAGGTTCAGAATTATGAGGTTCAAGGTTTTTAGGGCAAGGTTTTGGTTCGAACCTTGGTTCAGCCAAGCTTTATACATGATTATATGGTAATCGACCTTAAACCGACATAAACTGTTAGGGAATTGTCACGATTTTGGGTTGGGATGGAATTTCACAATACTTTATATAAATAGAAACACTTTCATACAGCTCATGACCATCAAAGCAATGACAAAGTGTTTCTACTTATATAAAGTATTGTGACGAAATAAAAACTTCAAAGTTCTGGATACAGCCCTTAAAGTAAAATGCAATTCCGTAGTCCACATACGAAAAAAGTTTCCACAGTAATGTGGATAATTCTATCAGGATAACAGAAGAAGTCACTGGGAAATAGTTCAAATCTATAATTGTTGTTGAACCGAACCGAAATTTTGGGTTCGGAACGGGTTCAGGTTCAGCTTTAATACCTTAAGAAGTTCGGTTTAAGGTTCGGTTCACAGTAATCTGAATGTCGGAATTCCGGGTTCGAACCGGTTCGGTTCAAAACCGGTTTGCAGCTCTGGTTTTAAAACTAAATTCTGAGCGCATTGGGATGTCATGATTACACCTTCGGATGTACAACAGGTATCCTGAACTTGACTTCAAAATTAAAAGGGTAAGCTTGTACCCATTTTTCGCAGCCCATTGATGGTTAACAGGTCATTGCGAAAATAGCGGATCGCGAATTTTTATGGCCCATATAAAAGGGACAGGCCCTTTCGCGCGACTCCATTGCTGATAAAGTAAAAAGACGTAAACTATGCCTAAAAATTATCAGCTCAATTGTTTCGCTTATAACTCCGGTGTTTTTTGTCCAATCTGATTGTACCTTTCAGAATAGATAGATATTGGGCCCAGCTTGATGTATACTAAATACCACGAGGCTCTAACTGGAAAATTGTGGATCTGACGGTTTTTTAGGTCTAGGATGTCTAGAGGAGGTCTTGGTTTTTTGGGGATAAAAGGGGGACGGGGTGGAATTTTCCAAATCTGAAACAAGCTTTATCTGCGTACAGCATAAGTCTATCTTCATGTGGCTCTATCTCCTATAGTCTCTGAGATCGACGTGTTCATACAGACTGACAGACTAGCACGGCTATATCGACTCGGCTGTTCATGCTGATCAAGAATATATATACTTTACTTTCCCATTTTCAATGGGAACAGGGTATAAAAATATTCTGAAAATTTTTCACACTCGTGTGTGAAATTTTTGTGAAAAAAAATTGCTCGCATTTTTTTTTTTAACAGAAGGCTGCCTAAATTTCTTACACGCGTGATAGATACATGCGTGTGAAAAATGTTCCTGTCAGTAACATGAAAAAAATAATTGAAAATAAAAATTTTTAACACACTGTTTTTTTTTCTTTGTGTTAATTTTCCGCGTTGTAAAAATATGTGTGTTAATTTGCGAATCCTGCTAAAATCTAGTGATTACACAGTCCAACAGTGTTTTTGGTGCAGCTCTATTTTGATCAGATTATGTTAAAGTAGATTGCAAAGAACGAAACTGCATCATTGGTTTTGCTCTATCAGCTCTTGTTTTAAAGATATAGCTGAAAAACGATTTGGCCGAGTTTTTGTCACTAGGAATTCCGGAGACCACACTAGTTATAAATATCTGGATATAAATGAAAAATGGAAAGCGCTATATAAGTATAGCGGAACGTGTCTAAATTGGCCTCTAAAGTCAGACTATTCTCGATTTATGACATATTTTCAAAATAAGCTATCGCCGCTTTTGAACTAATATTTTAGCCATTTGAGCCTAGCTCCAAACATTTGATCTAATAATCAGATTTTTCTCGCACTTTAATCAGCTTATTGGCAACGTTGCAGCCTGTTTAAGACGGAAATACATAGTTATTTTTCTACAACTAGATTCTTACTTTAAAGTAAAATAGGAACAATTAAAAGGATACTTGATTCAACAAAGAATTTGTGAAAAAGTAAGACAGCTGTAAACAACTAACATCCTCTGTAATTACGATCCCTGGTTTTAAGCTATTCTCGATCCATTAGAAATTCAATAATATACTTTCTAGGATTAAAAAATCTACCGGTTTGGATATAAGCATTGGAAAGTATAATAGACTGTCAACAAAATAACAGATACGATTCAAAATGCTTATGTTGAAGGTAACCCTAACAAAGAAAATTTACCAAAACTACTCAGTAAACTTGTAGCCATAGCCCCCCATTCAAAAATTAAGATTATTTCATCTCAAAACAAGAACAGAATGTGCTCTCAATTTTTTGAGAACAAATGTTCATCACCGAAAAGTATAAGTATCCATTCAGACGTGCGGCTTGGCAACAGCCTAACGAGCTAACACGTCCGCCGTCGCGTCGTTGCGCGCTGGACGTCTTGGGCTCCACTCCCAGTAAGTCCGAAATTTTTTATTTTTTATACCCTTGCAAAGGGTTTTATAATTTTGCCCAGAAGTTTGCAACGCATAGAAATATTCATTTCCGACCCCATAAACTATATATATTCTTGATTAGGGTGACGAGCTGAGTCGATTGAGCTTTGTCCGTCCGTCTGTCCGTCCGTCCGTCTGTCCCTCTGTCCTCAATTGTTTCGCTTATAACTCCGTTGTTTTTTGTCCAATCTGATTGTACCTTTCAGAATAGATAGATATTGGGCCCAGCTTGATGTATACTAAATACCACGAGGCTCTAACTGGAAAATTGTGGATCTGACGGTTTTTTCAGGTCTAGGATGTCTAGAGGAGGTGTTTGGTTTTTTGGGGATAAAAGGGGGACGGGTGAATTTTCCAAATCTGAAACAAGCTTTATCTGCGTACAGCATAAGTCTATCTTCATGTGGCTCTATCTCCTATAGTCTCTGAGATCGACGTGTTCATACAGACTGACAACTAGCACGGCTATATCGACTCGGCTGTTCATGCTGATCAAGAATATATATACTTTACTTTCCATTTTCAATGGGAAC
>JAWNNO010004197.1:0-74528 GCA_035044985.1 Lordiphosa fenestrarum
CCATAGCCCTGTGAAAAAAGTCGCTTATATTATTAAGACGACTATTTTGTCTGGCATGTAATCTCCTATCACGTTTGTAGTGTTTGTTACGTGCCTCGGACGCGTTTTCTGCAACACCAACAGGAAGAACTGAACTTTCTATAATTTGATGTCCATGAACCAATAATTTATGCACTGTCGCTGACATAGGGTACCAGGATAGCAGTTCATATACAACGAAGCCGTTTTTTCACAAAACTCTTTAAATTTTTGAGCGCTTATTTGAAATTCGCAGGAAACAGCAATCAAAATTATATGAAAGTTATGAAGGACTTTTTCATCAAACTCTAATATTGAGCTAAACAATTCGACATTGGAAAACAGTCTTCTAGCCGTATTCCCATCATTAGAGTTACCGCAACCATTTGGTTTGGGTTTATCAATGTGAACTCCAAACTCTTGCCATATATTTTTTTGTATGATCTTTTTGCGCGTCATCATTTCGGCTTTGTCATCCTCACCCGTTACACGCCATTTCTTAAGAGTTTTCCTGTACGATATATTTAACACAAATTCCATAAGTCGTATCCAGGCGTGCAGGGGACTAACTCCGTATTGAAGAGCTCCAGGCTTTACTGCAAATACGTCTGAATCGATATTGAAAGTTGTCAAAAATGTTTTTGGACTTGCACCGCATATAGGACAAGATTGAGATGAGGTTGTTTCTGTTAAAACATTTAATACCTTGCCATCAATTAAGGTCATGTGCAAGTCAAAAAAAACATTAATATTTTCGTATTCAAACGATTTTAAATTTTCAATTTGTTGGTCCAAATTACTCTTTTCGTTTAAAATATTTTGTTTAGATTCTTTTAGATATTGAATTTTGACCGGTCTGCAAAACCTCACCGACTGTGAATTCCGATTTTTCCAAATGATCCTTCCAAAATTATCTGTCAACTGTAATGGTATAATTGTGGTGACAAATAGCGATTGGGCATAGCTTTCAGGCTCATTTTCATTAAATTGTTGCTTGTAAAGGCTTTGTCCTGTTGAGCCGTCAAATCCATAGCTAGCAGAAAGTTTGACCTGAGAAATATCAGGAAAATTCTTCAGGACTGGTTCCTGCAACATAATTATTCTGGATGCGGTATGGTTTAAAACATTTTGTAGTGAAACTTCGGCAACGGATTCTCTTAATATAATCCCTAATGGTCTGCATTGTGATTTGGCCTTTAGAATTTTTTCATATCCAGGGTATATATCACAATTTTTTTGAATGCACATAGCTCGAATTGAGTTGTACTGTCTTTTAGTAAGAGAATTGTCCAGCAAAAAAGCTAAGGCTTCGTCTTCTGTTAAAGGAATCGGTTTTTTTAATCCCAGAGCGTCCCTTATGTCACATTTATCGGGACTTTTAATGGTTTGCTGCGAAATATAAGATAAATCTTTATCATTTGCTTTTTTTGCTGAAACTGAGGCAGCATGTACAAGAACATAAGCATTGTTCTCTTTCGATAAATCGCTTAGAATTTTTCTTTTTAAGCTTGGTTTTCCCTCCTCATATGTCAAACGTGGCCGACCGATTTTATTTGCAGTGTTCTGATTTATTTCTTTTTTAATCTGAATTTTAATATTCTTTGATAGATATTTTTCATGCTGCTCTTCAAATCGGGCCATGTGCCTATTGCATTTTTGAAAACCATTTTTGATAAAATTTTGAAAACGACTAATTTCCGTTTTTATGTCAGATGTATTTTTTTCTGTTAAATCAAAGGCCGACGTTTTCTTCAATGCCCAGTCCATCAGCGCACTATTGATCGGCTTATTTTTCTTCCAAACTTCAAGCATTTCTCTACGGCAAAAAGTGATTTCGTCTGCAATGAGTCAAGTTATTTTTAAATGGCGCAGGTATGCGCAGAAGTTATTAAAACGACCTGGTTGTATACATATAGATGTTTAATTGGACATTTGATATGACAGTTGATATGACTGGATTTACTAGTTCTGCTCCACGAAACACAATCACTTTTAGGTTAGGACTTACTAAAAAGACACCACAACAACAGCAATAAAAACAATTACAAAAACAAAAGCACACAAACAAATTTCTTTACAATCTTAATCTAAATACCTCTATCTCTGTTTTCCATTGTTTAAACAAACTGTATATTGAGAATTGCGAAAATGACACAGCTTAAAAAACCACAAATACTTTTTAGCAAAAACACCACGTGTCAAGCTTTAAGTAAACAGCTGACTTTGTACCCCTGGGTCAGCAACAGGGATGGCAAAACAAAAACATTGTTTGGTATTTTAATACTGCCTAAGGTATCTAGAATTCAAAAATAGTAAGTTTGTTTAATAAACAACAACTTTTTTTTTTGGACTTTATGGCAAAAAAAGGGCAATTCGGACCAATGTGCAGTGGTTGTCGGCAAACCGACTCGTTTGTTTTGCTCAAGTGAGGCGAGCGAAAAAAGTGTTTCGCTCAGTGAGAGACAGTTTGTGCTGCGTTTGTTTCTGTTTTGTTCGCATTGAAAAATGTGTTAACACTTATTTGCGAGCTATGCTTTTAGAGGTTCCTTGACCTCTAATTGTCGCCTCCTCCGCTGCTGTTAATGTACATGCTTCTGAGTCGTATTGCAGGACTGGTATGAGAAGCGACTTCTAAAGCGCAGTTTTTCGAGAAAGAACCTTACTCTTGAACACCCTACTGAGACTGTAATAAACTCGGTTTGTAACAGATTATCCCAGACGCGTGGGCTCTCTGGGTGTTGATAAAGATGGTACCAGTTTTGTTAGCACTTGGACACTGGCTCAGTATATAATCCATCAGCAGATTCAAGTAGTCACATAATAAGGTGTTAACCTGCCTAAAACCTATTTTGGTATCAAAAACGAAAGGTTCTATTCTATTTGGTCGGAGCTTTGTGTCATTATGCAAAGTCGGAAACATGATCTTGCACCCCATCTTTCTTTTGTTGAAGGCTGTAGTTGCTGTAAAGTGATATGTGATATGTATTGAGGTGTCATTCTATTCTATTTTAGTCAACCTAAATGTTTTTCGTCAAAACATAAACAAAATAAAAAAAAAATCAATAAAAATGTTTCAAAATTTGTGGTTTTTCTTTGGCATTGTGTGCCTCTTAACCGTAAGTCTCAAGTGAAGCAACTACTTTTCTACTCTTTGACAAACGCTGTCCTCTCAGCTATTACCGCTGAATGCCTCGCCAGTGCATGTTGCAAAAACGAGGACAACAAAGAAAGTGGAGAATCTCACAACAATTATCAAGCAGGATCTTCAGGCCAAGGCTGATAGCTCGGGAGGCCTGAGTCTACGACTATTTCCACAAAGCTTTCAATTAAATTCCTCATCAGTGGGCTCCAAAGAAGTCAATCCGGGCCTGAAGCTTTGGGCCAAACCTCAAGCGGCAAGTGCGGGTCCTCCACCTGCAGCCGATAAGTCTACTAAAAGAACTACAAAAAAAGAGCTAACAATATCTGTGCCGAAGTATAAAACCGATGAAGGCGGCCAATGGGTGTACAATCCTTGGGCCATCACCTATGGCCAGGTGTGGTTCGACACACGGTTCAATTTCCAAAATAAGAAGATGTCCGTTGCGGCTATTAACGTCGACTCCCAGCCCATACTCGACTACTACCCTTCCGACGATCAGGATGACTTAAGTACTGTGTGTGCAGGTAGATCGTCCATTTACAATGTACCGAAAATTGTGTCATGGCTGGATCGTAAGAAATATGTATACAAGTTAGAGCATCGGCCCATCTGGGTGGCCCTGAGGAAAGAGCTCTATAAGAAGGGCAATTCGGAGGAATGCCATTCGGCCGCCTTTGTCGAGTGGCGAGCTTTTCAGGAATGCGCCCTAAGGCGTCATCAGCGCATGGAATATTTGATTCCAAAGTATCCGTATCATCAGCGCGTATAGTCCGGAAAATTTGGTCAAATTTGTTAAATAAATAACGTTTTTGAAAGTGTATGGAATGTGGTATGAAAACTGTCGCTTTTAGGTCTAGAATTAGAAAAGAAAACTTTAGAAATTCGTTAAAAAAGAGCAGGCAAAGCTAACTCTGACGGTGCCCAAGTTTTAATGCATTTGAAACGGACCATTTTTATGGCAGCTACAAGAATGCATAATTTTAGCTCGATAGCTTCAAAACTGAGTTGCCTTCAGCAGCAGCGCAAGTCGACAGCTGCTGCTGTCGGTCAGAAGCGCAAGTAAGCGGCTGCGCTGTCGCTATAAGAGCTATATTCGCGAGCAAGCGAATGTTTTCTGCTTTTGCGTAAATCAAATACGGCGCTAGGCTAAGAGCGCGAGAGAAATTGGGAGTGTGAGCTTCAGAGTGAGAGCGAACGGTACTCAAATATACGCGAAGGCGATCACTTGCTGAACGAAAGCAGCAGAACCAAAAGCTGAAGCAAATCAAATGAGAAGATCATGACTCTACGTTTTTATACTCTGTACCAGAGACCTGCAACAAGCCTTTAAATTTTCGATCACACTCGCTCATTTACTCGGCTTGCTCTGATCGCCGCCCTTGTTCCACATGATCGAATCGATCGCAAGCACATTGAGTCAGAACGATCAAGCTCTTTGCGACGCACGAGTAAAAGCAGAACAAGCGCGAAAAAGCTTTTGTCGAACTAAGCAATTACGATCGCTGCCCGCTGCTGGACGAGTACAAGCAAGCCTTACGCTTACGGGCAAGCCTTTCGCTTACTCGGCTTGTTCACGGCGAGCCTCCATAAGCTTTTTATGCAATTGTTGTTGTGTTTCAAAAACTGAAGAACAACAACATGCTACAAGAAGAAAAGAGAGGACCGTGTGCAAAATAGAAATGCGAAATATAGGCTGATATGCTATCTCTTTTTCTCTCGCAAGCTGTTGTTTTTGGGATGCTTGTATCGATTGTGTACAAGCCTTGATCGTCACGACTCGCGACAGATTTTTGAATTCGGCAACAAGTACTGGCGATCACTTGCGACCGAAGCTACGAGTCAACGCGAGTATTTGTGCCGAGCAAGCTTTACTCATGACAGCTCGCAGCAGAACTTACATTTCGGCAACTAGTTCTGGCGATCACTCGCGACCGAAGCTACGGGTCGACGCTATCAATGATCGTCAATGTTCGAGCGCTTTTGTGTTTTTATACTCTGTACCGTAGGTACACAGAGTATTATAAGTTTGTGCAAAAGTATGTAACAGGCAGAAGGAAGCATCTCCGACCCCATAAAGTATATATATTCTTGATCAGCATCAACAGCCGAGTCGATATAGCCATGTCCGTCTATCCGTCCGTCCGTCCGTCTGTCTGTCTGTCTGTCCGTATGAACGCACAGATCTCAGAGCTGGTAAGAGATAGAGGTTTGACTTGTATGAAACATATGCTTTTAATGTCTGCAGGCAGAATAAGTTTATTTTAAATTTTGGCCACGCCCCCTCCCGCTCCCGCAATTTAGAAAAAACGTCATATCTCCTACAGTTGTAAAGATAGATGGTTCGTTCCTTCTAGACATATTTAGTAATCAAGATAACTTATCGATCCGCCAGAGGAATGATGAAGATCTGATGAACGGTTTTCGAGTTATGATCAAAAGACAGATCGCCGCTACAGCGCTGTAGCAGCGCTGCTTTCAGTTCCTACTGCATTATCAAAATGTATGCTGATCGTATAATTCTGTTGGTACAAAGTATGTTATAGTCGGGCTTGACCGACTTTCATTCTTGTTCGTACTGTTAATATGTTAACATTAATGTCAATGCTCTTTTAATTAACATAAGTGTTGGCTATTGAACATTTCTATTCCTAGGGCAGGACCTACTTTAACTTAAGCTCTCGTTTTTGTAATTTGTTTATTGTTGCATATCCAATTTGATGCTTAACAGCAAGTTTAAGTTCAATTGATATTTCGGTTTAGTATTTTATTTGAGATAACAGACAAGAAGGGGCGCAATGATCTATAAGTGGTAGCCTTTTCGAGTTCTCATATTAGGTTCTTAGACGCCAAATCAGGGTAATGTGAGGCTCAGAAAAATGAAAATACAACTTTAGATAAGGCATGTTCAATCGACATATCCCTAATAATAACCCCATCTGAATCCCTGCTATTTCTTTGGGTTAGGTTCCAGAGAACTGCAACAGCTTCGTGCGGTTGAGTGAATATGAGCTGATTGAATATGTTTGCACGTAAATCGTCTCTCTTGTTCACCAATACAAACACAATTTTCTGTTCTCTCCATTTCGGATTCCCAGCTTAAAATGACAAAGCAAACTCGCTCCCTCTCTCTCATTCATTTGAGCCATCAGCACACTGAGCAGCGCTGTATTAGCGTATGTTAAAACTCATACGAGGTAATGAACGCACATTTGTGGTTGAGTCAAACGAACAAACACCCGAAGCGAGCGGAGTGAAGATGAGCATGATTGTAATCAGAGCGCCAACTCGGGTGGATGTTTTTGAATGAACCAAACTGAATAGAGAATATGTGTGAGTGAGCAAGATGAACGTTTGAACGCAAAGACATGTTGATTCGGGTGTTGATTATTTATGATCGTTTTGCAATCACCCGAAGCCGTTCTCTGTTAGGTACCACACTTTGAACACTTCTGCTTTCTACCTCTGTTAAATATGTCAAAGTTTATTTATATGTAGGTAAAATCTCAATCTAAAACTAGTGTCATTGTAGTGTTTTTATGTTAATTGATTATTTCGTAATGGCAAATAGAAATTATTGTGCAATGCTTGGCATTGGTTGCCTCATCAGTGTAAGTTTTTAGAATATCTATTAACAATATTAATCCATTCAACTTTCTCTCTAGTTAATGCATTTTAATGTGAATCAAGGCTTACCAATGAATACCCCACAAAACGACACAAGAAATAACTTCTCAAGATTGGAGGAGCAATTTAAATTAGTGACCGATACGATGGATGAAACCTTGAAACAAAACGATAGCATTGCAAGAAAGAAACGACAAATTTTAAGAACAACGAAAACTTATGATACGAATACAACAGATCCAGTAGATGGTGGTTCGCAGCTAGTGCAAAATGCCACCGCAGTGGATTTGATAGAGTCCAGTACTCAGTTTGAATTGAAGAATCATACAATAAGTACGACAAACAAGGCGGAACTTCAGTTAGTTGGTCTCCACAAACTCAACGTATCGCTAGGCGTACGCCAGCATAATGTCTCTAGACTAGCGAGTATACTGATGACACAGAATCAGACTAAACAGACAACAAAAAAATGGACGATTGGAGTTAGCCACCATCACAAGAATTCACGTATAACCATTAGCGGTAGGGGCGCACGAGTGTACTATCCGAACGGTCCGATGATTTCGGTATGCCTTGGCAAATCGACCGTCTACAACATACCCAATGTCGTCGATTGGCTGCGTCGACATGTCTACAATCATACGCTCAATCACCGTCCCATCTGGCTGGATCTTCGAAGAGAGATTTATAGGCAAGGCAATTCGGAGGAATGCCATACGGCCAATCAAACTGATTGGCTTAAGTACACAGAGTGTGCCTTGAGACGTCATCAGCGGATGGAATATCTAATACCGAGATATCCTTTACACCAGATTGGATTTATTTCAGGTGGAGCAAGAGAAATAGACTAAAACTAAATCAATGTGTAATCGTCTAATAAAAATGTAAGCGAAATCAAAATGTTCTCAAGTTGAAATTTGGTTTTGAGGTTCATGCTATAAAACCTTATCGCAATGGTGCCCAAGATTACCAAATCAAAGGACTAGAATGTGAACAAAAGCCCGACTATAACATACTGTGCACCAACGAACGTATACGAACAGTTGATCGATAAGTAATCCTGATTACTAAATAGAAGGTACGAACCGTCCATCTATCTATTTTTAAAACTTTTGGAGATATGATGTTTTTTCCAAATTGTGGGGGCTGGAGGGGGCGTGGCGAAAATTGGAAATAAACTGGATCTGCCTGAAAGCATAAGACGTTTTTGTCTCATATTAGTCAAACCTCTATCTCTCACCATCTCTGAGATCTGTGAGTTCATACGGACGGACTGACGGATATGGCTGATCAAGAATGTATATGCCCTCTGGTACAGAGTATAAAAACCGGTTATCACCGTTTTGCTGTGTTTCTTTGCAATCGCAATCATTCGCCGCACAACAACAAATGTCAATTTGTAGTTTCGTTCAATTCTGCAAAAAGGCATGGGAGAGAAAGAGAAGAGAGACACTTCGTTTTCACAATTTTGCTATGCGCAAGCCGCTTTACGCAACAACAAATGCGGCCGATGCGTATGGCATGCGGGCACCCCTGGTGCAAATGTATGATAGAAGTTGTTTAATCACTTTGCAGCAAGGGAATTTGCGTGGAGTTTTTTCTCGAGAAAGCAGAGAATCATGCAAAAGCTACATCAACAAGCCGTTGTCACAGCTAATAGAAATGCAATTCGGTATAGGAATTAAAATATTAAGTTTATAGTTTAATACATTCCAAAAGCTGTCAACCAAGCTGTCAGTTTGTCACTAGTATACACAGATGAAGTCTCAGTATTACAAATACAACACTATTTCTTTCACACAGATTTGCCTAGATTTGGTGCATGGTTTCAACTTCCTTCACACTGACAGACAAGTAGAATGGTGAACGGAAATTATCCTGTATTTCTTGCCATTTGCTGCTCCATTGGGGTAAGTTAAGGAAATTCATTATTTTCACTCAGTTTGGTCAAGGACTTATAGCTCTCACAATTGTTCAGGTGATACTACCTTTTAAAACGCTCCATGGCCTACCAGTGAAACGGGCCAATATAACCATTAAAGTGGACAGAGAATTGGTGGCTGCAACAAAGCTGCAAAAGGCCATAACTCTAGAGGAGATGCAACAGCTTCGTCGGACTACTGAGAGTGAAACAGTCAATACCAATGAACTTGTACTTAGGGAGCGGGATCCGAGAGCAGCTGCTGAAGATACTAGATATGCAGGTCAGGCACTAGGATGGCCAACGGCCCAAAAGTTGTGCGAGATGGTGGCATTCATTTGTTTCCGCAAGGATTCCGCATTCACGGGATAAATCGACTCTCAACAGAAGGTACCACAAATGGAACAGGAGCACCCACGACAGCCCATACCAGAGCCACCAAAAAACCGGTGCACAAACTAGCCTCAAAGGCAAACTCCGGGCTCCAAATTACAACCACTGTCAAAGCAGCAACAAGTAGTGCTTCCAAAAAACCTGCCAGGAAACTAGCTCCAAAGAAAAAATCTGAGATTCAAACAAAGGGACTTAAACTGTGGGCCAAGCCTCAAGAAGAAGGCGATAGTCAAGGTGGTGCTGACGAAAAGCCAGGCGACACGACAGCAGGCGACAATCCAAAAGACAATCCACCGGAAGACAAGCCAGTTGGCAATGGTACAGCAGCACCATCCTACAAAGAACTAACCATATCCATACCCAAATTCAAGACAGACAATATGGGAAACTGGGTGTACAATCCCTGGGGCGTTACCTATGGTCAGGTGTGGCTGGATACCCGTTTCCACGACCAGAACAAAGCCACCATACCACGCATTACCATCGACTCATTTGCCGTTAGAAACTATTATCCGACCGGAGCTAAGGCCACGATATGCTCTTCCAACGGTTCCACCATCTACAATCTGCTCAAAGTTGAAAAGTGGCTTTCGCGACACATCTACAATCACACGTACCAACACCGACCCATTTGGTTAGATCTGCGAAGAGAGCTCTTCAAGCTTAGTCATACTGCTAAACAAACCGATTGGAAAGATTATCAAGAGTGCGCCTTGAGACGCAATCAGCGTATGGAGTATATGATACCAAAATATCCGCTTCACCAGATTGGCTTTTATTATGCCTGGCATGTGGAAAGTTAGTGGGAAACTTCGTAAATGTATGTGTGACAGTTATTGGTAAATCAATAACCATTGTGTGGCGTGAGATATTTGAGTCGATTAAAGCTACTTAAAATCATTTTGAGTAGGGGGCCAAAACAACGACTAACAGTGACCGAAACAGTGACTAAAATAGTGAACAAAACATTGTTTAAAATAGTGACTAAAACAGTGACTTACTGTGACCTAAGCTATAACCACAAGTGTGAGCAAAACAGTAACCAAAACAGTGGCTTTCTCTGACTAAACGGTACCAAAACTAAGACCAAAACAGTGAACAAAACAGTGACCAAAACATTGGCCAAAACCGTGACCAACACAGTGACCAAAAAAGTGATCAAAACCCTTACTTATTGTGAGCAAACAGTGACCACAGCTGTGAGCAAAACAATTACCAAAACAGTGACCAAATCAACGGCCAAAACAGTGACTTTCACTGACCAAACTGTAACCAAAACTGTGACCGAAACGGTAACCAAAACAGTAACCGATTCAGTGACCAAAACAGCACAGTGACCGAAAGTCACCAAAACATTGAACAAACAGTGGCCAAAAGAGTGACAAAGCAGTGACCGAAACAGTAACCAAAACAGTGATCGAAGCAGTGACCTAAGCATTGATTAAAACAGTGACCAAAACAGCGACCAAAACTGTGACCAAAACAGTGACTTTCTTTGACTAAACGGGACCAAAACAGTGAACGAAACAGTGACAAAAAAAATTGACCAAAGCCGTGACCAACACAGTGACCAAAAAAGTGATCAAAACCCTGACTTATTGTGACCAAACAGTGATCAAAGCAACGGCCAAAACAGTGACTTTCACTGACCAATCTGTAACCAAAACTGTGACCGAAACGGTAACCAAAACAGTGACCGAATCAGTGACCAAAACACGTATCAAACCAGTGACCAGCACAGTGACCAAAAAAGTCACCAAAACATTGAACAAACTAGTGGCCAAAACAGTGACCAAAACATTCCTAAACGAGAGCGTAAGTTAAAGTCGGCCCAGCCCGACTTCGAAATACCCGTTACTCCGCTCAGCTCAGATAAGTATGCAACATTTTTGTAACTCGGCCATTTATTATCCGATCCTTTTGAAAATTTGTGAGATTGTAGATATTGGCCACATAGACTACACTGCAAAATCTGAGCTCGATATCTTACAAATTGTGGGAGCTATTCGGTAATTTTTTTTATTGCGGGGGCGTGGCCAAGATTTGAAACAAACTTGATCTGCCTACAGACAATACTAGCTTACGTATAAAATTTGGTTGCTCTAGCTCTTCTAGTCTCTGAGATCTAGGTGTTCATACAGACGGACGGACGGACGGACGGACGGACGGACGGACGGACGGACGGACGGAGCAGACGGACATGGCTATATCGACTCGGCTGTTGATGCTGATGAAGAATATATATACTTTATGATATCGGATATGCTTCCTTCTGCCTGTTACATACATTTGCACGACTTTAGTATACCCTTTTTACTCTACGAGTAACGGGTATAAAAAAAAATTTAAACAAATACTATTAAAGTTGCATAAGCCCGTTCTTCCTTCGAAAAATGTAAAGGCATTTGGTGGAATTCTGTTTTCTGAAGAATAAATATTGAGTATTTGTATATTAATAGCGCTTGATTTAGATTGGTGATTAAATCACAATCACTTAGCTGTTAATTAAACCATTTAATATATTTACATATTTACACTCTGAGCTGTTTGATCTAATTATATCGACATTGAACCTTATGAGCTATTTAAGCTGAACAAAATTGATCTGTTTGCATTAATAAGCAGATCTGAGCTGAATCAAACAGATCATATAGCTCTTACCTTATGTCATGAGGCATTAATTCTGTGAAGTATGATTAGAAATTCATAAATAGATCAAATCAGTTGAAAAGGGAACTTTGTTAATGAAGTTTATGATAAAGCAACCAATCAATACACAGGATTCATAGAGAGGTAAGAGCTATCTTTAAAAGGACTAAATTTTCATTCTATTGCTCTTATGCGGTTTATGTCGTTCTGCTTTAAAAACTTGAGAAACTTCATAATGATTGCTCCACCCTGCAAGCCACGTCTTATACGTTTCTGTGCGGTGGCCGTGTTGAGTTGAATAGTGCTCATTTCAAGTATATTGAAAACATTTGATAAGTATATGAAGAAAAACTATTTTCTGGCTTATAACTTCTGTGTAGCCTAATCACCAACTTTTCAATTCATAGCACAAATATTTTTTGTGGAAAAATGGGGCGCTGAAATACTTCTGAACCGGTTGAAACCGTACACTTAACTCCATACAAGCAAACTTTGCTTTAAATATCAAATTCATGGCTATAAAAATGTATATATTTAATAATTTTGAGCTTGTGAACTCTTTCTTAATTGATGTAAACATAGTGTGAAAGTTTCTTGCACATCGAATCAGCGGTTTGAGCCGCTTTAGGGAGCAAACAAACATTTATAACTACTTAAACTTGGAGCGACTGGGGTAAAATTTGGCCCTATTATTATAAATATTTATAAGAACTACAATAACACAAAAGTGTAAGATGCTGGGAAATGACCTAGCGTTCTCTATAGATCATATCGCTTATAATATTTCCTGCTGCTACCTTGTAGGGCCACGATAATCTTTAGTGGTGCTTCTATTTGTGACTTTGTTCCTTACTTTCACATTGGCTTTGTTAGTTTAGGGCTCTAATGCTTAAGAATAGGATGGTGCGGACTCGAATTATTATTTGCCCTTTAAGTTTGGCGAACATCAATAGGTATTGCACTATCCTATTGCACCTAAATTACAACGAAACTTGTTGTTAAAGTATATTCTCCATTCAGTTTTAATTGAATTGGCTCATATCATACTTGAGTTCATTCGTTTTCAGTCCTTTGGTATCGATTCGGCTAAGATAACCTTATTTTCAAATCATATGCATGTAATGAGGATGGAAATATTAATTGCTAACCAGATTAGAGATTATCGTGGCCCTACAAGGTAGCAGCATTCAAACAGTCCTTTATGGTAAAACGTATAATATGTGAAAATTTATGTGATTATATAAAAAACCATTTTAAATTTCCCCCTAAACATTAGCAAAGTATACTCCTGGGGGCATTTTTGTTAACTTGAAAGTTATTCTGTAAACACACTAAAAAATAATACTATAAAGCGGATGTGTGCTCAGAAATAGGCGAATAACTTCGTCAAACCGTAACCAATCTTATTTAAACAACATTTGACAAAGGAAGAATTAAATGTACTACCATAATAAACTCTAAGAAAAAATAGCTTGGCGGAATATTGTTAAACCAGTGGTGGTTAAAGTAGAAATTTCCAAAAAAAAGTTTGAAGTACCCGATCTGTATCTTGCATTTATTAGCCATCGCGTTATATATCTGAAAGCATTGATTAATATATACTAGAATCCTCTCGTCGCTATGGGAACTAACAAGTTTATATAAAATCAGATGGTCCATTCGCCAGTTTTTATACTCTGTACTGAGGTACATAGAGTATTATAAGTTTATGCAAAAGTATGTAACAGCCAGAAGGAAGCATCTTCGACCCCATAAAGTATAAATATTCTTGATCAGCAACCGAGTCGATATAGCCATGTCCGTCTGTCCGTATGAGCGCACAGATCTCAACAGCCGAGTCGATATAGCCATGTCCGTCTGTCTGTCCGTATGAGCGCACAGATCTCAAAGATGGTAAGAGATTGATCTGCCTGCAGACAATACTAGCTTACATCTAAAATTTGGTTGCTCAAGCTCTTCTAGTCTCTGAGATCTAGGTGTTCATACAGACGGACGGACATGGCTATATCGACTCGGCTGTTGATGCTGATAAAGAATATATATACTTTATGATATCGGAGATGCTTCCTTCTGCCTGTTACATACATTTGCACGACTTTAGTATACCCTTTTCACTCTACGAGTAAGGGGTATAAAAAATGTATTCCGGGGTTGTGAAATTATGTCAACAAGATTCATCACATCCAACTTTTTCGATGCAAAGAGACAAGTCTGTAGTAAGTTACCGTCCAGGTTTTAGTTTTAGTCTAAGTCTACAAAATGTTTGTGAAGCTAAAAATTACGTAAAGTAGCATTGAATTTTTACCCAAAACGATCCCATTCTCACTTACTGAACTCAACTCGAAAATTGCTGCATTTGCAGAAAATCCATGCAGTGAAAGAGAGCGATGGCTAAAATGAAAACATCAAGACGGCTCGTCATTTGTTTATGGTAAATGGCAGCCTTACCTTGGGCTGTGTGGACAACGCAACCCAACGCCACAAAGAGGCACGTCGCTTACCTTCGCGGCGGAACTGGCAAGGGGCGTGAAACAAGAGGAATGCTTTTCTCAGTCTGATATTCTCGGTTGGCAGCGCATTTTATGCTGCCGCAGTTCTTTTCGTTTGCATTTCGCGAAATTGTCACAACCGATGACCCAATTTTGGGGTCTTTGGAGGGTAATATTCTCGGGGCTGTGTATTTGGGGTTTAAGTTTACTGAGTTAGCAAGAAACGCCACGAATGTTGCAACAGCAGCAGCCACAGAGCGAAAGTAAATAACCAAAAAAAAAAAAGAAGAAAGAAATGAAGTATGTATAATTGGAGCAGTTTGTCATTACAAATTGCCAAGGTAAAGACGAGGCTACAGAAAATGCCGCACGATTGCCCTCACAATTGATTCCAACAAATTCAAAAAAAAACATGAACAAAAATCAATAAGCAGGCTTATCAGTGGCGAGTCCTGTTCATGATTAGACGACGCTGACATTTCGATAAGGCAAATCAACAGCGATAGCTGATTGGGGTACAAGCAGAACGGGCGTCCTGGGGATTGGCAAGAGGTGCACTTGGGAAAAAACTATGGAGAGTTACGTTTTCCCATGAGGGAATGGGAAGGGTAAAAGATTTCAAGTCCTGATAAAGAATGACGCTTCATAATATGTTAACTTGTTTTGCTTTAGTTTGATATTCTTCCAATGCTTAAATATAATTGAGAGGTTTTGTCAAAAAGAAAAGACTCCTAATCTGGTAAGGCTCTAAACTTGAACTAGATTTCATTTGCCAACAAAATCATAAAAGATCCTAGGCTCGCAATAGATTCATAGCTGATTGATGCCCTACTTAAACAGAGCTTCTCATCTTTAGTTCGATTCAAAAATCAAACTAGAATACTTTATAGAACTAAAATTTGTTTTTTAACTCTTATTAAGATTTTTCTTTTCCCTGAAAAATGAATTTGTTAAATTCTGAATATTATATCTTCTTCTTTCAGTGTCTTTTAGAGCTTTGAGTCACGAATGATTTACGAAATAAAAATCTTCTTAAGCACGATTCACTCACGTTTTGCGTCTCTCGTGCCACGAATGCGCCTGCACGAAAAAATACAATCATCGGCTGCACTTCTTACGCCCTATCTTTTTCGGACAACTTTTTTATACCCTGTTCCCATTGAAAATGGGAAAAGGGGGATCATGAAGTTGTGCGAATGTATGTAACAGGGAGAAGGAAAATTTTCCGACCCCATAAAGTATATATATTCTTGATCAGCATGAACAGCCGAGTCGATATAGCCATGTCCGTCTGTCCGTCTGTCCGTCCGTCCGTCCGTCCGTCTGTCTGTCTGTATGAACACGTCGATCTCAGAGACTATAAGAGATAGAGGCACAGGTAGATTTATGCTGTAAGCAGATCAAGTTTGTTTCAGATTTGAAAAATTCCACCCTGTCCCCCTTTTATCGCCAAAAAACCTAGACATCCTCCATAAATCCTAGACCTAAAAAGCCGTCAGATCCACAATTTTCAAGTTAGAGCCTCGTGGTTTAGTATACATCAAGCTAGGCCCAATATCTATCTATTCTAAAAAGTACAATCAGATCGGACCAAAAACACCGGAGTTATAAGCGAAACAGTTGAGCTGATAAGAGCACCCCCCCAGTTGTTGATCAGGACTAGAAAAGTGTTGCCTACATTTAGGATGACATCTTCAAAAATTCCAAAACAAATAAATGAAAATAAATGAACTGGGTATTTTGTGGTCGGGAAACTCGACTGCTTCGCCCTTACTTGTTTAATATTAATTTTTTATATTTGTCTGTGAAAGTTCGATTTCACTTGGTTCTTGTTGACTTCACCGGAGTCACAACGTCGCAGCTGTGTCACCCTGAGGGTAACGCTTCCTAGCACTAAGTAGCCTTGTTGTGAGGTTTTATTTTGTAGAATTTTGTGGCTGGTTCAAATGACCAGCCTACTTTACTGTTACTTTACCACCCATTGCATACTTTGGGGCACCAGCAATATAATATATAAGATATTTTTGGATTCCTATACAAGTGCTAAAAGAGTTATATCTCCATTGAAAAAAATCGCACAATTGTTTGGAATAGTTCATTTCAAAGCTAAGGAGTGGTACTTTTCGATAGTATCAAGGAAAGTTCAAATTATAGTATGGATTCTCTGAAAAAAAGCGTTAAAAAGGTCAAAATTTACTTTTAGCTCAAATTACTACATACCTAGACGTGATGGACCATTTCAGAAAACGCAGTCGTGCTTAGCACATAAAAATAAACTGGAAAAAGTATAATATAGTCGAACTTTGTTGCCTTGTGTTAATATTCCCAGACTTCTTTCGTTTTGTGGTGTCACCCATTTATAACATTTCTCTTCTTTCAAACTGTTTCCGAAATCTTAAGCCGATTTTGTGAGATAAATTCTTTACTTTACTACTTATCACTTTTTCTACAATTAGTACTTATTAATCAAAATTAGGATACAAAACCAATATTTAAGATGACTGACACTTATTCACTCAAGAAACAAGCACGGTTCGCGGATGTTCAAGCACAAAACTATCTTGTATCTTGTACCCATCTTGCATCTTGTAAACCAACGTGACACGTTCGAATTCACTTTCCGGTTGCAACACTAGTTATACTCTGTACCGTAGGTACATAGAGTATTATAAGTTTGTGCAAAAGTATGTAACAGGCAGAAGGAAGCATCTCCGACCCCATAAAGTATATATATTCTTGATCAGCATCAACAGCCGAGTCGATATAGCCATGTCCGTCTGTCCGTCTGTCTGTCCGTATGAACGCACAGATCTCAGAGATGGTAAGAGATAGAGGTTTGACATGTATGGGACATATGCTTCTTATGTCTGCAGGCAGATCAAGTTTATTTTCAATTTTGGCCACGCCCCCTCCCGCCCCCGCAATTTAGAAAAAACGTCATATCTCCCACAGTTTTGAAGATAGATGGCTTGTTCCTTCTGGACATATTTAGTTATTAGGATAACTTATCGATCCGCCAAAGGAATGAAGAAGATCGGATGAACGGTTTTCGAGTTATGACCAAAAGACAAATTTTCTTGGTACAGAGTATGTTATAGTCGGGCTTGACCGACTTTCTTTCTTGTTTTCATACATACAAGTAGTCAAATGATTGTAAAGCTATAGACAAAGTCATCGATGTGGTCTATCAATCGTCATCTCAGCATATGTCAGAACATACGCTATTGGACCCGCTGTTTGGAACACCTCAAAGATACTGCCTAAAAGTATTCAACAATATATTTCTTGCATATCGCCACTTGTAATTCTCAAGTTGAATTTCCGCGCCCTTTCAATACAAATTGAACTGAAATTCGGGTCTGCTTAGTAATTGTAAAGCGATGTAGAGCCAATTGTAAGATTGGATGATGAAAAAGCAATTAAACTTAATAATAAAGAACTGCATTCATCTCTTCAAGGCGCATTTTGGAGGATATTTCGCAAAATTTATGGCTTATATAACCCTTGAAAGTATTTGGTCTTGTAAATCGCCAAACTATCTTCAAACTTTTTGACGAGACATTCAAAAATAACGACAAATTGTTAGGCAGGATTGTGAATTTGGAACAGAGTAGAACAAATTTTGAATAATTTCTACAAATCGAAAAGTATCGACCACCCTTTCTGTGCAGTTTTTGTGCCTCTAATCTAATCTGGTTAAGCTTACAAGAAGATCGGATAATAATTTGTAGAGTTATAAAGGGTTTAGAAAACGATGCATACTTTTTGGAGCACCTTTTTGTTAACAAAATGTGAATGTGTTTACTTAAATGTACGAAGTCGGACCTGGCCTGTAGGCAAACCGTGTACCGAACCGCTAATAAACTGAACCGCAAGCTTAACTGGCGGCCTTTTGAAATTTTGCTGAACCGAACCGCTGAAAACCACAAAGCAAAACTTTACGGGAGGGAACTCACTTTTGAAATCATAATTCAGAAAACAAAATTGGTTTTCCCTAAGTGTAGCCAGATGGTTATCGCACACTTCAATCCTAAAAAACAAAAATTAACTTGTCGCAGGAGTTGGGCACACATGCATCCTGAGCGATAACGGTTCACCACAAAACATTTCAATATTTGCCCAATTTATGATCTTTCCGTTGAGGTCCTCTGAGATGTGTCGATTGTCGTTGACATTATCAAGGCATTTTCAGAGGGGGGCGTTGACCAATGGTTAAGCACCCAACTGTTGTTATCAGTGTCAACGTTGGGCAAAGCAAACAACAAGTCTGGGACATTGCCCGCTGCTGACTTTAAAATCCTCCTGGGCTGGGCGGAAGACCCGCAGAGGCTTATCGCATGAACAGAAACCGAAACAGAAACCGAACGAAGTGAAATGAAATGTAAATAATACAAAACAGAAGGAAATGCAGCGAGGAAACTGAGAAACTGAGCAGAAGAAACATGCGATAGGGCGATGGGGAGGGGGGAGGGAAGGAAAAACCTTTTGCGCCGGCAAAGTGCATTCGCCCCGGGAATGCAAGTCAATGCCAGGAGCCGCGTAGAATCCATTAGCGGTCGAAGCAAGTAAAAAGTGCATGCGAATGGAAATGTGGTGCATGTGGAGCCACCTAATGGTATCTCTGCATCCGTGTGTGTGTGTACGTGTAAGGGGTTCATTGCACGCTGTCTTCTGGTTGCTATGGGAAAATGCAATGCGGCAAACAAATTACTTTTTTTTTTGCAGGATCAACCCTCGCATTCATTTCGTAATTGCTTTCAATTAAAAACTGCGCTCAACTCTCTCAAAATCGAAATACTTGTACCAAGATCTGCGGGTATACTCAGTCTCACAGAAGGATACCCTCCCTTTTAGGCCGTTGATTGGTTTAATTGGGGTCGAAAGAGAGTTTAATTTATAATTTCTTTACCAAATCAGCAGCCAAACACGCGTCGGACGCATGTCGTGAAAGGGAATCATGCAGGATTGTGGTAGTCAGCTACCGTATAGCTAAGATGAGGGCAGGATCGATATAAGCAGAAGGGCAGTTGATCTTAGCTCCAAACCGTTTTTTCATCATTTGAGCATTTGCTGGATGGCAGTTATTGGCCCAATTTACAGATTTTTGACCTGGCGACCGTGCACTCACTATGTTTTTCTTCGTTCAGCGTGATAGCTTTTGCTACAAATCAATGTCAAACCCTTTCAACAGCTTTAAATTGTATTCGCTGGTGAACATTTTACCATTGTAAAGGTAATCGATCAAAATTGCACGGCATGCAAACTTAAAAACTGCATTTAGAGCCACCTTGACCCTTCTAGAGAAGCAGAAGAAGTACTCTCTAGAGCAGCGGGGCTCAACAGCACCTAGCGCAGTCACTAACACAAATGAAACAAACTTTTTGAAGCAACAACAGCCACAAGAAAACGAAAATGAATACCAGATACTGCCTAGTGCTTTGCGTGTGTATGCTTGTCTCTGTCTAAAGTACACTGCAACAACAAAATCAACGAATCAACGAATTGTTGTTGCAATAGGAATAGGAGAAATAGAGAAAAGAGATGCATACGAAGTTGTTGCTGCAATTTCTTTCTACAACAACACCTGTGCCTGATGCCTATATAGCTCGGGCATCCCTGCTCTAGAGTAATGTTTTGTAGCCTCACTTTGTCCAGTATTTCGAACTAAAAAATATCAAAGGAACACTCAGAAAAAAATCAAGACCATTCGTTGACAAAAGTAGAGTAATCCCGTGTTTTCGTAAATCGTGAACAGTGGTTCTCATATTATGAACATTTTTTCGAACGGCATGGGCATGCGCTAAGACCATTTTGTGCTCGCTATTTAAAAGAAAAAAAGAAACAATTGAACGTTGCTCGGCGGGGAATTGAACCAGGGACCGCATGCTTTACACGAAAGGCGGCATCTCAACCGACTCCAACGTCGCCCTCTCGTGAGACTTTGCGATAAATCACGGTGAAGCATGCAGCCATAGGGCTCAGCACTCAGCGAGCAACAATCCGTGAACCTCGGGCTTGTCTTGTGAACGAGAATTCACGAACGAAATGGTTCATAAAGGAGTCCACTTGGGCTGGGATTTGGAACGTCGTTTTTTTCTGAGTGTACACAGAGTATATTAAGTTTGTGCAAAAGTATGTAACAACCACAAGGAAGAATTTTTGACCCTTTAAAGAATATAAATTCTCGATCAGCGCGTTCAATATAGCCCTGTCCGGCAGTTCACACAAATGGTAAAACATTTTTTCTTGATTGAAAGGCAATGTCGATCTTAATGTACTTTTTAAACCCTTGCAAAGGGTACATTGAAATTGGCCAGATGTCCATTAAGTATATATATATTTGATCAGCATGACTAGCTGAGTTGATTTATCCCCTCCATCAGCTATCCCGACCAAACTTTGCGCGAAGTCTTCTGGTACAAATACGCTGCACATTTGTCGGAACCGGCCGGATCGGATGACTATAACATATAGCTACCATAGCAACGATCGGTCGAACATCTAGTTCTAGTGAGAAAAACTTTTTTATTTTCAATGCAAACGTCTCCAAACCGTATTTACTAGTTTTCTATGCTTTTCCATCATTGTGCCAAGTTTGGTCGAAGTCGCACTTCTATATAGTACAGCAGCCATAGAAAAGTAAGGTTAGAAAAATAGTCTTAGTAAGACAAAAAATGTTGTTTTCAATGCAAACCTCTTTTAAATTGGCATATATTTATTTTATAACCTTTCACACAATTCTTCAAAGTTTTGTCAAAATCGGATGACTATAGGTTATAGCTGCCATGGGAATGATCGGTCGAGAAACAAGTTTTAGTGAGAAAAACTTTTTGGTTCTCACAGAAAACGCCTCCAAACTTTGTATTTCTTAGTTTTGGTATGCTTTCCCATGATTTTAGTAAGTTTGGTAGAAGTCGGACATCTATATAGTATAGCTGTCATACAAAAGTTGAGTCAGAAAAGAAGTCTTAGTGAGAAAATTTTGCTTGTTTTCAGTGGATGTGTCCTTCAAATTAGTTAGAACAAGAAAGAAAGTCGGTCAAGCCCGACATACTATAACATACTCTGTACCAAGAAAATTTGTCTTTTGATCATAACTCGAAAACCGTTCATCCGATCTTCTTCATTCCTTTGGCGGATCGATAAGTTATCCTAATAACTAAATATGTCCTGTGGGAGATATGACATTTTTTCCATATTGCGGGGGCGGGAGGGGGCGTGGCCAAAATTGAAAATAAACTTGATCTGCCTGCAGACATAAGAAGCATTTGTCCCATACATGTCAAACCTCTATCTCTTACCATCTCTGAGATCTGTGCGTTCATACGGACAGACAGACAGACAGACGGACGGATGGACAGACGGACATGGCTATATCGACTCGGCTGTTGATGCTGATCAAGAATATATATACTTTATGGGGTCGGAGATGCTTCCTTCTGCCTGTTACATACTTTTGCACAAACTTATAATACTCTATGTACCTTCGGTACAGAGTAAAAAAACTTGCTGCAAGGCTATACAAACTTAGGCCTAGTCGATGTTAACTTTCCTTTATTTTTTGTTTTCAAAGAAAACGCCTTCAAACTTTGTATTTCTTAGTTTGCTATGCTTTCCCATGATTCCACCATTCCAAGTTAACTTTTCGCAATATTTATACCCTTGCAAAGGGTATTATAATTTTGCCCAGAAGTTTGCAACGCATAGAAATATTCATTTCCGACCCCATAAACTATATATATTCTTGATCAGGGTTACGAGCTGAGTCGATTGAGCTTTGTCCGTCCGTCTGTCCGTCTGTCGGTCTGTTTCTACGCTGCTGAAATTTTGCACAGAGTCTTCTTTTTGCTGCACACTACTAATATTATATGTCGGAACCGACCGCATCGGATGACTATATCTCATACCTCCCATGGGAACAATCGGTCGGAAAACTAGTTTTAGTATGAAAAACTTTTTTCTTTTCAATGGAAACGTCTTCAAACTTTGTAATCGTAAGTTTTTCATGTTTTTTTATAATCCTACCAATTTTTATTAAAATCGGACAGCTATATAGACAACTATAGCTGCCATACAAAAGATAGGTCTGAAAAACAGTCTTTGTTAGAAAAACTTTTTTGTTTTTAATGGTTGCATCCTGCAATTTTGTATTTGTTTGTTTCTCTTGCTTTTACATAATCCAACAGATTTTTGTCCAAATCGGATGACTATACCATATAGCTCCCATACGAACGGTCGGTCGAAAAATGGGAAAAATAGTAGTTTTTGAAAATATTTAAGCGAGCACTTGCAAGGGTATAAAAACTTCGGCACAGACGAAGTTAGCTTGGCTTTCTCGTTTTATTTTTAATTGAATTCTTCGAAATTAATTTAAGAAATATTTTTTGGAAGACGTCAAGAAAAATTACCACCAAGCTGAGAAAAATTAAACCGAATTTCTAGACTTGAAAAGTTATTTTCTGAAAAATTAAATTTTTGTGGTTTGCTTTCTAAACTTACGAATAAATCTGTTTAAAATCAAAAAATGTTATTTAAATTAAGAAAAGATGTTGATTTTTGAGTGTAGATGACAGAAACGACAACTTGTGGGAGAACTATTTGAGAAGCTTAAAGACGTTTGGCATGGAAACTCTGGAGACACTTACTGTCACTTGAGTCAGCATGGGTAGAAGTCGGTACGTTGCACTGAGGAAAGTTCCGGCATCTGGTGACAATCCGGGCAGCCTGGTGTAGTAGTTCAGTGCCGAACTGCTCATGGCCGTCAGACGGATAGATCATTGATTGGTCACTGAAAGGTACAGATTTATTGTTGTTGTTTATTTGCTGGATTCGTATTATAAATTCTATATATTACTTCTACATATATGTCGATTAGTCATTCAATAAATGAACATTATAATTATTATTAAATTTCCTGCAGGCAGATCAAATTCATTTTCCATACACTTTCGTTGGTACAGATTAAATTACTGTGGTTTCTCCCTAAATAGGACAGCATAAGTTTAAGAATTTGACCTTTTTCCATTTATGCTGAAATTTACAAGTTGGTCCGACTTCAAATGACTCAGCATTGTTCACTGACTTATCAAACTGACCTCTCATTTTTTTCGAAATCAACACAAATCGAAACATCAAGTTCAATGAACGAAGGAAAATCATTTTTACAAACAAAAGTAACTAAAGTCAAGTGAATGAATAGACCCACGGACAATGAAACTGAAAAGGACCAAATGAGGAAAGGATCATTAGATGTGCGTGCTGTGATACGCGTGTGTTCCAGGAATACTGCAGAGCTCGAAAAACACGCCCACGTAACCCGAGCTCTCAAGGATCTCGGGCAGCGATTTGAAATAGTTGGTGTTGAGTAATTTGTGCGCCGCTGCGATAAAAATCAGTTAAGCGGTTAACAAACATAAACAAAGCCCATCCCCGTGCCCGTTCCCGTTCCCGTCCCCTTTCACCGATCCTCATGCCAGGACGCTGCAGGGGTTGACTGTGACTTTAGACCCTGGCGGGGGTGTCACTATCGGTAGCTACTTCTGGTCGTATGCTGGTGCGCTATTTTCGTCTGCGCTACTTAAGGCTCGATGTGGGTCCTTCTCGGGGGTTGCAACTCGCCCTGCGGCAGGGGAAAGTTGCTATTTTTATACAATGTATGGGCTTGTCAATCTTCATTACGATTTCCTTTCGCTTTACATATATTTAAGTACCCGCAGATAAGGCGATTTTCCTTACAGGACTTCAACAATTCAAACAGAAAGTTCCCACATGATTCATGGTAAATCCATAAATGCTGCGCAAACAATTCAACATTAATTCTTTAACTTTTTATCGAATCCAGTGGCCGTAGCCTAATGAAGCGTGAGTGATAAATTGTGGCGGGGTAAGAGGACAGAGCCTTTTTGTTGTGTTTGTAGTTTTCTTTTTCTCTGATTGATTTCCAAACGATAAGAAATACGTACGTCTGAGGTATCAATTGTTGAAGGAGAATAATGATTGCAGTACAAAACGATGTTTGTTCTTTTAGATTCTCCATCCATTTACAATTAGGAGGCTCTCTGCCTCGAACACTTGAAATCTCTAAAAATAAATCAGCCACATGAGAACTTTTCTTCTATTTATATGCAAATTGATCGGGCAAGGAGTTCAATCGTCCCAATCAAACAGCTTGAGGAATCAGACAGAAAGATCTCAGTAAACAATTTTGGAGATGTACCGAAACAGTTATACCCTGGCAAAGTGACCGATTTTCTTTCTTGTTTTATTTTGCAAAAATAAATCGAAAGCAATTCCGCTTCGTTTTTGTTTTCTGATTCTCAATTCAAAATGAAATGGCTGTCTTTTTACTTTGGGCAAGCCACTGGGCTAACGAAATCGGCACTAGATTGAATGTTCCCCAAGAAGAGAGCCGCTCTCTCACTGATGCCTTACTTTGGCAAGCATACGGTGTGAAAAGCCGAACGTGTTCGTCCCCCAACATAAAAGAGAGATCACATATCCAAGCGAAACGATCGAAAATGGAACAGTTAAAAATAAGAGAGGCTAGCTTAAATGTTTTACTTGAAGTTTTTGCTGATACTGAATAACTCTCGATACTTCGAACAAAATCTTCTTTTAAAATCCATTGAAGACTTGAATGCAAATCAAAGTACACTTACAATTTCTAAGTTGATGCCAGATTTAGGCAAATTTTACTTAGTGATTTCATTCCAGCGACCAACAACCGACACAGGTTTTCGTTTTCCACTTTCGAAAAGTTGTCGTGGAACTAGGCTAATGCCTGGTAATGCCTGTATTCTAAAATGATCTAGATTCTAGAACTACCAAAGGGTATTATAATTTTGCCCAGAAGCTTGCAACGCATAGAAATATTCAATTTCGATCCCATAAACTATATATAATATATTCTTGATCAGGGTAACGAGCTGAGTCGATTGAGCTTTGTCCGTCCCTCTGTCCGTCCCTCTGTCCGACTGTCCGTCTGTTTCTACACAAACTAGTCTCTCAGTTTTAAAGCTATCGAGCTGAAATATTGCACAGAGTCTTCTTTTTGCTGCACAATACTAATATATCGGAACCGACCGGATCGGATGACTATATCTCATAGCTCCCATAGGAACAATCGGTCGGAAAACTAGTTTTAGTGAGAAAAACTTTTGTCTTTTCAATGGAAACGACTCCAAACTTTGTAATCGTAGGTTTTCTATGTTTTTTTATAATACTACCAAGTTTTATTAAAATCGGACAACTATATGGTATAGCTGCCATACAAAAGATAGGTCTGAAAAACAGTCTTAGTTGGAAAAACTTCTCTGTTTTTAATGGTAGCATCCAGCAATTTTGTAGTTGTTTGTTTTACATGCTTTGACATAATTTTACAAATTTTTGGCCAAATCGGATGGCTATATCATATAGCTGCCATACGAACGATCGGTCGGAAAATGAGAAAAAGAGTATTTTTTGAAAATATTTAAGCGAGTACTTGCAAGGGTATTAAAACTTCGGCACAGACATAGTTAGCTTAGCTTTCTCGTTTTTGTTGACCTTTGGCTGGAAATGTTTCATATAATGATTCTGAGATCGAACCAGAAACTAGGGTCGCTTTATTCACAGTTTCTTCCGAAGGTGGTACATGCGGTTTCCTTGAGTTTTACCCTTGTTCGAAATTGGACTGGAAGGGTTTTTGGTTGCGCTTTCCGTTTCATTCCAAGCTGAATATGATATTATTCCGTGACGCCAGAGCCTAGTTCGTTTGGCATGGCTTTCGCCAGGTTAATTCACTTGATGATCGGCGTGCCCCGAGTGCAGGGCTGTATCCCGATGTTAGCACTTTAGAAATCATCATATCATACCCCTTTGGCAAGGGTATAAACTACTGTTGCCCCAATCCCGAAATAAGCAACAACGAAAAGGCAGCCACAGATATACAAAAAAGCTATTAGAGGCAAATTCCTGTTCCTTTGTCTATCCACAAATTGCCGACAACTGCCGCGCATCCAGCAGATACAAGGCAACCAAATTGCATTTTTATCTATTTTTAGTTGGGAAAATGCCGACGCCGATGACGATGCTGCTGCTGCTGCCGGTGGCTGGGCGAGCGGAGGATTATAAGGCGAAATGGAGGAGCCATCAACGCAATTTCCTTCCTGCTTCTGCGGACGTCGCGCACAAAATAGCTGTAATCATAAAACCGATCTCGCTCGCTCTCCCAGTGGCTCTCGCTCGCTCGCTCTGCTGGTCTGCAGTGTGCCTGCCTGTTTATGGCTGTAGGATGTGACAAGAAAAGCAGGAAAAACTCCTTGGCCGACCACACACACACACACACACACACACACACGCACACATCCAGCCACGGTCTGGGCACGTTGTCCTATCGCATGAGCGGAGCCAGCAAAGATCGCTCTCTATGTGGTGTCGGTGTGTGGTTCAATGAACTGGCGTCACCTCTTGGGGCTGCGCAGCTGCTGCGACGGCGACTGCGCAGCACAATCCTTTTTCTTTGGATTTTTCTTCTGGCACCCTTCACTTGATCTTTAGTGACTTTTGCTTCTCCCAGTTGGAATTGGAATGCTGCTGGCAGGCAGGCAGGCAGGCAGGCCAAAGGAGCCGCGCAGGAGTTCGTTCAATGTTCTCAAGGGTTTCATTTCAGTTTATGTCGATGGCACGACGACGGCGACGAGGTTGTCTGGGGGCTTTGGATTTCACTTCGTGTGGGGAAATGTAAACATCGTCGTCATCATAATCGCAGCCGCTGCCGCTCCGGCTGCCTGACTCTCAAGGCTGGTTTATTTTTCGCGTTGGCTTTCGGTCGGGCCATGGGGGATGGGGGAAGTGCTGTGTGCCTGTTGTGCCTGTGGATGTGGCTGTGGCTGTGGTGGCCCCTGGATGCTGACGCGTATCCCTTTTTTCGCTGGAATGTGCCGCTTGTTTACTCGAATGTATATTTGATCTTCTCGGGGTAATTTTTTTTTGTCATATTTGTATTTTTGTTTGAAACAATTTCTGGCTGGGTCTTTTGACTTGAAGTGCACTTGTGTTTATCGCTAAAGGATTTTCAAGGAATACTGTTTCAGAGTTCTCATAATCGCATGACATTTATTATTAAGCACGCAGAGGGGGGCGAATCGTGTTGGCAGTTGCTGTACACTTGGCATCGGATTCAGCCAGCGAAATCTCAGAAACCAACTAAGTTTGATATCTGAACCAATCTGAACACACATCTTATCAAGTTCTTCTGGGAGGTAACATTTTGGCCTGGTTTTTGTAACTCATGTAAGGAAACGTCTAGAACCCCTTTGGGCCTCCTTATTCCAAGTCTGCGGTTTCTGAGCTATTTCATTCGAATGGCTCTTTCTTTTCCTGCTAAATGAATTACTTTCGTGTTCTTTGTTCGATCATGAAGTAGAAAGATATCAAGCACAGCCGGTCATCTTTACCAGCCATTGGCGCCAGCCTTGAACCAACTGCCTATGAAAAGGCTTCTCAAACTTCGGCTTTCGGATTCAGCTTTTAACTGTAGCCAAGAGATTGGAAGGACCTCAACTTTTTGAGGATGCTTTTGCTGAGACGTTGCTAAAAACAGAGCACACAGTTTCAATAGTTTTTCCCACCAAATACAACATTTATGGCAGCGATCGTTTCTCGCTTTTTTGGGCGTTTCAGTGGAATCTTCAACTTTCCATGACAACGAATTGATCAGGTGTATTCTGAAAATCTCAACCTAAACATCAATAAACTTTTATGTGAAATGACAAAAAACGAGAAAGCTAAGCTAACTTCGTCTGTGCCGAAGTTTTTATACCCTTGCAAGTGCTCGCTTAAATATTTTCAAAAAATACTATTTTTCCCATTTTTTGACCGACCGTTCGTATATTCGTATGGTATAGTCATCCGATTTGGACAAAAATTTCTAAAATTATGTGAAAGCAAGTGAAACAAACAAGTACAAAATTGCAGGATGCTACCATTAAAAACAAACAAGTTTTTCTAGCTAAGACTGTTTTTCAGAACTATCTTTTGTATGACAGCTATACCATATAGTTGTCCGATTTTGATTAAACTTGGTAGAATTATAAAAAAACATAGAAAACCTACGATTACAAAGTTTGGAGACGTTTCCATTGAAAAGAAAAAAGTTTTTCTCACTAAAACAAGTTTTCCGACCGATTGTTCCTATGGGAGCTATGAGATATAGTCATCCGATCCGGTCGGTTCCGACATATTAGTAGTGTGCAGCAAAAAGAAGACTCTGTGCAAATTTCAGCTGGATAGCTTTAAAACTGAGAGACTAGTTCGCGAAGAAACAGACAGACAGACGGACAGACGGACGGACAAAGCTCAATCGACTCAGCTCTTCACCATGATCAAGAATATATATAGTTTATGGGGTCGGAAATGAATAATTCTATGCGTTGCAAACTTCTGGGCAAAATTATAATACCCTTTGCAAGGGTATAAAAAAAATAAGATTGTAAGCCTACAAGTTGCTGCAAAAGGTTTGGTCTGAGGGTAAAGTTTAAGGTTCGGTTGCAGAACATTCTTTTGCTTATAGCTCTACAACCGTTTGTACGATATTTACCAAATCGATAAATCATTTTGATATGTTCAGAAGGAACAATCGCTCTATCTATTTGACTTCAAAAACAAGAAAGAAAGTCGGTCATGCTCGACCATAATATACTCTGTACCCGCAAAATTATACGCTTAGCTCTAATTTGGATGCTGCAGTAGCAGCTGAAAGCAGCGCTGCTACTGCGCGGCAGCAGTGAACAGTCTTTTGATCATAGCTCGACAACCGTGCATCCAATCTTACCCATTCCTTTGGCGGATCGATAAGTTATTATACTCTGTACCGAAGGTACATAGAGTATTATAAGTTTGTGCAAAAGTATGTAACATCCAGATGTAAGCATCTCCGACCCCATAAAGTATATATATTCTTGATCAGCATCAACAGCCGAGTCGATATAGCCATGTCCGTCTGTCCGTCTGTCTGTCCGTATGAACGCACAGATCTCAGAGATGGTAAGAGATAGAGGTTTGATATGTATGGGACATATGCTTCTTATGTCTGCAGGCAGATCAAGTTTATTTTCAATTTTGGCCACGCCTCCTCCCGCCCCCGCAATTTAGAAAAAACGTCATATCTCCCACAGTTTTGAAGATAGATGGCTTGTTTCTTCTGGACATATTTAGTTATTAGGATAACTTATCGATCCGCCAAAGAAATGAAGAAGATCGGATGAGCGGTTTTCGAGTTATGATCAAAAGACAAATTTTCTTGGTACAGAGTATGTTATAGTCGGGCTTGACCGACTTTCTTTCTTGTCTTGTGTACTAAATATGTCCAGATAGAACGAACCATCTATCTTTAAAACTGCTGATATAAGAAGCATATGTCCGATACAAGTCAAACCTCTATCTCTATCTCTAGTCTATCTACCTACGGTACAGAGTACAATAAGACGGCCAGGTGTGGTGCAGCAGGTAGTGTGTGTGCCTGCTGTGGGCTCGATCACGATTCGGGACATCTAATGAAAAAGATTTTCCTTTTTAAACCTGCACACCCGGTCACCTTTAAAAGCAGGCATGGAAAAGCTTTTCCAACTTTGACGTTGGGATTCGAGATTAGGTTGTAGTTCCCAGTAATCAAGATAGAATTGAATCAGTACTAAAACAATGTGCCTGGTTTAAACTGGATTCTTGAGATTCATTTTCCAACAAACTCTAGTAGACTTAGAGAACGAATCAAGATTTAGGATGTCATCTTCCACGAGCGCTTTTTTTTTGTTTGTTTGGGGTACAGTCACTGTCAGGCAGCGTATTCAACAAAAGGATCGTGCACAGAGAGTCAACAACTGTGGAAGTAGCCACTGACGCAACGAAAGAGAGAGAGAACAAGTGCGAGGGACAGGCAAACAAAAGCAACAATCTGGTCCCAGTCAAACAAATCACTAACAAACGAACATGGGGGATGGGGTCCGGGTCCTCCACGCACGTCTACTGCTTGGCGATTATTCATGACTTTATGGACTGGGTAGAAGGACATTAAAATTGCTTTTACGCCAACTCATCCAGCCAGAGGATCAAACTGGTTCTACTTTGTATGCCACTCACAATCAAGTCGCTCCTCAGCCAGGCGAAGCGAGGCCGCTCCTTTGAGTTGGAATCTGGAGAAACCAGTTTGGTGGTTTGGGTCTCCTCTACCTGTTGCACTGCGGATCCCACGAAAAAAGGGATACTTGTAGGCAAACACACACAACAGGCAAGTCAACAACAACAACAACAGCAGCAGCAGCAACAACTACAACAACAATGTTTATACAATTTCAATGTTTGCCTTTGGACGCAATCGAGCGCAATCCTTTCGTCCTGAACGCTGCGCTCGTTACTTTTTGAAAGTGATTCCATTTTGGGATTGGGTACAGTTTCGAACGAATATGCTAAGGTGTTTGGATGGTGCAGATCTGTTTGGTGTTGGTGAAATGATTCGTCATGGAACTGGATTGCAAAATAAGTTTAATGCCGATTTGTCTGATTCTATGGCAACTCTTGTGTCAGTTTTTTATTGGTCGTACAACTTAGTTGTTCGTTAGATTTCTCGTCCTTTAAGGAGATCCACGAAGTAACACCATTTTTGGTCTTCTTCAAACTAACAGAAGGCAGAGAAAAATATCACTCATATGGATACTGAATCTTTATTTTTGAATCACTTCGAGCCAAGCCAAGCCGATTCCACCACATGGCTCTGCAGCTAGATAGAAACTTATCGATATCTTGAGGGAATCCAGACAATTCGTTCCGATTTTGTCGAAGTAGTGGTTGTGCAAGAAGGCTCCGAAGACTTCGCTTGATAGCTTTTGTGTGCATTATCCAAGAAAGCTGCTTGTAATTGGGGTCGGGATTAGGCAGTTGAATCTTGAGCAATTTGCTCGCTTGGTCTAGTACCTCAAATGGACCCTCATTAGGAGGTTCCGAAAGCTAAGCAAATTTCGCAGCTGTTTTATGAACTCGACTTCGTTTGGCTGATACGGTCTAGGAGTAACAAATTCAGCAGGAGTATGGTGTTGTGAACCAAATCCTCTCCCAAGAAGCACTAAAGGCAAATCGGCGCACAAATCGGGAGGGGGTCCGGGCAGATCAAGTTAACCTGTTCTCGGATATATCGGATTCACTGGAAGTTTCAATCCGAAGGTGATTTTATCTCGCCATTTTTTTTCTGTGTACATGTGGAAGTATTCCCGATGTCGCGAGTTCAAATCCCATACAAGGTAAAGTTAAAACAAGAAAGAAAGTCGGTCAAGCCCGACTATAACATACTCCGTACCAACGGAATTATACGCTCAGCATACATTTTGATGCAGCTGAAAGCAGCGCTGCTACTGCGCTACAGCAGCGAACAGTCTTTTGATCATAACTCGACAACGGTTCATCCGATCTTCACCATTCCTTTGGCGGATCGATAAGTTATATTGATTACTAAATATGTCCAGAGGGAACGAACCATCTATATTTAAAACTGTAAGAGATATGACGTTTTTTCTAAACTGCGGGGGCGGAAGGGGGCGTGGACAATATTGAAAATAAACTTGATCTGCCTGCAGGCATAAGAAGCATATGTCCCATTTATGTCAAACTTCTATCTCTTACCATCTCTGAGATCTGTGCGTTCATACGGACAGACAGACGGACATGACTCGACTGTTGATGCTGATCAAGAATATATATACTTTATAGGGTCGGAGATGCTTCCTTCTGGCTGTTACATACTTTTGCACAAACTTAATATACTTTATGTACCTAAGGCACAGCTCAGCCGAAGTTTGTATACCCTTGCAGCACGTTATTCTAACAAATTTATCTCACTGAGACTACTTTTTTGACTCTACTTTTGTATGATTTGTAGATGTCCGATTTCGACCAAACTTAGTGGAATCATGGGAAAGCATAGCAAACTAAGTATGGAGGCGTTTTCTTTAAAAAAAAAGAAGGTTTTCTCACTAAAACTAGTTTCTCGACCTATCATTCCCATGGCAGCTATAACCTTTAGTCATCCGAATTTGACAATACTTTGAGGAATTGTGTGAAAGCTTTTAAAATAAATATTTGCCAATTTTAAAGAGGTTTACACTAAAAACAAAAAAGTTTTTCTTAGTAAGACTATTTTACCAACCTAACTTTTCTATGGCAGCTATACTATTTAGATGTCCGATTTCGACCAAACTTGGCAGAATCATGGAGAAGCATAGAAATCTAGTAAATACGGAGTTTGAAGACGTTTGCATTGAAAACAAAAAAGTTTTTCTCACTAGAACTAGTTTTTCGACGGATCGTTCATATGGCGTATTTGTACCAGAAGACTTCGTGCAAAGTTTGGTCACGGTAGCTTTAAAACTGACGGAGGAGATAGCATAGAAACAGACGGACATTGAACAATTTTATTTTGTACTTACCTCAACTGGTACTTGAATCAGGCCCACGAAGACTGCAGCTGGAACCGACATCTCAGCCGACACCGCCACAACGCCATTGGCAATGCTGATAGCGAGAAAGAAAATTGTTCTCATTTGATGCTCGCACTCGCCGCTTGTGGCTCTACGCACTACCTTATAGCTGACGTCGATTTATACTTAAACGAGAAAGCTAAGCTAACTTCGTCTGTGCCGAAGTTTTAATACCCTTGCAAGTGCTCGCTTAATTATTTTCAAAAAATACTTTTTTTTCCATTTTCCGACCGATCGTTCGTATGGGAGCTGTATGATATAGTCATTCGATTTGGCCAAAAATTTGTTAAATTATGTGAACGCATGTGAAACAAACAAACACAAAATTGCAGTATGCTAACATTAAAACAAAAAAGCTTTTCTAAAGGCCTGTTCCCAGGACCGCGGAAAATAAATTTTTATGACGAACTCCATATAAAAACAAGAAAGAAAGTCGGTCAAGCCCGACTATAACATACTCTGTACCAAGAAAAATTGTCTTTTGATCATAAATCGAAAACCGTTCATCCGATCTTCTTCATTCCTTTGGCGGATCGATAAGTTATCCTAATAACTAAATATGTCCAGAAGGAACAAGCCATCTATCTTCAAAACTGTGGGAGATATGACGTTTTTTCTAAATTGCGGGGGCGGGAGGGGGCGTGGCCAAAATTGAATATAAACTTGATCTGCCTGCAGACATAAGAAGCATATGTCCCATACATGTCAAACCTCTATCTCTTACCATCTCTGAGATCTGTGCGTTCATACGGACAGACAGACAGACGGACAGACAGACAGACGGACAGACGGACAGACGGACGGACGGACAGACGGACAGACGGACATGGCTATATCGACTCGGCTGTTGATGCTGATCAAGAATATATATACTTTATGGGGACGGAGATGCTTACTTCTGGATGTTACATACTTTTGCACAAACTTATAATACTCTATGTACCTTCGGTACAGAGTATAAAAATCGCATTTATCGTACAACTCGTTAAGGTACCTCCAAAAGATGTCAAACACCAATTCTTGAATATCTTTAAACTGGCCAAAACTAAAAACTAATTTTATGATGGCACAATGGGCTAGTGCACGTCCCTAAAAGATGGTACTCGTGGGCCAAAAAACAGCGAGATGCAGTACCATTTTAAGATCCACCCACGAACATCGCCATGTAAGTCATAAAGTAGATCCAAAAATAGACCAAACTGCGATTTCGGTTTCTCCAATATAGCCTTGGTTGGCGGGCAATGGTTATTTTTGTACAAGCAACTGCCTTAGAACAACATTGACCATTTTGGGTATTACAAGCTTCACCAAAATTATGCCATTAATCTCATAGGTAAGCTGCTTTATTGCAAGCAAGAAAATAGAACAAATGCAATATAAAATGCCGTTAATGGACTAACCGCGATACTCAAAGATGCTTCGAACTAAAGTTTTTAAATGATGATATCTGTATTCCAGCTGGTAATGAAGATATTTACCCATTAAATGCTTCGTAAGAAAACCTGAAAACGTCTATTTATATTTTTATACTCGTTACTCGTAGAGTAAAAAGGGTATACTAAAGTCGTGCAAATGTATGTAACAGCCAGAAGGAAGCTTCTCCGACCCTATAAAGTACATATATATATTCTTGATCAGCATCAACAGTCGACTCATGTCCGTCATGTCCGTCTTTCTGTCCGTATGAACGCACTGATCCCAGAGATGTTAAGAGATAGAGGTTTGACATGTACGGGACTTATGCTTCTTATGTCTGCAGGCAGATCAAGTTTATTTTTAATTTTGACCACGCTCCCTCCCGCCCCCGCAATAGAAAAAACGCCATATCTCCCACAGTTTTGAAGATAGATGGCTTGTTCCTTCTGGACATATTTAGTTATTAGGATAACTTATCGCTCCGCCAAAGGAATGGTGCAGATCGGTTGAACGGTTGTCGAGTTATGATCAAAAGACTGTTCCCTGCTGCAGCGCAATAGCAATTTCTTGTTTTTAAATAATATTTGACTTCACATTTAAACTGTGCCACATACTATAGAGGTGCTTTGTACAATCGGGGGTCCCAATTGCACTGTTAAAAAAAAAAAAATATATATATAATATGACTGCAGTGGGACTCGATCTCACAACTCCCACGTACAAATGCAATGTTCTAACATCAGAGCCACGCAGCTTATTGCCAGCCGAAAGCTTAAGCTTACACTGATTCAACATTCTTTACAAACGTTTAGGAATCGTGACCTTAAATTAAGGCGACCATTTCCTAAAAAAAAACTGACAGAAAATTGGTCTTTTAGGTCAAAATCTGGCCGTATAGGTAAAAAAATGCCTTGAAAGTTGAGTTAAAGGCAATTTTTCTTTTTAGGAAGCGCTTATCCTTAATTCTAGGCTGCTCTTTTTTTTGAGTGTAGGGAATATAAAAGGGGAAACTGAAACTCACAGAATTAATATGTGTTTAGTCAATTCAATGTGGTTTTTAGTTCATTTAAATACAAAAGGAGCATAGTAAGATCAAATATGATTGTGTTAGTTTTTACCATGCTATTTTTCCCTGAGTGTACCGCGTGTTTTCCGAAAGATTGATTTTGTCGAACTGTGATTTTCATTACGTTTATTTATGAAAAAATGCAAAAGTCTTGTGCCTGAAAACATTAATTCAAACAACAGAGAATGGCGGGTGAGTTCCAGTTAAGGATCCCATACTCTCCCAATCTGATCAGATTCGTGTGTTGCCCAACCCAAAACCCTTTCATTCGTCATGGAATTTGTCAACTGTGCCCGACCGCCACTTGGCTAATGTGCGATGCGACTCTCTGCTGTGCATAATAAGTAATAAGTGAGCTCCGGACGGCTTCTTCGCTTCATAATTCGCATAAAAATGCCTTTTTGCCATTTTATTGTGGCTGTCGCTGTTGTTCTACCCCACAGGCACCGGCCAAGTGGTCCATTCTGGCCTGATGTGGCAAAAAGGCACAATTCACAAGTGACTTGCCACGGAGAAAGGCACTTGAACTGAGCTCTGTTTTTATTGTTACGGGAAAATGGTGCGCATGCGCAAATGCGAGCAGCACAAAAAAAAAGAACTAGAAAAAAAGAAAAGAGAAAAAAGGCAGCGCAAGAAAATCTCCCCCCCCAACCACATGGACAGCAGCAGGAAAACTGAGCCAAGCAGAGCCGAGGAAAAAGGGCAAAGAAAAATGTAGGAAAATATTTGTGTGAAAAGTCTGTGTGGATGTGGATGGGAGACCAAGTTGAATGCCCTGCTTAGGCCTGTGACTGGGTGCTGGGCCCAGGCGATTGTGTGTGAGTGCTCGAGTAATGAAGGGTTTGTGAGGTCGTCGCCTAGGTTGATTAGAAGTGGCGCTGTCTCCGGAGGTATTTTTTGGGTGGAAGTGGCAGCTTCACCTGTTGCTGACAGGCGTGCAGCAGAGAGCCCAGCACAGTTCTCAGGATGCCAGCGCCTGGGAAAGCACACGAAATGCACTGAGAGAAATCAAACAGTTTGTTGTAAAAAGGCAAATCAATTTCCAAATTCTCATTTGAGGTGGGGAAGCTTGAAAGATTTGCATGTACAAATTCCCACCCCTTCCTGCTGCCACTTTGACTAGACTTTTTCCTGAGTGTGTCCGCGCCTCATGTTGCGCACAGCTTTCCCAAGGAAATTGTCTTGGTCTCGATCTGACTGTTGCGGTTAAATTTGGCTGCAGGAAGCTGTGCTCAACCACAATCACTGCCTCTGTCCCCGTATACGTAATTTGCACAGCGCAAGCACCAAGAAGGAATCGCACAACGGCAACGTCAACCACAGAGCTAGACTTGGACTTGGACTCTGGGACTAGGCTAACCCCATTTGTGATTGCGACTGCAATGCAACTGGCATCTGTTGGCAATCTGTTGCTGCAAATTGCTGAAGGAAACGCACGAGTGGCGCAGGAGAGCAGCACCACCAGCACCAGCAGCAGCAGCAGCAGCAGCAGAGAGAGCTATAGCTATGCCCTACTCTCTTGGTTCATTCAACTCGACAGACACGAGCTGGATAGTTGTATAGACGGATGGATGGATGGTTCTAAGCTAGCTGCTTGGCTGACTGCAGCTGACAGCGCTGCAAATGCCACAGCCAACTGGGAGGTATGACCACGCCATCGACACCGCACGAGAGGATGCCCAGGTTGGGCTGGACTGGCCCCCGGTTTTGGCCCGGCCACTCAAATTGCAACCAGCAAGAGCATGTTTTACAAATGGATTTCATGTTCAGTGCGTTATGTTTCTTGGAAAGGATTTCTTTGGCTTTCTTGTCATGGCCATGTCTGGTCTCTCTCCGACGGCGATCGTCTTGGCTGGCTGGTTATGAAATTAGCTGAAATAAAATGCGACAAAAGTCGTAAACACCACTGCGGCAGCCAGTCGTTGACTTGAGCTTAGGGATTTTGGTGTGTTCGTTGGAAATCCAGCTGCCGCTGTGGCTGATCCTGGCCTGCCCACCGGGTCAGCAGTCAAAGTCATAAAACCAGAAACAAGCTACCGACTGGGCTCCTTGATCTTGTGCGTTTCGAGGAACTCAAGGAGCGCATCTTGAGAGGCAATCAAACATCATTTTATTACCTTTTCCCACCAGAAAGCAAGAGAATAAAAAAACACTCAAGGGTTAATTACATTTTGGAGTGAGAAAACCGAGAAAATTTCAAAGGAAAATGGTACAAAGCTGAGGAAGGAAACGTAACCACATAATTGATTTCTTTTTTTATCAGTTACTTGTAGATTGAAAGGGGTTTACCAGGCTGTAGGAAGCGATTTGTTGATATTTCTCTCAAGCTGTATAAGCCCGTAAGTCTTAGAGACTATGAAAGCGAGTTAAAAGCTAATAAATCATTAAAAAGCAGAAGACGGCAAAGTGAGCAGAGAAGTTGCCACTGGCAACTGAGAAAATATCCGTTATTCATACACTCACACAAAAACTAGATAGATTTGGTACTTGGATCAACACTTTTTAATGTCAGAAGTTAAATAAGAATGAAAATTCATTTGTCATTCCGTTTTTCTTAGTCCCAGAGCTTTAATACTTGAACCAAGTACGAAACATTCTGAATTCATTGAGAATGCTTCTTGAATCAAGTGGTAAACGTACTCAATTCCCAAAATTGTTCATTCTTGAATCAGGAGCATACACCCACACCAAAGCAGAAAAAATAATATATGCGTTCTTGAAATTTCAAGAATTTCGCTCTTGAAATCGAACAGTGTTTTTAGGTGAAGGGAGTGGGGTAAAGAAACTGAGATGATTCACTAGTAAACGATCTTACTCTTGAACCGTATGAGCTCTTGATACTAGAAAGAACATTCTCGGTTTATGCTTTTGATTCAAGAATGAGCAATCTTGAATTTCAGTGTGTTTAGCACTTGATGCAAGAATTTGAAAACTTGATTTGGGAAAGTTTAGTACTTGGTTCAGATATTAAAGCTCTTGGATCAAGAAAAACAGGTTCAAATTTTAATACTTGAATCAGGAATTTCGCTCTTGGATTAAGAATTTCCATACTTATCGAACTTCTGACAACCAACATTTTTGATCCAAGTATGAAATACTCTATTTTTTTCTCTAAGTGAAGTGCATTGTTCAAAATCAAAGAACGTTCGTTCTAGTATCAAGAGCTCATCAGGTTTAAAAGTAAGATCGTTCACTTTTAAATCAAGAGCTATACTGTTTTTTGACCTTAGGCCAAACACCAAATAGAGCATGAATTTAGAACGATTTTGAGAGCGGTGGTCATACATTTACATGCTAAGTACCAGTCTAAGGAAGGACCAAGGAATTAATGCGACTTCTAAGGAAAAATTCTGGAAAACTAGCTTTTTTCCGGCAAAATTACTGCTGGTAGCCCCTTAACTTTATGAGGTTTGACTATACTTTTAGAAAACTATCGAAAAAGTGAATAGTAAATGGTTAAGTTTGATTATAAAATGTAAATCGTTGGAGTGAGATTTCTTTTGGCAGTTTGATCATCTTATACCATTCTAAAGAAACGACACAGAGTTGGCTGAGATTTCGTTGTTATACCCTTGCAAAAAGGGTTTTATAATTTTGCCCAGAAGTAAGCAACGCATAGAAATATTCATTTCCGACCACATAAACTACACAGAGAAAAAAAATGTCAATATCAATTTAATCTTGGCTGGTTAATTTGATATTTTGGCAAATATCTTTTTTTCATATCATTTCGAGACTAAAACATTTCATTTTGACCACAAAGAGAAAGGGACGTATGGAAAATGTGAAGATGGAAAGAGACAAATGGTGTTTCGATTCGAAATTTCAGGCAACGTAACGATTTATTTAAATAGGCTCGATGGTGCAGTCCGATAAGACGCCATTCCATTCGTGTTAAGAGCGAGAGGTCCAGAGTTCGATCTCCAGTCAAGGAGAGGTAAAGTAAATTAAATAATAGAAAACATTTATTTGTGTTTTTCTGATTCTCAAAAATTATAAATAGTACTTAGCCACTAAAAGCACAGTGGAGTTCTATATTCAGTATATTTTTTGTGTGTTGTATCATAATGACATTATAAAATATCAATATAATCTTATTAATATTGATTTTAGGGATGCCGGATATTTCAAAAATATCTATATCGATATTTTTGACGATATTGAAAAGTATCATTTCGATATAAATATAATATTTTAGGGCAAAAAATATCGATAATATCGATATTTTCACAAAATGAGTCTAAATGGCTAAGTGTCTTTACTATAAGCTGGTCTATTGAGGTAATTAAGATGTCATTTGACGCATAATAGGAACTACATTTTTACAAAATAGATTAATTGTATTTTTATAAGTTTAACAAAAGATAAGTATTTTAATTCATTTACAACAAAAGAAGTTTTGGAATCTTATTCATGATACATTCTGATGGGATTGAGGGAAGACGCTTAACTTAAAAAGTAAACATATTTTTATGTTTTAAAACATTTTTTTGCTCGCCAAAAAACCACAAGAAACAGTTGAATGCAGCAGTGTGACCGAACGCTGGAAGCAAAATATCGCCAAAACAATCGCCATAAAATATTCGATATGCGATATATCGCCTCATAAAAGTATTCGATAATGATATAGTACCAGATTATATTATTTTTTTTTCTGTGTATACAGGGTGCGCCATCTAAAGTGTCTGTATGGCAACACTGAATAACTTTGACATTTACCAACCGATTGCTTTTGTTAGACATGTTATGGAAACATCAATCTAGTACAATTTTGACCATGGAACGCTTCACACCAAAACAACGTGCCGAAATAGTGACGCTGTTCATCGAAAATAATCGTTCAATTGTGCTAACAATTGGAAACAAATTTTGATGACCGATGAGGCCCATTTCACGCTTTCTGGTGGTGTTAATAAGCAAAATTGTCGCATATGGGGCACGGAAAATCCACACCGCATCCATGAAATACCTTTACACGACCAAAAAGTGACTGTTTGGGCCGGCGTTTGCGCCAAAACCATCATTGGGCCATATTTTTTTCGTGAAAACGAAACAGTCGATGGAAATCGATTTCGGTGGATGTTGGCACATTTTGTCTGCCCGCAAATGCGCGAAAAAGATCTTGACGTTTACTGGTTCCAACAAGACGGTGCTCCGTTCCACACTGCAAATCAAACAATCGACTTATTGCAGCGGAAATTCCCTGGACGCCTGGTATCAAAAAGAGGCGATATTGACTGGCCACCCAGATCTCCAGATTTGACCGCCCCAGACTTCTTTTTGTGGGGCTATTTAAAAAGCAAGGTTTACGCCAGCGATCCACAGACCATTAAGGCCAACATTCGTGCCGAAATCGCCACTTAATCGACTGAGACGCTCGAAAAAGTGATGGAAAATGCCGCAAAAAGGGCACATTTTGTTGTGGCCAATAAAGGCGGCCACTTGATTGATGTTGAGTTCAAAAAGTAGTCGAAATAAATTGTACAGGAACAAATTAAAGGAACAAGATCAACATATAGCAATCGGTTGTTTGTTTTTATATTTATTCAGTGTTGCCATACCGACACTTTAGATGGCGCACCCTGTATATTCTTCATCAGGGTGACGAGCTGAGTCGATTTAGCTTTGTCCGTCCCTCTGTCCTACTGTCTGTCTGTTTCTACGCGAACTAGTCTCTCAGTGTTGAAGCTATCGAGCTGAAATTTTGCACGGGGTCTTCTTTTTGCTGAACGCCACTAATATGTTGGAACCGACCGGATCGAATGACTATATCATATAGCTCCCATAGGAACAATCGGTCGGAAAACTAGTTTTAGTATGAAAAACTTTTTTCTTTTCAATGGAAACGTCTCCAAAATTTGTAATCGTAGGTTTTCTATGTTTTTTTTATAATTCTACCAAGTTTAATCAAAATCGGACAACTATATGGTATAGCTGCCATACAAAAGATAGGTCTGAAGAACACTCTTAGTTAGAAAAACTTTTTTGTTTTTAATGGCAGCATTCTGAAACTTTGTATTTGTTTGTTTCACACGCTATCGCCTAATTCTACAAATTTTTATCCAAATCGGATGACTATATCATATAGCTCCCATACGAACAATCGGTCGGAAAATGGGAAAAAAGAGAATTTTTCGAAAATATGTAAGCGAGCACTTGCAAGGGTATAAAAACTTTGCACAGACGAAGTTAGCTTAGCTTTCTCCCTAAGAATTTGTTGAGCTTTACACCTAGAGAAATATATACAGCGTATCATAATGGGTGCTTGGGGGATTTTTGCCAGTTTCCTTCAGCTTGCAATAACTTGTAGCCCTGTGTAAATGATTTCAATTGAGTCTCAACACCCAACACACTCGTAAAATATTCAAATAAATTAAAACGAATGGCAATTCAGAATGCAACTCCCGTATGCCAGGATTGATAGTCTCCTCGAATGACATATGATTTAGCAAATTGAAAATCTTTTCAAGTTGCTTTCGCATTTCGCACGTTACAATTACGTGTCCACCCTCTTTATCCCCGAAGCGGATGAAGGGATAGCAATCGGTTTTTGGGTTGGGCCCCACTCACACACACGCACACACACGCACACACTTTGGAATGCAAATCAAAAGTGGAGGGCATTAAAACCAGAGAGCAACTGGCGATAAAAGTATCCTCTGACGCTGGCACGAACAAGGCAGTCCAGAAAATAAATAACTTCTTTTGATCCCCCTTCTGCTGCTTTCGGCTCTGTGGATACACTCGGCTGACTCTGACAACGATCCCTGTCTCTCTGGCTGCACCCTGTGGCGGCCTCAGCGGCGGCAGCGGCGACGGCCACCAATTGTATGCGGCACGTCCTCGCTTCGGTAGGAACGTTCGCCGCGGAGTGCTTGAGATTTCTTATGGCCAGACCCCATGCTCATGCCAGGGGACAAGCTCTCTCTCCCCCCCAGCTCGTGAGTGGCTTAAAGTGGCGCAAGAGATAATGAAAGTCAATGTCTGCTTGCAAGGGTACAGGATACGCTGTTTGCTTATGTTTGTATGTTGTATATATATAATATATACACATGCACGCCGATCAGACAAAGCCAGCTCTTTGTTTGGGTGCTGCTCCGTTCCCGGCCAGCAAACAAATCGGCGAGGAGGGCCAAACTGAGGGACTTGTTTTCGTGTTTCGTTGTAATTTCTTCTCCGTCGTCGTCGTCGTCGGCCTTGCACCCCAAACAAAAAAGATATTTAATAAAATTGATGCCGAACGGCCCCAAGCGACACAATTCTGGTATGTAATTACCAGCAGCAGCAGCGTCTCAGGTCCTGGCGGCGTACAGTACCCCCCACTAGCGCATCCAGTCAACTGGCCAGGTGTTAATGTCAATATCATCTATGTACTCGTACACTCGGAAAAAGATTTACATTTCTCTTCCTCGTTTCGGGCGGTTAAAACGAAAATACTTGCATCAAGCAGGAATGCAAGCCGTTCGGGAACAGAGATTGATTCGATTCAGCTAAAGTTCGGTTTAGTGGTTGTGAGCTGGAACAAAATCTCCTATCTCTGAAGACGTTAGTGAGTGAACTATAAAGCGCCATCAACTGATTTGTACAAGAAAATACTCCCAAAAGTTCCACTAAGCTCTGAATGAAACTGATTTGTTCTAGTTTAGACGGACGGACATGACCAAATCGACTCTGCTTTTGATGATGATCAAAATTTGTCTACTTTCTAGGTTCGCAAATGTTTCTTCCTCCTGTATCAAACATTTTCCCAGCCGGCTGGTCACTGTACACGAGGAACTTCATGTAGCCAGGGTACGGAATTGCTCTTTGCTCGCTGCTCACGAGAGCCAGCTATTGCTCTCAGCTCATAGCACTCGGCTCTTGGCTCTGAGCTGAGAGCTCGACGTCTAGAGCAGTAAGTTATCAACCGGCTCTCGGTTTGTAAGCCACAGCTCACGGCTCTGAGCTGAGAGCCACTGCTCGGGAGCTCTCGGCTCTCGCATCCATTGCTCTCGGCTAGTGAGCCATAGCTCTCCGCACGTTAACCATTGCTATCGGCTAGTGAGTTATAGCTCCCCACTAGTGAGCCACAGTTCCAGGCTCTGAGCTCAGCTCCTAACTTTAATCATATACATATATGTTCCAAATCTGTCTAGCTGCCTTCTTTTACCATCTCTGAAATCTGTTTGTTCATACGGATAGACAAACATAGCTATATAGCATAGCAGAGAGCTATGGCTCAGGAGCCAAGAGCTATGGCTCACGAGCCGGAGCTGTGGCTCTCAGCTCAGAGCCGAGTGCTGTGTCTCACCGAGACGACAGCCGGTTGATGGTCCACGGCTCCCAAGCTTTGGCTCTCAGTTCTGAGCCAGAAGCTGTTTAGTGCTCTCGGCTGCTGCATGCGTTGGATCATATGAAATAGCGGGGTACTTTTACTGACCTGAACGGCTTACCAAGGGAAAGCTCACTCTAAAGTAGTCAAATACAGTGTTAAGACAGTTGCCTCTTGCCCCCATACATTTGCTCTCTGACAACAATGCATGATTCCCGTTTACAGTCACAATAAATCGAATGGCACTTGATCTCTAATCATAGCAAGTAAAATTTGTGCAAATTTGAGTAAGGAATAAGGAATAGTTTTAACAAGAATGAGTTTTCATTTAAGAATATCTGTTTCCTTGCAGATCGTCATATATTTTTCTCCAAGTGTATTTCTATTTGAAGAGGCGGGGGACAGACAGTCAACCCTCGAGCCATAAGAATATCAAATTGTAACTAAAAATGTCTGCGATTGATCCTGACGCAAGACAGGATTGACTTCAGCTCGAAACGTGGGAGAATGAGCCACGAGAAAACTGGCCGGGTGTGTGAAAGAAAGAGTTGAAGTTGAAGGATAACCCCAACTCAAGGGCCATTAAGTGTAATCGGGGACGGGGCCGGGGCCGGGGCAGTTCGGTTGGAAAGAAATCAGAAAACAAATTTAATTTTAGCCCGGCGAGGATCCACGCAGCATGGGAAACAATTCAATTCGAGAAACCAGTTGAGTGAGCCCCAATTCGGGGGTGAAAGTTGGTTGGCAACTGGTGGCTGGCCCTGATTAAGGCAGCGTGACCGGGGGTCAAGACAGGATAATAATGTGAGGCTCGGTCACAGGTGCATTTGATATTTTCATTTTCATTTTCACAGGACCAACAGGAGCCGGTGAGGGGAGGGGTTGACCGCGTTCAAATGCGCGTGAAAATTATGCAGCATTCTGTGGGAAGCAGTTCAGCCATGGCAACGCCGACAATTTTATGGTAATTTCATGGATCTTAAGTGTCCTGGCCACCGAGCCAAAATGGTTCACACGTTGGCGAATCGCGTGTGGAGGTCAGCTCGCTACATGTGCCGCGTCATATCCGCCCAACGTTTCCGGATAGAAAGGCCCAAATACAGCGAACTGGGGTCCACAGCGGCCATGGCGGGTCATTAGCAAAGTTAGAAAAGAAATTAGAAGAAGCTGCAGCCGACGCTGCCGCTGCGGAAGTTCCCACCAGAGACACAGATTATGACGCAACATTATTTTTGGGACAGTCGCCGTCAGGTGCTTGGGGATGACAAAACGTATGATCTTGGCGGTCGCTTGGGACTCTAATTAAAAAGGAATTTCTGCAGAAATTCTCATTTTTTGTTTTACAGCCAAAGCCAAGGCAATTAGATGTGTCAGAGAGAAAGAAAGAAAGAGCGCGCGTCGGGGTGGGGGGAGGAGACGACAGTCAGGAGAGTGCTAATTTAGTAATCACAAGTTGGCCGAAAGCTAAAAACCAGTTGTCAGGTCCTCAAAAAGATAAGCTCCCTCCTCTAACGGTTGTAGACAAAAGGTGTGAAATTTGTGGCTGCTCTTGATTGGATGTCTCCATCTCCCTCTCTCCCTCTCTCTCTCTCTCTGTTTGAGGCTATGTTGGATCAGGTGGCCTTTGTCGCTGCTTGACGTCGTGAGATCACAATTGATCCTCCCCAATGCCCGGACCAACCGATAATTTAGAAATCTTTTCACATTTCCCATCTGTTTTCATTTATTCTGTTGACTTTTCTTCAAAGCTGCTGCACCAGAGCAACCACGATCCCTTCTTCCTACCAGTCATCTTCCACCATCTTCGAGTTGATCGCCTTGTCGATGTCTTTTTTGTTGTATTCGTCTAATTCATCTTTTGTGCGTGTGTTTGTATGTGTGAAAAGTAATTTTTTACATCTTCTTCGTTTTTGTTGTTGTTGATTGTGGCACTGTACCTTGGTTGAAGGGGGGGGTTCTTCACCTTGTGGTAGACAACTGGGAAGGGGGAGTTTGGTGCAGAGTGGTAATGTTTGGATGTTGCAAAGGTAACATTTACAATGGGATACAAGAGTGGGAATAACTGAGTGATTCTTAAAGCCCGAAATGAACTGCGTGATTGAGTGTTGCGAAAAAAGTTTTTCAGAGAGGCCCTGCGAAACAATCAATAGAACTATTGAAGGAATGGATCATATATTTAGTTAAACCTAAGAACCTTCTACTTCCTTGGCCCGATAAGTTTATCAAACCCGCTGAACGGTCTTGCCAACTTTTCCCCAAAGCTGACTCCATCTTAATATCTTCCCGTACCTGGTCTTCCCATCTTAGATTCGGTCAATTCTTTCTGGCTCTTTTCCCAAAATCTTTTAACTTCATGTCCTGTTCCAGTTCATGTCCACTCAAAAATGTAATATCTAGTTTTTAGAAATTCGACCTAAAATGATATCTTTTTCTTAATTTAAAGAAATTTTCATGATTTTAGACAGTTTTTTTCTTAATCATAGAAAGGACATCTAGAAAATAATTTCTTAATTTTATCTTAAGTTTGAAAACTTTCTTAAATTTAGGGCAGCTTTACGCACGAATTAAGAAAAGAAATGCATTTTTTTCTCTCTCGCACTGCTGCCCTCACTTTACTGCTTCTCTTTATGATCTGTTTTCATTTAAAAACAAGAAAGAAAGTCGGTCAAGCCCGACTATAACATACTCTGTACCAAGAAAATTTGTCAATTTTGATCATAACTCGAAAACCGTTCATCCGATCTTCTTCATTCCTTTGGCGGATCGATAAGTTATCCTAATAACTAAATATGTCCAGAAGGAACAAGCCATCTATCTTCAAAACTGTGGGAGATATGACGTTTTTTCTAAATTGCGGGGGCGTGGCCAAAATTGTAAATAAACTTGATCTGCCTGCAGACATAAGAAGCATATGTCCCATACATGTCAAACCTCTATCTCTTACCATCTCTGAGATCTGTGCGTTCATACGGACCGACAGACAGACAAACGGACGGACGGACGGACAGACGGACATGGCTATATCGACTCGGCTGTTGATGCTGATCAAGAATATATATACTTTATGGGGTCGGATATGCTTCCTTCTGCCTGTTACATACTTTTGCACAAACTATAATACTCTGTGTACCTACGGTACAGAGTATAAATATTTCGATATTTAGATTTACAATTCTTGTTTGCTCTTAATATTAGGTATAATGGTTAGGCTACCTAGCTGACATTGCTGCTAGAGTTACTTTACGGCAACTGTAGCCCCGCAGTCGCATTCAAAATTGCGCCTTTCTTCTTGGCGCCACCGCGCACAACGAGACAGAACGACAAGTGTAATTGCCTCGCTCGCCCCGCACGACGTATGAAATTAAAAAAGATACATTTTTAATGTGAAATCCATAATAATCAAATCGTTTTTATAATGATTTGTCACGATTTTGGAAGCTTATAAACATCGGGCTTGCCAAATTCAATTTAGAACTCAAAATAGTTTAAAAACGAGAAAGCTAAGCTAACTTCGTCTGTGCCGAAGTTTTTATACCCTTGCAAATGCTTGCTTAAATATTTTCAAATAAATACTCTTTTTCCCAGTTTTCCGACCGATCGTTCGTATTGAAGCAATATGATATAGTCATCCGATTTGGCCAAAAATTTGTAAAATTATGTGAAAGCATGTGCAGGATGCTACCATTAAAAACAAAAATGTTTTTCTAACTAAGACCGTTTTCAGACCTATCTTTTGTATGGCAGCTATACCATATAGTTGTCCGATTTTGATAAAACTTGGTAGAATTATAAAAAAGCATAGAAAACCTACGATTACAAAGTTTGGAGATGTTTCCATTGAAAAGAAAAAAATGTTTCTGAGATATAGTCATCCGATCCGGTTCCGACATATTAGTAGTGTGCAGCAAAAAGAAGACTTTGTGCAAAATTTCAGCTCGATAGCTTTAAAACTGAGAGACTAGTTCGTGTAGAAACAGACAGACAGACGGACAGACGGACGGACAAAGCTCAATCGACTCAGCTCGTCACCCTGATCAAGAATATATATCGTTTATGGTGTCGGAAATGAATATTTCTATGCGTTGCAAACTTCTGGGCAAAACTATAATACCCTTTGCAAGGGTATAATGACAACAGATTCGTCGAGCTGGTTCAATTTTCACTTAATGAAACCCAAAATCAATGACCTACGTTGCCATATTTGGACTTTCTAACAGTGTTTCTTATATAATGCTTTAATATTGCTAGGCGCGACCTAGGAATTTATGTTAGACCTATGATTTCTTGTTGAACATTATTTTGAGCTTACCTTAAATCTCGTTTCTGCTATACGTTTTAATGTTTTTCTACTTATGAAGAATATTTCAAATATTTCAGTTTGGTCATTAGTTAAAATGATCCTTTATATAAATTAAAGATACAAGTCCCGTTTCAACTAATCTAATTTAGCTGTCCTCTCAATTGGATACATCAGAGACAGCAACATGTTGCTAATAGCCATTGCCATGTAATCCTCTAACGTCTGTTGCCTTTGGGGAATGTTTATAAACATGAGTATTGTAAAATTATTAAAAATGTTAATCGGGATTCCCAACTACTTTAGTTCTGCTCACCACTCTGCAGGCCCTGACAACTGGCACTTTAGTAGAGCACATCTAATGGTTTGATACACCTTCTTCAAAAAACTGGTATGTTTTTGTGGACTAGATTGTCTCATCAGTGGTGTATTTTAGTTTGAGCTTCCTTGCTTTCGCATATATGGAATTCCAATGAAGTAGACAAAAAATAGATTGAGTCCTTACGGGAACTCGATGAAATGCGGTGGTCTGATCTGGCCTAGTCGAAGATATCTTCATGGAGAAAACTATATATGCTCCAAAGTAGAAGATGATGCCTTGGTTCAGGTTGTTCGAGTTTACAATTCACAGTCTTATCAGTAAGTTTATGGTTCTTTCTATTTATACTCTGTACCGTAGGTACATAGAGTATTATAAGTTTGTGCAAAAGTATGTAACATCCAGAAGGAAGCATCTTCGACCCCATAAAGTATATATATTCTTGATCAGCATCAACAGCCGAGTCGATATAGCCATGTCCGTCTGTCCGTCTGTCCGTCTGTCCGTCTGTCTGTCCGTATGAACGCACAGATCTCAGAGATGGTAAGAGATAGAGGTTTGACGTGTATGGGACATATGCTTCTTATGTCTGCAGGCAGATCAAGTTTATTTTCAATTTTGGCCACGCCCCCTCCCGCCCCCGCAATTTAGAAAAAACGTCATATCTCCCACAGTTTTGAAGATAGATGGCTTGTTCCTTCTGGACATATTTAGTTATTAGAATAACTTATCGATCCGCCAAAGGAATGAAGAAGATCGGATGAACGGTTTTCGAGTTATGATCAAAAGACAAAATTTCTTGGTACAGAGTATGTTATAATCGGGCTTGACCGACTTTCTTTCTTGTTTAATGCAGTAAAGTTATAGGAAATAAAGTCAGGATATATAGCGGGTAGTGAGTGTGCAAGAGGCCGCCTCGGGATATCTATTGAAAAATTATTTTCCTTAAAAACTGGCATACCATTGAGCTATTGAAGGAAGTGCTCTCAGCCTTTGCCGTTTACATTCGACGTTCAACTGTAGGTACCATTCTCCTATGCGAAAACTGGAAGCACAAATGCTAAGAGATTGAGAGGAGTTCGACTTGGCCCCTATATTTTTTGAACATTTTTATATCTATTTTGTTCCACAGAAGCAGACACACCGATGGGCCATGTACTCCAAGTTTCCAATGACCAATGATTCCTCAGAAAGTTACTAAGGTAAGCAGAGCACTACCCGAACAACGATCAACGCAACAAATGGAGTCCTAAACTAATTTACAACACGTGTAATCATTTGAGGGTCGCTGACCCGGTCCCGTTTCTATTCCCTCGGGGCCAAAGGCAAACAACAACATCTTTCTAACAGCCTAGATGGACAATCGAGATTGAAGCAATCACAAAGCAGAGGCGAATGATAGAAGGCAAGGGAAAGCAGTAGAGCGTAAAAGGCATAAGGTAAGAGAGTCCGGGGCGAGGTGTGCAAGTTGGGGTTGCGGTACAGGAGGAGCCTACGGACAAATAGTAGAAAGACGAACAGCAACAGTCCAATAGTCGTAAACAAATTTGTTTACACAAATGGCTCACGTAAGGCGACTGCTGATGGCTCCTGTTGGATGACCGAAGCTGTTGGAGCGCTGACCCCTCCATGCTTTCTGTTTTTGTTCTCTTTTTGGGTCAGAGATCCTCAGGCAAGCTAAAAATAACGATGAGCTCAAGTCGGGTTTGTCTACGAGAAATGCCATAAAGCCAAGTTTTAGGCTCTTTCGGCCTAAGGGAATAGACACCATAATGGAAAAAATAATTCCAGCTAACCCCAACATGAGCTCGATGCGTGCCTCCCAGTTCGCGTGGCCAGGAGGGGGGTGTGTAAGGCGGTGTAAAAGGGGAGCAGCGGCAGAAGGCTTTGAGCCGTTGGCCAACAACAGGTAGAAATCAAATAGAAAATGGAATAGACAAAACTCAGGCAACAACAAAAGGCAAAGGCAAATGGAGGAAGTGGTGGTGTGATGGTGGGATGGTGGCAGGGGCAGCATAAAAACATCCAAGCACCAAACCACCGGCACGTAGCCCACCACTCACACACACACACACACACACGCCCATGGACTAGCTCTCACACAGCGAGCGCTACATAAGTTTGTCTATCTGCAAAGGCATTTCGAGTTTCATTTTATGTTTTGACCCCTTTTAAGTTCAAGAACCCTTTTCCTCACAACAACATCACACAGAGCCCCACACAGGCGCACACAGGGCGAGCGCGCTCACCAGCGGCAACTGAGCGCGCGCGAGCGGCTTGTTAGAGATTTATAATGCAAGCGGCTCGGCTCGGCTCCAGCCCGACTCGGCTTGGTTTTCATGCGGGCCACACCAACACCACGAGAGAGCGGGCGCGAGAGCAAGTCTACAAAGAAAAGCTGAGCTCACCTCTGCGCGTTTGTAGAGTTGGAGAGCGGCGGCAGCCTGTGGATTGTTATTGTTTTGGCGTTTGGCTTTTTGGGTCTTGGGGTTGCTGTGGCTGTTTGTAGAATGCCAAGTCACATTATTTCAGCTTCGTTTTCAATACGGAATGGGGGAACTGCAGAGGGGCAGCGGGGAGCGGGGTTTGCGTTTTGGGCCTGGGCGCAACAAGTGTATTTCGACTTTTGATTTATGCCTGCGCTTCGGCTGACCATTCGGCTGGGCATTATTAATTGATTGATGAAAACTAATTATGTTAATTGGATAATCAATTTTTTTATGGCAGGCAAAAATCATCCTCCTGCACTTCGCGTTGAGTGATGTGATGTGAGTGACAGCACGAAAGCTTTCGAATGCAGGTGACTCACACTTGCAGGGGGGCTGGAAAAAGCTTGACTGCTTAGTTGGGTACTTCTTGGGTTAATTATGAGTTAGTGAATCAAGAAGGAGCTGTTTAATTACTCAATCAATTGATCATTCATCAGAGTCTGCTTTATTTTGTGTACTCTTTGAGAGTAAATGCGAGCTGAACCGAACCGAACCATACGGAACCGAAACGTTTATTCATCTTGCAAACCGAAATGCAAAACGAAATTGCAGCAATTTTGAGGAAAACTCAACAATACTGGAATAGTTGTAATAGTGCAGAGTGTATCTCTTACAGGACAGCAATCTGTCAAGTTAGATTCGAGTGTAAGTGTTTTAAGAACACCAGGTTTGCATAAGAAAGAGGTGCCTGATGAAAATATTGGATTGATTCAAGGGTTTTCGATATTGATTATTGATCGCTCAAGCTTAACTTATAAAGAGAAAACCAAATTAGCTACACGCCACAACTAAGAACGGTAATCCTAAACGAAGTGTTCTATTCCCTGTTAAATTTTTGCACGAGTAATGTAGAGAACAGAAAGTTAGCAAAACTAGATGTAACAAAAAACGAGAAAGCCAAGCTAACTTCGTCTGTGCCGAAGTTTTTATACCCTTGCAAGTGCTCGCTTAAATATTTTCAAAAAATACTCTTTTTCCCATTTTCCGACCGATCGTTCGTATGGCAGCTATTTGATATAGTCATCCGATTTGGACAAAAACTTGTAGAATTATGTAAAAGCACGAGAAACAAACAAATGCAAAATTGCAGGATGCTACCATTAAAAACAAAAAAGTTTTTCTAACTAAGACTGTTTTTCATACCCATCTTTTGTATGGCAGCTATACCATATAGTTGTCCGATTCTAATAAAAATTGGTAGGATTATAAAAAAACATATAAAACCTACCTAGTTTTCCGACCGATTGTTCCTATGGGAGCTATATGATATAGTCATCCGATCCGGTCGGTTCCGACATATTAGTAGTGTGCAGCAAAAAGAAGACTCTGTGCAAAATTTCAGCTCGATAGCTTCAAAACTGAGAGACTAGTTCGCGTAGAAACAGACAGACAGACAGACGGACAGATGGACAGACATACGGACAGACGGACAGACGGACGGACAAAGCTCAATCGACTCAGCTCGTCACCCAGATCAAGAATATATATAGTTTATGGGGTCGGAAATGAATATTTCTGTGCGTTGCAAACTTCTGGGCAAAATTATAATACCCTTTGCAAGGGTATAAAGAAAAAGCTAGAAAATATTTTCTTAATTGTAGAAAAGCATTTTCTAGATTTTAAAAACCTTTCTAGATTTTAGAAAAACCTTTCTGGATCTTAGAAAAAAAAACTTTTTCAAGTATTATTGACAGGAAAGGGAGTGGGGGGAGGAGACTGGAGACAGAACAGAAAGAAGACTACTACTACACTAAGAAGCGTTTATCCCCTTATATATTATTTTTATAGGATATTTTCTTTCTGTCGGTTCACTAAAGTTTCTTTCTGAAAATCACATTGTAATTAGTAATCAATATTTTAATTTCTAACTTTACCTTGCCTGGGACTTGAACTCGGGACCTCGGGGAAACTTCATCACGAAAGGCATCTTATCGCAATCGACAAGTCACAGTAAAGAACGCAGTCAAATGCCAAGCACTCAGCTGCCTCTTTTATATTCCAAAAGCAGGGAATTCGAACTTGAGAATTACATGCGGTGTCTTTTTCTATTTTTCTAAATTTTAGGGCGGTTTTCTAGATTATTTTTCTATATTTTAGGGCGATTTTCTCAGCATGCCGAATATTAGTTGCCCCTTTTATATTCCGAATGCACGGAATTCGTATTTGAGAATTACAAGGGGTGTCTTTTTAATATTTTTATATTTTTTAGGGCGATTTTCTAGACTTTTTTTTCTATATTTTGTGGCGTAATTCTAAATGGCTTGTCTAAATTTAAGAAATGTGCTTTCTTAAATTTATGGCGATTCGCCCTATTTTAAGACACAGTGCAATGTATTTTTCTAAATTCAAGGGTGAATTCGCCCTTAATTTTAAAAAGTATTGAGGAAAAAATCTAGAAAAATTACCCTAAATTTAAGAAAAAATTAGTCGAATTTCTAAATTTAAGAAATTATTTTCTAAAAACTCTTTTTTTGGGTTGTTTTTTCTAAATTTAAGAAAAAATTGTCTAAAAACAAGAAAGGAAAATTATTTTAGGGCGAATTTCTAAAAATAAGAAATTAAATTTTTTGAGTGTTGGCGTATCAAATTAATATCTTCGAAATCTGCAGTTTTTAGCCGGCTCGAGGTCATGTTAATGCTTTCGCATAACTTTAAACGGAGACCCAACACCACAAAGGAGGCTGGTAGATCGTACAGCTGTTTCAAGAAGAACCACCCTCTATCATCAGCGATTTACGTTTCTCTAAAGTCTCTCCATGCCTGCGGTGGCATAACCGTTTGGGAATCCCAAAGCAGAATGCGCGCAAAAACATCGAGAGGCAGCGTAGAAACAAACAGTCGCCTTCGAAATATCAAAATAATACTTTCGAAAAATATCAGTTTGATGCTTGGATTATTAAAGAGAATTTGATACTCGATAGTTTCAAGTTGTTGACTAAATGGTAGCACTTTGATGACTAAATATCTCAGAGATGGTAAAAGATGGAGGTATGTCATGTATAGAACATTGGCTTCTTGCACTTGCAATCGCCCGTTTGGGAAAAAATGTCATATCTCGCACAGTTTTACAGATACAGGGTTGGTATCTTCTGGACATATTTATTGAATAGTTAAGATCCGGTGAGGTCGAGTTATAAGCAAAAGAATGTTCACTGTAGCAGCGCAGTAGCACCGCTGCTTACAACTTTTGTTGATACAGAGTATTTTAAAGTTGAGCTTGACCCACTTTCTTTATTATTTTTTGTCAAGGTTTTTGGGGTATGATCTCTGAGATCGAGGCGCTTAAACGGACACACAGACCGAAATGGATATATCGTCTCTGTTTCCCATTTTTACCAATTTTAAGTTATTTGCTTTACTGAACCAAAATGAGCACTCAAAGAACATGTTCCTTTTTGTTCAGTTCGATTCCCTGTGGCAGTCGCACCAAAGCTTTCCGTTCTGGTGTGAGTCACTTGCCTGGGGCAGGAAAAAGCTTGATTGCTGAGGGCGTGGCCGGCAGGCTGATATCATCGCCAACCAGCAGCCAGTTCTAGCTCTCATAACCGTTGGCCATACAAATGAACAGTTACATCCTCCGCATCTAACAAAGCCGTTCATGGTCATTGTGCCATAAATGGCAAACGAAATGGAAATTAAGCAAATGAGTGGGAAACCAGACGATGTGGAAGCAGCAGCAGTAGCTGGCAGCCACTTCAGAAACAAGTCGTCGAAATCTAGCAGCGCGCAGGCGGATGCGCACCTAGAAGCTCTGACGGATGCTGTGCCTCTCGCTCTCCCTCGCTCGCTCGCTCTTTTAACTGGGCCAAAGCAACTGCGCCATCAACTTGGTAAACAGAGTCAGGCTCTCTCGCACAAACGTACACACATATGTCCCACGCGTTCATTTACATACGTATGTATCAAAAATCCAAGCCTAACGGCACTTTTACGCAATCCCCATGCAAGAATGCCTGGCCCCAACTGGGCAAAGAAAGCGGTGGTGGCAGCGGCGGCGGCGCTGAAAAGGGAGAGAAAGGGTTTCTTTCAAATCAACCATCAAGAAGCGGGTACCATAAAAATATATAAAAATACAAAAACGCGCGACGCTTTTAACATATAAAAAAAAACGACAGAATGAATGCGGCGACGGGGCCAGGCGGCGCATGTAAATTGGCGGCCCAAAGTCAAGTTACTTTCCACTTTTGGACAGGTGGCGGTGGCCCGAGCGGACCACAATTCTTTCATTTCATTTGCCCGTTGCTGTGTTATTTTGGGCGTATGCCCATTTTTGTAGACTCCAGGTCGGTATCGATGCCCAGACGACAGGTTCGTAAACAACTTGCGGGCGGAGCTTAGGGCCCAATGTCCTAAGCGCGTCTCAGGTTTCAGGCCGCAACAGGTTCGCCCCAGAGCCAAGCTCAATCGCGGGCCAAACGCATTTGAGGCGCGCTGTACTGTTTACTGTTACGACTCGAAAGCGAAGATCTCTTTCGCTGCTGCTCCCCAGTTCAATGACCGAAAACGGACGGCTCTTTGTTGTCGCTTCTTTCGCGCGGTTCTTCCTGACTGCCTGCCCGCCTGCCTGCCTGCCTGCTGCTTGCCTTCGTCTAGCTTTCTATTGTTTGATTTCCAAAAGAAAGAAGAAAAACACAAAAAATAAAAAAAACGCTCGTGGGTTTTAACCCTACAAAAACGCGCGCTGCTGCTGCCGGTGAGGGGGGGGGGGCTTGGGGGAAGGCGAGCAGTCCAAGTCTGAGCTATAACACTGCCCACATTCCAACCTGTGTGAATGCCACTGAGAGTGTTTGGGCAGTTGCTGAGGATTAATAATGTGCGCGAGTTGTGGGCTTGATGTATTGTCGAACTTCGAGTATGAGCTGGAGCTGTTTGCCGAAAATATCCGTAGATGCCAAGCACAGTGGAGCGCTTCGTCGAAAATCCTTAACAAGTTTTCTACATACTAGTAGCAAGGATTGACAAAATTATTGGTAGTTTTTACTTTTACTTTACTTTTACGAAAAACTGTCATTTCTTTGTCCTTCTTGGACAACCTTACACTCAGAGAAAAACAAGCCAATTTTATACTTGGATCAAGAATGTTTGATAGGAATTTAAATTTTTGATTCAAGAGTGAAATTCTTAATCCTAGTGTGAATTCTTGATCCCGTTTTTCTTGATCTAAGAGCTTTAATACTTGATTGAAGCACTAATCATTCTCAAATCAAGCAGAATAGTTTTTGAATCAAGCGTTAAACATACCCAAATTCAAGATTGCTCATTCTTGGATGAAAGAATGTTCTTTCTAGTTGTAAGAGCTCATTAGATTCAAGTGTAATATCATTTACTCTCAAATCAGAATCTTCACAGACAACAATTTAAAATCAGTTGCTTTTTCTAATTTGTTTATATTTATCTTTATTAATTGTTAAACCATGTAGCAAGTTTTAGCCGGCTCGAGGAACACACAACACCTCAAAGCAGCATCAGTCCTTGCCTGTTGACTGTAAGTCGAACAACCGTCTCTCCCGTCTGCCATGAGTGGTTGGGAATTCCAACGCAACATGAGTGGAAAAATCGATTGCGCTCTCCCCTCTCCCATAAAATACGAAACTGAGAAAGCGAGTTCAACGCTGTGTTCGTTCTGCTTTTTTCTGGGTGTTCTGGGCTTTTTTTGTGAGACCTCATGGAGCCTTTAATACTTTAACTCAGCGATGTTCACCCATAGCCCCCAGGGGCCGAACACTTTCGGTAATTTACGCCGAATGCTTGCCGAAGTATTGCTTCAGTGAGTGTCGGAGAGAGACAGAGAGCGTCAGAGAGCCTCTCTTCTTGAACATCGCTGCTTTAACTTAAAGGAGAGTTGTTGATGATTCCTTGAATAAAATTTGGCTTCCTTTTAGACTGTATATTAATTAATATTCTTTTTAAGATATTTTTATATACATTTTATGTTAAATTGATCTTAGATTTTCAACCTACGGAGCTGAAAATTTTCAAAAAGATATGAAAAATGTATTTTATTGTACAATATCAAAGAAAGAATATTCAAAAACTAACCATTCCAACTGGATTTTAGCCCACAGAGAGCTTGCTTTTCTTAATTTTCCATCAATATCCGATAACATAAAGCTTTCTGGCCAAGCATTGTGTTCGTTCACCAGGAACTAAAGGGCACCCCAGACATCCCTACTCCATAGTTCCGTATTGTTGCTACAATATACTCTTAAATCATTTTGAAGCATTAGGCATAATAACCATCCCAACTATTTTGCTCTAGCCCTGACTTATCCACTGATCCTGGTAAAATACGGACCAAAAGTACTCTAAATACTGACAGAATCTTAGATATCAAGCTCATAACTTTAGGTACTTAAAATTTCGAGCTAGGTTCGTACTTGAAACTACTTAAATTAAGATTGATACATTCCAAAGTCGAAAAACGACCAATGTTCTTGAATTTAGTGCATTTCTTACTTACAGAAAGCCGACAAATTTAAGAAAGGCACCTTCTTATTTCATTTCTTTGAGTACAAGAAAGACTTACAAAGCTATCTTTAAAGAGTTTGCAATGGAAATGGCGAATTTATTTCATACGATTTTGGGCTTAAGATATCCAAATGCTTCTAAACAGGGCTGCCAGTTCAACAACAATTTTTGAAGCTCAGATTCGCGAATTCGAAGCGAAATTTAACCATGGGTAAGGTTCGGAAAGTTTTTGGTTAAAGGCTTCGCTACATATCTTGGTTCAGACCTGGCCTTATAGAAGTTTATTTAGTAATCGATCTTAAAACGACACAAACTGTACGGGAATTGTGTCGGTTTTGCGTAAAAAGTGATTTGTAGGACACATCACATGAAATTATTCTAAATTTTACTGTTAAGTAAAATTCCATTTCGTAGACTACATATGAGAAATATTAACAAAGTAATGTTAAGCTCTTATTTTGTGAATCATTGATTAAGCTTTGAAGTCAAGGATCTTTAACAGTGTTAGACAGAGGACGTGTGAGGTAATTCTTCGCGTTCTGATAGATATTTCCATTAAGCTTTCCTGGCTATTCTAAGTCTCATTCATCCAAAACTGTCAGGATAACAGAACAAGTCGCTAGGCAGTAGTTAGTCTTCAACTGAGCTGAAAATTTAGGTTCGCAACAGGTTCAGGCTTAGCTTCTTTATCTTTACAGGTTCGGTTAAAAGGTTAGGTTGGCAATAATCTGAAATTTGGAATTCCGGGTTTAAGCGCTGGTTCTAACACTTGGTAGATATTACAGCCTCTGCTATAACATCTTGGTCTTTGGTTAACTTATGGGTCTGTCTTTTTCGAGAACTCATTTCAAGAACATACACAGAATTGCTTTCGATGCTTATGGGCTTAAACCAAGAACATCCTGTACTTGTTTGCTGTGCTATACAGAAAAAAATAAGATCAAATATCGAGTTGATCTTCCAATATAATTTCAAAAATATCAATTTTTAAATATCCAAGAGTTACTATTTAATATCAATATGATGCTGTAGTATTACATAGATACTAAAAATATTATATTAATAAGCGAAATTCTCACAGTGATATGAAAAATACCCTAGTGACGTGATTTCAGATCAAAGTAGACATCGAAAATCTGAGGGCAGAAAGGGACAAATGGAGTTTCTTAAAACAAAGAGAGACAGCTATAGTCCAACTCGAAAAAGGCAAAAACAATGTTCATGTCTCTGCTGCAGCTAGCGAGACAGCGAATACTCTTACGATTTGTCTGTTTTTGCTTTCATTGCTGATTGCAATTCCCAACTGCTTAAAGCGGTGAGCGCATGGAGAGACATTCAAACAGCGACAGTCATTAGCGAAAATCCTACTAAAGGTTGAAACAGTACTGTGTAGGCAACTAGCTCTTTTTGGTGTATATAAATGCATAAGTTGCTTGATCAAACGCAACTTTTCGAGACCCCGAGCCAACTAAAGTCACTAATTATTATTCAAAAACATCTTTGACAAAAATATAGCTTTGATATTATTAAATACACCATTGGTATATATTAATACCCCTTTGATATTAAAAAAAAATATTAAATATTTCAGCCATGACGTACAGATATTGTGAAAATACTGCATTGATACTATAAAAATATATCAGGGATATTAACAAATATCAGATTGTTGATCTGAAACATTTCACATTGATATGTTCGAAATGTACGAGTGATATTTTCGATCATATCAACTGAGTATTCTTCAGATGAAGGCCGATTCGATGCTGAAAAATACCCGATTGATTTGTTTCAAGAATGCCTCTATAATTTTATTAGACTTCAACAAAGAGCATAATGAACTTAGGGCCGATATCGCATCTTCTACATAATTGTCTACTCACACTCAAGGTCTATAGATATTTTCTCTAATTGAGAGCAACGAACATCGAATTCGTGTCACTGTGCGAAGGTCATTGACTTTCTAATTGTGTGTGCGCAAGGGACTTTGTCAGCTAGCTAGAAACCTGAACCTGTGTTTGTGTGTGTGTGGCTCAATGGGTTTCTTCTAATAATATGATTAATGGGTTTGTTTTGCTCCTACCTTCTGGGCGATTCTTGAATCTCAACAAATTTCAACAAATTACATTTGAATAGACAAACCGAACTTGCAACATGATCAAAATGCCCAAGGAATCATACCTCCACGTAGCTTCAAGGCAATATCTCAGCCTTCTATATAAGTAATTTATATGTAAGTAAGGCAGTGGCCATAAAGTGGTTAACAAATTACGCAACAGGTTCACAACAAACCCAAAAACATTTGGTGCCATACGTGGGAAAGTGTCCAAAAAGGTCCAGAAAACAATCAAATGCCCACCCTCGTGTCTGACCGTAACAGGTTCACGCATAGCGCACCAAAAGACCAAATACCGTGAAGCTTATTATGAATTCCATGTGAATTTTGCTTTTGAGGTCTATTTTGATTTTTGGAAGGGTAGCGCTAAGCTTTCGAGATTTCAGCAGCAGGCACCAGGAATCAATGTAATTATTCACCCTCCACCATGTGAAGGCATTTCCGTTAGTCCCGACATTTCCGTGTCCCGCACAAACAATAGTCAAACATCCCAACCCCGACAGTAACAGACCGAGTAGGTTGACCCTCGGCCAAGTGTCCGGAAATGAGATGCAAATATTATGTGGGATTCATGACCAGGTCCTGGTGAAGCTCACCCACCCTGACACTGTGGCGCAATTAAAACTGCCCATGCGCCGCTGACTCGCAATGAGGGTTGCGCATGCGCTCAGCCATATTTGGCGTTTTATAAATGGTCTCATCTATTTAACATACATGTATGTATGTCGGTATGTCTGTGTGTGTGTGTGCCTCTCCTGGCGATGAGGGTAAGAAAATTGTCTTGCCGTGCCATGCACGTGCATTTTCCAGCAAAAAGAACAAAAGAAAATTGCATTGCTTCAGTGAGTTTTATACCAAGCAATTTAGAAGATATTAACGATAAAATTTATTAGAAATTATGCAAAGTTTTTAGTTGTTCTGGAGTTGGAGTTGGCAACAGCTACACTTGGAAAAAGAATCGAGTGGTTTACGTAATCAATTTTCCTCGATCGTTTGGCAGTACTTAAGGCAGAGCACGAAGATGATTCGAAGAAGCTTCCAAATCAAAATTTTGGTTAAAGTAGGGTTGTCGATATTTGATCGATATATCAATATTTTTGTTTGACGATAAGGGTTATTCCGATATGATATTTTGTGTGCCGATACATCGATAAATCGATATTTTTCAAAACGATATATCTGAAAAAAACTACCATTAAACTGTGTTATTCGGGGCTTATATTTTTCTGAGCATTTCAAGACCGTAGCAACACTCATAAAACATTCGCCCTGAAAACTAGAAATTCTGCTTTGAAATCCGTCCTAAGGCGATTAACCCCAAAATTAAGAAAAATATTTTCTCATTTATGGAAAACTTTCAAAGTTTCAGAAAAAGTTTCCATAAATGAGAAAGAGTGGCCAAAATTGAAAATAAACTTGATCTGCCTGCAGACATAAGAAACATATGTCCCATACATGTCAAACCTCTATCTCTTACCATCTCTGAGATCTGTGCGTTCATACGGACAGACAGACGGACAGACGGACAAGGCTATATCGACTCGGCTGTTGATGCTGATCAAGAATATATATATACTTTATGGGGTCGGAGATGCTTCCTTCTGGATGTTACATTCTTATGCACAAACTTATAATACTCTATGTAACTACGGTACAGAGTATAAAAAACTTCACTACTAAGTTACTTTGAAAATATAGCCTGACCTAAGAAAAATAATTCAATCGTACCTTTAAGTTATAAGTTATAGTGGTCTTATAGACCTAGACGTACTGTAATATCTTTTCCTGGTTTGTGTTAGCTGTAGAAAACAACGATATTAGCGATATATCGATGTTTTTTGGTCTCGATATATCAAATATCGATATAGAAAAATTAAATTTTTGATATTATCGATATTGATATTTTGAGATATATCGACAACCCTAGGATAAAGGTATTTTGCCGGAGTGTTCGACGAATGTAGTTAACTGTATTCGATCAACAGTGTTGGTAAGTAAAGTTTTCGAAAGCTGCAGAAAGTGCCTGTCTTTACTTAGCGATGCTCTTATCCTTGTACTTTCATTTTATAATGAAAACATGAAGTTAAGACGATGTTTAAGGAAACGTTGTTACACCGAACTTTATGCCAAACAGATGACTAGGCAGTCTGGAGGTTAGAAACTTCACTAAAATCAAAAAACAACCTGACTGCATGCTTGACTTAAAATTCTTTTATGGCTTCAATTAAGTGGGTCGAAATAGGGGGGAATAGCTCATCACGACCAATACTGATCTATGTGAGTGCAACCCAATAATTATTGGGCCAAATAAATTTTCGTAAAAGATTACCCCATTCTGTCAATATCTAACACTGGAGCAATTTGTATGGTAAGACTGAAAAAAACTTAATAAAAGGCATCAAAAACTTGAAGAATCATCAACATTTTTACAAAAATCGAACTTTGAACTTTGATTTTTGTCTTATATCTAACTTTTTTTTTAAATAACTTTATTATTTTTCATTTTTGTACCAACTTATCAACATCGGTGAACTAAAACCAGAGAAAATGGTATTTTAAAGGGTGATTTTTTAGCAACAACTTTTTTGGCAACACTGGTTTAAACAGCTCACGCACGTTTCGCGTTTTGTTTCACTGTCAAACATCTTCAGTTTGGTCTATAATTTAACCATGAATCGTCTTACAAACGAACAACGCTTGCAAATTATTGAATTTTATTACCAAAATGCGTGCTTTGTTAAGAAAGTTCATCGCGCGAAAAATTGTGTTCAGCGACGAAGCTCATTTTTGTCTCAATGGGTACGTAAATAAGCAGAATTGTCGATTTTGAAGTGTCGCATTTTTTTCGGATCTTTAGCAAATTGTTTCTACTGTTTAAGACTCGTACTTTTTCGGGTTCAAGGTTTTAGGGCGAAGGTTTTGGGGTGAATCTTGGTTCAGCGCCTGCTTGACACATATAAATTTCAAAAAAATTTGAAAGCTAATGTTTATTTAATCCTATTTGTCTCGTACTTCAAATTTCTCCATTTATTTGTTTGTGTATTCTATTACACTTCGCTACAATATTCTCGATTATTCAGACAGTGGAAAAACAAATCGTAGTTGTAACTTTCAAATTGTAATTACTTTTACAATTACTTGAATAATTGTACCTGTAAAGGGGCATTATTGAGTAATTGTGCTTAAAAAGAAGTGTTTGATTTTTATGTTGACTAAGTTTTTACTGAACAATTGCATTAAATTACATTTGTAAGTCAAAGTGATAGAACCAGTTGGGAATTTTAAAAGTGGATACGATTTCGTACAAGTCAGGGGGTCGATCAAGCCTGACTTTAACATACTCGGCACCACCCAAAGTTTGTTCCTATCTCACAAAGTGTAAGGGTGTGTAAAGTGCTGCCCATTGCTGTTTCAGCCGGTGCTGCCTAGCATAAATGTTTGCTTTGCCTACAACTCGACTATTGTTCAGGCGATCTTCACCATTACTTTGGCGGATCGATAAATAGTACTGATTACTAAAAGTGTCCAGAATGTACGAACCTTTTATCTACAAAACTGTCGAAGTTATGACGTTTTTAACAAATGGCGCAGGCGGAAGGGGGCGTGGCCAAAATTGAAAATAAGCCTGATCTGCCTGCAAGTGTAAGAAGCATATGTCTCATATATGTTAATCCTCTATCTCTTACCATGTCTGAGATCTGAGCTTAATCGTCTGTACTGTTGATGCTGATCAGGAATAAATATGACTTATAGGTTTGAAAATGATTCCTTTTTGCGTTTACATACTCTAGCATAAACCTAATATACTCTGTTTACCTTTGGTGCAAGGTATAACAATTTGCTCTTGTTGTAACCAACTTTTTTGCTTCCTACTTTAAGTAAGCAAAATTCTTGTTTCAAGAATGTATCCCAATTCTGCCAGTGGCTGCTTTTCCTGTAGTTTAGAGTAGCTCAGCATTTGATTAGGAGCACATTTGCTGTCGTGTATCTAGGTCAAATGAATCATCATGGGCATTAACTGCAACCACATGTCCAGCAAAAGTCATCACTGCCCCGACTGCACGAATGGTGGGGCAACTTGTGGAATTATGTGATTAACAGATTTCCATTGTGTGTATGCCCCCGAGGAGTGGAGAGGAGAGAGGAGACGAAACGGAGTGCGTGTCTCACAATTTATCATCCTCGCTGGAGCTGCAGGAAAATATATAATAAAAATCTCTAACCCCAGAAACTAGGCGCAAATCATCAGACGAGAAGTTCAACGAACCTGGCTGTAAATGGTGAGCGAGAGCGACAGCCTCGATATTGTGTGTGTCCACACACAAAAGCTAGAGAGAGGCAGGGACTGCGACTGCGGAGACGGAGACGGGAGACGGAGACGACCGCGGCGAAAGCATAAAAAGTTAGAATGTTAATGGATGCCACAGTCGAAGAAAGAAGCTTGCGACGCGTGCCCGCCTGGTGGAAGGAGTGGGGGCTCGTGCACGTGCACAGTTGCTTTCTCCCTGAAGAAAGCTAGCTGATGTGTGAGGTGTGTGAGCGATTAAAGGTGGTGGGGAAACCTTAGATGGCGGCTTAGCGTCGAGCATCCTTGGCTTGATGTTGCGGTGCTTCCTTCAGGCTTTCTCTTCTGCTCCCATTTCACCATCCGGTTGCACATAATTGCCCAGCACTTGCCTTAACTCCCTTCTCGCTCACTGTCTTTCTTGCTGTACTTGCTGGTCCTTGAGCAATTTGATGTCAAGTGGTGGCTTCCTTTCTTTCAAGAGGATGCAAGTGCAGCGCAGCGAACAGGAAATATTGAATTGATAATTATGTAGATACAAATGTTGATGTATGTGTGCATATTTTCAACGACGAGGCGACCGTTTCCTTGTCCCTAATTAGAGGCGCAGACTGCAACGTAGGCACCGGGGGTAGTTGGAGTAGAAGTCACCCCTGTGTGCCAACATTTAAATATTCAAACGATCACTTCACACTCCACGGACTCAAGACGATCACCGTGATTCCACCACCAACATCTTGTTACCTATCCCTGTGTGTGTGTGTGTAACGTCTGGGCCCACGAGGGTTGCTAGACCATCTAATTATCATTTTTCAACGTTCAGGTGTCGGAGTCATCATCAGGTGTACTTGTTGGGTATATCAAGGATTTTGGAGTCGCACGACTGCACGCAACTACACACCGTCGATTTTCCTTTGTCTGCGGCTCGGACCCTCTCCCTTGTCCTGTTCTGCCGGCAATTACTTCAAAATGCCTTAATGCTTTTTTTTTGTGTTTGGTTCGTCTGCCTTTTGTGATCCTCTGACTTTGACTCTGACGCGTCCCCTAAACAAAAAAAGTCGCTTTTGTCTGCCCGTAGCTCACATTCCCGGTACGTCACACTCGACTCGTCTTCACTTTTTTTTATGGACAATCAAAGTGGTTCCCCCGTTTTGGGCTTTGGCTTTAATTTTCAGAGCATCCTGTTGCTTGTTCTTGCATGAAACAGGATGCCAATGACCGTGTAATGCACGACCCTTACCCTTTTACCCCCAAAGCACTCAACTGTTGCTACATTCATGCCGATTCCATTCTGTTTGATTTCCAATTTGAATGTTTGTAGGAAACGATAATTGCCTGTTCCCTTTGTGCGCAGGGTGTGGTTTGGTATTCAATTTCCGCTACATGTTACACATGGAGCGTCAGGTGAAAATGTGAAAAGCGAAGCATGTGAAACGCAGCGGTTCCCATAATCTAATGAAAATGGGGATTAGTTGGAGATTCTTGCAAATGAAGCACAATAAAGTGGGCTGAGTTTATAACTTTGGCGTTGATTGAGAAACGGAAGAGATTTTATTGGCACAACAATCCACAAATTACATACAATAAAGGGATTGTAAAAAGGGAATGGCAACCAAATTTCATATTTCCAAGGGCCGATTTCGCATCTTCTACATTCCAACATAGCCAAGGCGCAACCCCTGAGAACGGGTTCGGTTCGGGTATCTTGGGGCTCTCGAACCAGACCATAAACCAGCCGCCTTATATTTTTGACTCCTCGAATCTGAACCCAAGCCAGACCACTTTCTCCAAAAATGAGGTTCGGTTCACCAGTTTAAGTAATTTTTTTAACGATACATCCACGAAAATTATAATAAAATTTAAACTATCATTTCAAAATGTGGCTCTAAAAATATTTGCGGCAGTTCTTCAAAAGAGACTAACAGACTGGATAGACACAAACAAAATACTCAACGAATGCCAAGCCGGATTTCGAAAAGCGTACTCTACGGTGGATAGCATCTTTGTACTGACCAACGTTGCCAATGGGTATCTCGAACAGAAGAAAAAGCTCTTTCTATTTTTTGTGGACTTTCGTGCGGCTTTTGACACCATTAACAGAGGATCTTTAATGTACAAATTGAGTAACATTGGTATATCCACAAAGATGATAGCCGCTTTGCAAAGCATGTACGAGAAAAACAAAACAACAGTCTGGGATGGAAGTGAGCACTCTGAATGGCTCGACACTAACTCAGGAGTTAAGCCGGGATGTCTGATAAGTCCATTATTATTCTCCTTGTATATAAATGATCTGCACACATATTTATCAGGCGGAATTCAAATAGGCAACATGGAATGCAAAGCACTTATGTATGCAGACGATATGGTGATCATGGCGGAGAGCGCGGACGAAATGCAGTGAATGATTGAGCAGACGGAGCGGTATTGCCGGTAATGGGGCTTAGAAATAAATAAGGAAAAGTCGAAAATAATGGTTGTCCGGGATGGAAGAGGGCGACGCCCAGAAAATGAAAGATGGATGCTCGATGGCTACTCGTTGGAGGTCGTTAGCGAATACACATATTTGGGAGTAACATTAACGCAAAACATGAACTTTAAAAAACATCTGAACAAAAAACTAAAAGATTCAACATTGGCGGTTAACAGTACATGGAAAAGCTTCATAGGCAGAAAGGCATTGCAAATTCGGCCAAATATCAGCTATTTCAGGCAACGGCAAGAGCGATAATGTTGTATGCGGCGGAAGTATGGGGCTATCAAAGCTACGATGATGTGGAAACTTTGGGTATATAAACAAAATCATGGGACTGCCAGAACATCGACTGCCCAAAATAGTTGCGCTAGAAATGCTAAGGGACAAAACGCAATGTTTTAAAAAGTGGCAGCAGCTCTTTAATGAGCATAATGTAGAGTGCGATGTTTTGAATACTGCGGAGTGGAATGCAGCGCAGGAGGCCGTACTTGTGGCGATAGAAAAACATCACAGAATTCAGTGCGAAGATCAAGCTAGAAGAAGCGAATCGAGAGTGTGGTATAGACAACTCAATTACAACCTTGGCATAAATAATTACTTTAGTGAGCAATACAGCACGGAAACAATTGGAACTATTTTCAAGACCAGATGTGAATTGCATCAACTGGGTTACCGACCTCATTACAGCGATAGTATTTGCACGTTATGTAATACGCAATCGAGAAAGGATATAATCCATTTAATAGCATTATGCCCTATCCTGGCGGAATATAGAGCCTATTTTAAACAAGAAAGAAAGTCGGTCAAGCCCGACTATAACATACTCTGTACCAAGAAATTTTGTCTTTTGATCATAACTCGAAAACCGTTCATCCGATCTTCTTCATTCCTTTGGCGGATCGATAAGTTATCCTAATAACTAAATATGTCCAGAAGGAACAAGCCATCTATCTTCAAAACTGTGGGAGATATGATGTTTTTTCTAAACTGCGGGGGCGGGAGGGGGCGTGGCCAAAATTGAAAATAAACTTGATCTGCCTGCAGACATAAGAAGCATATGTCCCATACACGTCAAACCTCTATCTCTTACCCTCTCTGAGATCTGTGCGTTCATACGGACAGACAGACAGACGGACAGACGGACAGACGGAAATGGCTATATCGACTCGGCTGTTGATGCTGATCAAGAATATATATACTTTATGGGGTCGGAGATGCTTCCTTCTGGATGTTACATACTTTTGCACAAACTTATAATACTCTATGTACCTACGGTACAGAGTATAAAAACTTTACCTGGAAGAAAATGAGGCAATTGAACTACTCAACGGGAAAAATTGGAATGAGTTCGCATTATACATTAAAGCTTTAATAAACTATAGAAAAAATATAATTCTGGAAAACTTTTAAAATAGAAAACTGGAAAAATGTAAATATCCTTAAGAAAATACCTAATTGTTAAATTTATTTTGTTAAAATAGAAGGCTAACGGTAAAAATGAAAAATAAACTAACTACTACTACTACTATAAACTATTGCTTCTCAATTTGTAATGTATACTGACAAGATAGGGTATGATTAGTACATTAAAGGTAAAGAAATCATTTGAATGAAATCTATTTGTCTTCGAACATTTGGTATAGATGACGAGATTAACATTCACTGCCGATAAAAGATGTCCACGTCCAGCGTACGAGTCTAAGTCTGACTGCTATCATTTAAGAAGATCTCCAATCCTATGATATATCTCAAGTTCAGATAAATACTATTACTATTGGATATAGACAAATTTATAAAGCCAATGCTAGAGTGTGAAGTGCCATCTCTACTTTTAAACTAACTAAAGACTTAAAGTTCTTTAAAAGAGAATAGAACTTAGTTGAAAATATATGTAGTTTGCGAAAGACAATTTAGAAAACTTCTTCAAGGCTGCAGGATTCACAACTGGAATTTAATTTTTGTAGGCTGTATGTATGTATGTGTGTGTATGTACACGGGAGCAACATATAATACACAAAAAACACTTCAGAAGTTTGCTCTCGGCAAAACGGTCGGTGAAAGACACGAGAGAGACAGAAACGAAAAAAAGTGACTTTGCTCTGAGCGAAACAGAATTGAGCAAAAACGGAAATCAAAGTGCCTTTCGCTCCCTCTTTTCATTGTGTTTGTAAACAAAAGTGCTGACAGTTATTTGAGAGCTCTGTCTTCATCTCATCAATTGTTTCAGGATTGTTTTGTCCTTGTCATTTGTCCTTGACCGCTCCCCAAAGATAATAGTCTAACGATGTCAGATCACAGCTTCTTGGCGGCCAATTCACATCTCCATATTTTCTGATTATTCGATATTCTATAATAGGGCGCAGAAGACGATTCGGATGGTCAATTGGCTTCAGCTGCTGCACCAATGGAACTTTGTATGGCTTCATGGCAATGTTTTTATGCCCATTTCGCATCAAAGCAGTGCGCGAAATGTCCAATTGTTGCGATCGATGGCGAGTTGACGTCGATGGTTGTTCACGCACATTTTCAGCAACAGCAGCAATGTTTTCGGTCCAGCACACCGGACGAGTACGTACACGGGTTGGTTTACCCACCAGCATTCCAGTTTCACGAACTCACTTCACGAGTTGATCCAGAAATAAAGTTTTCCGAACATTTTTTTTGGTTAAATATTTTTTTCAAATTTCGAATGGTTTCAGTCGAGGACTTACCATTTTTGAAATATGATTTTAATATTTCTCAACTTTCTTCTAGCAAATAACGATCACAGATCTCAGAGATGGCAAGAGATAAAGGATTGACGTGTATGGGAAAAAAACTTCATATATCTGCAGGCAGATCAAGTTTATTTTTAATTTTGGCCACGCCCTCTCCCGCCACCGCAACTTGATTTGTTAGAAGGTTCGTATCTTCGTTCGTTCGATCTGGACATATTTAGTAAGTAATACTAATCGATTCGCCAAGTCGAAGGAGCGAAAGTCGGAGGTCAAGATCGGAGGAGCGATAGTAGAGTTATAGGGAAATCAAACATTAATGGTGGTCAGCACTGGCTCGAACTGCGATGGGCAGCACTTAACAATCCTTAACACTTTGTGTGGCAAATGATAACTTTGGATAGTACATCTAAAAATCGTCCAAAGGATACACAAAATTATTATCCATTTGGAAAGGATACGTCTAAAATAAGTATCCTAAGTAGCTAAAAATCATCCAAAGGATATACACAATTATGATCATTTGGTTGACCTTGCAGCTCCGCTAGAAGATTAAAAGGATATTTTAGAGATATCTTTTCCAAATGGATCTTTTTGGGTTCTTTTTTTTCAGACCAAACTGATCAGTAGTATTGCCAGATTGATATAAAATATACAGAAAACGAATGACTTGTCGGCAATTTCACAACACGTGATCCAGTAATCTCTTGATATTGCTCTTCGAGATTTCAACACATCTTGCAATATTTGGCATCCTAATCTTCTTTGATGTTTCTTACTGATATTTCATTCTTTAAAAGACAATTTTCGCATTATTCTGCCATGCTTCTTCACCTACAGCCAATCTTAGCCTCGTACGATATATAGAGTTTGTAAGAAGCGTGGTACTTATTATATTTGCTATGGATATGGCCTGACACCTATGTATTTTTATAGGATAATGCGACGAATCGCTTAAGTTAAAGTCCTAATGGCAGACAATCGAATCGAATAACACACTGTTTTCGAAGTGCTGTCCTAGAGTTAATAAATGTTTTTTTCCAGAATTAAAATGCCAAGTGGCATTTTTATAATCATCTTATTTCAAAAAATTCCAATCAAGTTCTTGAGAGCTGGAGCATCAGCTAGTTTATTGCATACCCCTGCTTATATCTTTAATAGACTTCAGCTTCCTACACATACCAGCATTGCTATGACAAAGTATTTGGGAATTCCAAGGCAGCATAAGTGTAAAAATTGACATACAGGCCTGTTTCGGTTTTCACTTTCGACAAAATTTGTCGAATTCGAATTTGGTGAAGTGTCTGTTGTATAAAATTTATAAATTAAATCGGCATAAAACCTTTCATTTTTAGTTCATCCTATTAAAAGGAAGTACAAATTTAAAGGTTTGATACAGATTACCTTAATTGTTCACCAAAAAATGAGATGTATTAAACTCGAATTCCCTAAAGTGAAAACCGGAACATGCCAGATAATAAATTTAACGCCTTTGCATCTGTGTGTGTGTACCCATTCAGCCTCACTGTACAGAGATTCTCCAGCTCTCGGCTATCGGGAAATCCTTACTTACTTCCATCTCGAGTCAGAATCATATCATTTGTAAGTACAAATCCGAGCTTTTAAATTGTTGATGTACAAAAGTCAGGATTGCTTAAGTTTTTCGTACTTGAATCAAGCTCGATGAAAGTAAGTCCCATGTAAATTAACTTACATTGAACTTCTGTCTTCTTAACTTCTACATAGGAATCTCTAAGTTAACTTAACACAAAGCAGATATTTGGTAGACGAAAATTAGTATATTCATGTAATTGCACAAAACTCTTAACCACACTCCTGTTATGCTTAAAAGGAAGCACATAAATGATTTTTAGCTACATCGAGTATGGCCAATGCCTCTGTCAGAGGCTCATGAAACTGGCTTGTTATATAGAATAGTGGATTGAAGCTGAACCCATTAGATTGGTGCGACTGACTCTTAAAATGGGCAGAATCTGGCAGAACGCTTAGATTTCCATTTGAAATCCCCACCTAAATATTTCTTGTTTTATCTAGCTTGTTAAATAATTCTCAAAAGCAAGAATCTAACATTATTTTGGTAATATTTTTCTACGAAATGGAATTTCACTTAACTTAAAATTATATATTGAATATTTCCATGTGTTCTACCAAACAATTCCCGTACAATTTGGGGAGTTTTAAACGAATAGAACACAACAATTATTAATGTCCATACTTTAGACTGAACCAAGGTTCGAACCAAAACCTTCGCCCAAAAACCTCGAACCTTAAATTTCCGGACCTTAACCATTCGTTAATTTGGGTTCGAACTAGTGTACCGGAGATCCGAAAATTTGTTTTTGGTTTGCAGCCCCGATTTAAATTTCTCAAGGTTAATCCCAGACGTCCACTTTTTCAGTTGCAAACGAAGAAAAATAATAATAATACATAAAAAAAACCGACAAGAAATAAAAATCAATTTGTCAGGCAACACTTGCCACCGTAAATAAATGCGGACAGCAGATACAATGCCACCAATAACAACAACAACACATATAAAAAGCATTAAGAGACATTCAAACGGCAATCAGAAATCAAAACAAAAACCGCTAAAATAACAGAAAAAGGCAGAAAACTGGCGCGCATGCGCAAACGAGTTATATTTTTATTTTCATTTTTTTTTTTTTGGGCTGCCACGAAGCTTTTGCGGCTGACGAGCGGCAAGCGCGTGGTCAGACCACAGCCCATTGTAGGGCAACCCATACAAATGAGTCAGACAGGTCGAACGCCAATTGAAATCAACAGCAAGCTGGACAGGATCCGCTAACCAGTGGCAGCACCAGTAACTGCGAGGAAATATGCAAATTGCATGGCCAAGTGAGGCGACAACTTCATTTGTACATCACAGCTGAAGCTGGCGGCGGCGGCGGCGGAGCTGGGGCATACAACGGAAACAGCAAGCTGTGATTGCTGATAGAAGGGAACGGGGTAAGCACGTCGCCGCCTCAATTGGGGTTAAGTAATGCAGCCGAGTGCGTGAAAACGGCCAGAGAATCAACAAAAAGGAGGACAAAAGCCTGCACAAAAATATGTTAACAATAGCCGCATAGGATTCGGCCACATCACACGCCCTGCTGCTGCTCCCCCCCCAATTGAGCATGCAAACATTCCTGCGTTCAGTTTTTGGGGTCAGCACCACATCACGAAAAGTGAAGTGTGTCCGTCAAGTGTGTGCGAGTGTGTGTGTGTGGAGCAGGCGCGACCTCGCCTTAAGTCTTGGATTGATAATTAATTTCGGCTTGGCACCTACTTCTACCTGCAGAGTGGGTCTGACACCACGACACCTGTGCCACAGCCACAGCGCTGCTGCCAGCGGTCTCTGTTCAAGTAAACTGGTTGCCATTGGCAGCTAATTTTGCCATTTGCTCTTTGAGCGCCACTTCTAATCCGTTTGGAATTTCAGACATACCAAGCGGCAAGCCGCGGCAGCGTTGCCAACAGCCTGGCTGTCCACTTGCCAGCTCAGTTAGTGTCTGCTGGCAAAATGTCAAATAGTTGCCTGGCAAACGGGGCCATTGGCAGACGAAAATTGTTTAGGAGTTAAGGTAGGATTGTAGTTGTCAAATATAAAACTTTATTTTGCATAAACCTTTGCTTATTAGGTAAACAGTTTAGTTCGCAGCCAAACTGAAAGTAAGAAATTCTTTACAAGGTTGTAGAAAAAGATAACTTTGATATTCAATTCAAGACTGAACCAATCATGTAACTAGAGTCTCTAAAACAAAGTCAATCCATCAAATCTTTAAAGATCTTATAAATAACGACAAAAAATTGGTTGTCCCAACTCACAAAGTAATTTTCTGTAGTTGTCTCTAATTATACTCTGTACCGTAGGTACATAGAGTATTATAAGTTTGTGCAAAAGTATGTAACATCCAGAAGGAAGCATCTCCGACCCCATAAAGTATATATATTCTTGATCAGCATCAACAGCCGAGTCATGTCCCTCTGTCCGTCCGTCCGTTTGTCCGTCTGTCTGTCCGTATGAACGCAGAGATGGTAAGAGATAGAGGTTTGACATGTATGGGACATATGCTTCTTATGTCTGCAGGCAGATCAAGTTTATTTTCAATTTTGGCCACGCCCCCTCCCGCCCCCGCAATATGGAAAAAACGTCATATCTCCCACAGCTTTGAAGATAGATGGCTTGTTCCTTCTGGACATATTTAGTTATTAGGATAACTTATCGATCCGCCAAAGGAATGAAGAAGATCGGATGAACGGTTTTCGAGTTATGATCAAAAGACAAATTTTCTTGGTACAGAGTATGTTATAGTCGGGCTTGACCGACTTTCTTTCTTGTTTTTGATATCATTTTTATTTAAATTAAGAAATTAGCCAAACAGAAATGGGAACTCCTCCGGTGGTGTACCCCTTACTTTGCTGAAAAATCTTACAAATGCTGGTGGAACTATTGTTTAGGGATGCCTCTATCTCACGGTATGTCATATGACTATCTGCTTTATCAGTTCATGCACAGTTTAGGTATAGCGTCCGATTTTTACACGATCTTCATGGAATTCGTCGCTGAGCGAAGTATAACCACTATTGAATTCTCTATACCAGCGACTTGCAATGGTTTTTGATGATGCTTCATAGCCATACAAGGACTCACCCGGGTTGATATAATCCACGTCCAAAGTTGTTAAGAGGGGAAACCAGTTTAGGAGGCCGAAATTCGAGTGATTTTTGTGATATGTTTTAACTGAGAAAGAATAATTAGAATTCGTTTAAACTTGGAGGTTAGTTTTTTCCTATTTTGAACTGCACTTTTAAATTTTTGGATGCCATCTCCGCCGGAAGTGGTGGAGTTAGAGGCTGGTGCCATCAGAGTTGACTGCTGGAGGGACACCTGGAGGTCGCAGTTTTGATCTGAATTCATTAATTTTTTTTTTCTTTCGTTAGTAACATATTTTCTAAGAATATGAACCAAACTCTGGATAAAAGAGTTGAAAATTGAATGTTTTGGAGGTGTTTGAAATGATATGTTTTTATATCATTTTTTTTCACCTTTCTTACATAAAAATATATTTTACATAATAATATCATTCCAGAGTTTGGTTCATATTTTTCGGACTTGAATAAAGAATATTCACACAAATTTTCAGAACGATTCGTCAATAACTTTTCGAGCTAGGAAACGCATTTGAACCGACCGCGCGCTTCGGCACTGAATCGACCGGTGTTTACCTTAGTGCTCATATCATCCGGAACTAATTGGAATTTCGTTTTGAAACTTAAGCCACATATTCTTGAATAGTTGTACTAACAATTTATGCAATAAAAAAAAATCGACTTTTTGAATCATCTAAACTGGTAGCCCCCCTTAAAAAAATCCAGCGAAAACCTTCGTTTGAAACTTCCATTTTAAAATCAAGTTATTAATTTTACTCTCTCTGTATTCTCTCTGTATTTCCCGATATTAACTTTTGACATTAGTGTTACCAGTTCCCGACAATAAAATGTTACGTACTGCCACATGATCGAGCTTCAATGAATATCAATGTGATAAATTGCTTCCACTTTCATACGGAGGAACCTGGAAAAGAGTCCTCGCCCAAAGCTGATTCCATAGTTTTTTAAAACTTTTATTTTGACTTGACTACAAACATAGTTCTCAATGATCTGTTAAGCTAAGCACGTAATTGTACACATATTCTAAGAAAACGTAACAATTTTACAACTATTTTTGAAACCTTGCCATCGGTAACTTCGAGAATTAAGCACATAATTTAAAACGAGAAAGCTAAGCTAACTTCGTTTGTGCCGAAG
>JAWNNO010004198.1:0-33003 GCA_035044985.1 Lordiphosa fenestrarum
TCCGTTCAGTCGCGCCTTGATTTTGAGAGCCGCTTTATACTGGGCTTTCGCTCGCATGCCCTCCTTTGTTCGTGTGGGTTTTTCCTTATTTTTGGTACTAGACCCCGCCCGAACTGGAGATAGCAGCAGCTTTTCTTCCGCCTCTGTATTAGTTAAACATCCATGCGATTCACAGTCCGAGTCTGTATCGACTGCAGTACCGCGCCACACTTTGGTCCTTGTCGTATCGGCAGTAGCTGTACAACTGTCCTGGCCTGCTCCAACCACGACAGAGGTGCGACCGCTGGCGACACGAAGTGGGGATCTCTCCCCACCGTGCCCGCCGGTGGTAGCAGTCACGCCTTCCACCGACGTTTGGGCTGATATCCCAGCCCGAGTTGGGTTCTTTGTGTGTTCCATTATTAATGTACCCATAGTGGTTAATTTTTTGTTCGTGGGAACCACCCCATAGCATTTTATGCCTGCTGCCAGGCACCTCTAACCATGGCTTTGGCTCAGCTCCACCCAACATTGTGCTGTTGTGGTAGTGTTGGCCATCACCTTAGCTGGACACTGCATTTCCTAGGTGTAAGACGAGCAAGAGACACTATGTATTACCCGCTTTAAGCCGAGGTGCATACAGTGACCATTGCCCAGCCGACACCCTCGTGCAGAGTTCAGTTAGAGGGTTTTTGTCGGCCTACAATTAAAACAATAACATGCAATTTAGATGATAGCGATGCGAAAGGAACATTCCACAAGATAAAAGCAACTAAAGACAACACTAACTATTTTTCTAATAATATGAAACAGCAATTCACTTTTAAAAATGAAGTTTTGCCGCGTTTTACTAATCTTACAAATCACATTAATAAGGAACAAGCTTTGATTACAGCCGTTTTTCCAGAGTCTTACAATAAAATTTATAAGTAGTTCGAAATAAGTTTTAGTATCGATATTTTGATTGAACACATCACCAACATAGCAGAAAGTAAACTTTTTGTCAAAATACAATTAATCCTAAAATTCATATTCAATACCGAACAAACAAACAACATTAGAAACATTTTTAAGAACCAAAACATAACGATAGACCTAGAAGAGCAAATATTTATTTAGAGTCAAGCACTCTTACAGATAATAACACAGTTCGACAAAATCAAACTTTTGGAAAAATCCCGGTATGAGACCCTTAAATTCTGATAGAAGGCACATCAGTAAGCATCGCCTCATACACAGTTTCTCAACTGTACCCCTGCATCGCGTTCTATGGGTACTTTTGTACTAGCAACCCACAGCGACAACAATTTTAACTTAGTTATTAATGGTACAAGATAAAAATCTACAAAATTCAGCAAACACAGACAGGGTCATTGGGAACGGAATATCAAAAAATCGAGTTATTCGTAGAATTGGTTAAGATACCTCCGTAAGGGGTCAAGCCTAAATTCTTGCATATCTTTAAAAGCGCACGGTACAGTTTTCTTAAAAACTATACTTATGATGGCACAATGGGCTATTTCGTGGCCTAAGAGATGTTACTTATCAGCCAAAAAACCGCGAGACGGAGTACCATTTAATGATCCACCCACAGCCCACACCATTTGGGCCATTAACTAGACTAAAAAAAAAGCCAAACGGCGCTGTCAGATTTTCTTACGAAGCATTTTTGCGCTGACTACGAGCATTTTTGTAGTAGCAATTGACTTACGGCAACATTGACCATTTAGGGTATTAACTCGGTGATTTGATATTACGTTCCTAGTGTCCCTGTTTGTGTTTGCTGAAAAAATTTTGTTCAATACAAAAGTCCCCATTTTCGAAAAAGAGAAATTCCAATTTGTTCGTATTATTCCACAGCACATCAAGCGGATGTTATTGCGATACTCTGGCCGTTGCTTAGTTGTAACGCAAGAATGTTTCATCATCAAGTTTCACAACATTTTTGGTGGCCCATGGGGGGACCCGGCAATACAGACTATTACAAGTAGTTCAAGTTCAAGTGCAAATTAAATCACAAACATCCCACATCTTTACACACATTCAAATAAATCATACCAGCCGCATTGCACGTGGCCCAGCAACCAAACGCCATGGCCCGTTACACAGAAGCATCTAGCAGCACAAAGACGATCGCAAAGAAGAAACTGCAAACACTAACCAACGTCACTTTTTCACTTTGGACAGCAGCTTGAGTGAAAACTGGCTTTGCAGGCATCGCATAGAGCTCGGAACATCAGCCCAATTGAGTGGAAAGCAACTCCGAACGAGAAGTGGCTTCGCAGCGAGCGCAGTCAATGGGAGCATCATCACACTTGAGTGAGAAGGTGAGTGTTTATTGTGCGTATATTTGTGTTGCGATCAAAGTGAGTGCATTTTATTGCTCAAGTTTGCACTCAACCAATTAGAGATGGCACCTAACAAAGATGAACAACCAAGTGCCTTAGCGTCAGTTCTGCACGACCCACAGGTCGATGGCCTATTTGCTCTTCAGACGGATTTGGTTGGCCGATTAAACAATATATATCGAAACTTTAAAAGGGATAGCATAGAACGAAAAACTAAGCCCTATTTTCATCTGCGCTTACGCAAATTAGAAGACCTGTCAATTGAATTCAATAAAAATCATCAGCTGCTGATAATAGGTAGCGAGGTAACGAGGTAGCCTTTCAGTTCGACGAGGACTACACAACAATCGCCTGCACCATATCAGAGGCATACGAGAGGTCTTTTCCACAGGTAGTAGTTGAGGATTCATCTTCATCTGTGCCTCATGCAAACACCACTGTCATAGCAGCGCCATCATCTGTACAGCTACCCAAGCTGCCCAACCCAACATACTATATACTGGCAAATTTGGGACTGGCCTGCATTCTACGATGCCTTTGTCCAGCTCATTCACGACAACACGGCTCTGTCCGACATCCAAAGGTTCCATTTTCTGAAGCAAGCTCTGCCCGCAGTTCGCGATATAGACGTTCAGCAAATGACCCTCACAGGAGGTAACTATGCGACAGCTTGGAGTCTCATTGTCCACCGCTACAATAATCCGAGATTGCAGTTTATGTTCCACATGAACACCCTTTATGATTTGCCACAGTTAACCAAGGAACGTTCTTTCGACCTCAAACATATGCTGAGCGTGTCAAATGTTTGTATCAACGCTCTGAAGCGCCTCGATATCGCCATCACGACTTGCGATCATTGGATTGTGCATCACCTTGTTACAAAACTTCCAACCACTACACTTCAAGCATGGGAGCATTTTCTTGGCAGCTCTGTCAGTATTCCTGCCTTTGCTCAATTGGAATCCTTCATCAACAACCGTCTCATAAGCATTGACGTGATTGAAAATCGATGTTTATCTACACAAACGCGGTCATCTATACCGCAACCTGCCGCTCAACGGCACAACCACAAATCCTCAGGCAACACACCGTACAAGGGACACAGTTTTCACACCACGACTGGAACTGCTGACCCCATTCGCTGCACGCTCTGTGGCGACTCCCATATTCTCCGTCGTTGTCCTGACTTCTTGGCCAAGGATTGCTTCGCAAGGAAAGCCGTCGCCGATCATGCAAGGGCATGCCTCAATTGTCTTAGCATCTCGCACAGCCTTGCGCAATGCCCAAGCAGCAGGAATTGTTTGCAGTGCGGTCAAAGGCATCACTCGCTTTTACACTTTCCAAACAATACACCCTCTGCTAATGCGGCTCCGAAGCATTCACCCCAAACTCTTAACTCGAACCATAGTATAGCTCAAGTTCCAGTGGTCCTGTACTGTCAGCAACTCCCTTCTCGTCTACAGGAACCAACACAGCGCAACTCCATAGCTATCGTTTGAGTGATCTCTCACAGCCTGCAGCTACTGACTCGTCTGTGGGAACACACACTACTCAACGTATGCGATTTGTTGCAACTGCGGAAGTGATCTTTTTCTTGGAGTGGACATAATGCCACAACTCATGCTTCCGGAACTTCGTCGAGGAAGAAAAGATCAACCAATTGCACAGCGAACGCAGCTCGGCTGGATCGTCTTTGGTCAACCCACTGCCACACCGTCACATACTGTCACCATTCGCAGTCATCACACTCACCAGGAGAATTTGGTTAAAAAATTCTTTGAAATGGATCAAGTAAGCTCCACCAGAAAGCTTACACCGGAAGAGCAATGGTGTGAAGAACACTTTCAACGTACTCACACACGCCAACCAAACGGCAAGTATATGGTTCGCCTCCCTTTTAAACGTTTGTTTGACCCCAAACAAGTACTTGGCAAATCACGCCAAATTGCACTTAACCGCTTCACAATGCTTGAGCGCAAGTTCCAAAGACAGCCAGAGCTATACAAGCGTTACACCCAGGTCATCAACGAGTATTTTGAACTAGGCCAAGTTACCAAAGTAACGACTTCTGAAGCGCAACATTGTTTTATTAACGAAATGGAAGGTCTTACTTGCACTTCTTGCACCTTACCCCATCACGCAGTAATTAAGGAGGAAAGTCTATCCTCTAAAGTGAGAGTCGTGTATCCTGTAAGACATCAAATGGGAAATCACTGAACGATGTACTGTGCACCGGTCCAGCCCTACAAAATGATCTGGCAGGCGTTGTTCTAAAATGGCGCTTCCACCGATTTGTATTCGCAGCAGATATTCAAAGGATGTACAGGTGCATTGATATGCACCCAGAAGACGCTCAATACCAAAGAATATTCTGGCGTGATGAACAAAACCGATTAGCTGAGTTCTACTTAAATACCGTCACATTCGGAACGGCATCAGCCCCATACACAGCCATCCGTATCATATTACAATTAGCATAAGATGAACGGGATAGATATCCACTCGCCGAAGCAGTACTTAAAAACGAGATGTATGTTGATGACGTACAAACCGGTCATTCTACCAAATCTGGAGCCATACAAATCCGAGATCAATTGGTTGCAGCTCTGCGATCCGCTGAAATGGAACTCAGGAAATGGTACGCAAACAACGCATCACTGTTAAGCAACATACCTCGAGAATATCTATCCAGCACCAACATATTAGAGTTTGACAATCAAGACTCTATTAGGCATCCTAATAAAGACTATTACGGTTTTAAAATCAAATTCACAATAAGCCCAGTATACACTAAACGTTCTATACTTTCCACAGTCGCGCGCCTATACGATCCCTTGGGCTTCCTAACTCCCAGCATCACTACAGCCAAGGCGATCTATTGTAAATAACCTGGCACACATTGAACATATTCAAGTACCCAGATGGCTGGGTTTCGACATTCAGGATCTCTCATCACTTCAGCTTCATTTATTCTGTGACGGATCATCCATGGCATATTCAACATGTGCATACATTCGATCAGAACAATCTGATGGGATCATTCACACACATCTACTTGCTGCACGCAGCCGAGTAACTCCAACAAAACCAATCACCATTCCTCGTGTGGAACTCTCTGGTGCGTTGCTTGCTGTAAAGTTGGCCAAATGGATCCGTGAGCAGCTGCACACTCATCAACCGTTCTCAGAGATTTTCTTTTGGTCAGATGCAACAATTGTACTCTTTTGGATAAATGGTGATCCCTCCCGCTGGCAAACCTTTGTCTCCAATCGCGACGGGCAGATCCTCGAATGCAGTACACCTACTCAGTGGAGATATGTACCTACCGCTAACAACCCAGCAGACTGTGCTACGCGCGGTCTCACCCCACAGGAGTTGGCCATTCATCCTCTATGGTGGTCAGGTCTCCAATGGCTTCACGAGCAAGAATCACATTGGCCTGCAAGCAATTGTTCCATCCAGAACATTGACATGGGCAGTATTGAAGAAAAACCGTCCAAGTTGTTGCTGCATAATGCTGAAATTTCTGAAGTCCAGGAGTCCTTCATCAAAAACTACTCTTCATACGACAAGCTAATCTCAGTCATGGCATACGTACTACGGTTCATACGCAACACTCGCGCCAAAGGTAATCAACTTCTATCCGGCCCTCTTTAGGTGCAAGAACGACAGGGTGCCTTGAGTAAAATCGTCCGTATTGTCCAGAAAGAGATATTTAACGCTGAAATTTCGATACTAAATGCCAACAAACCCTTACCAAGCAAACATAAGCTTTGTCAGTTATCACCCTTTCTAGACGACAAACATATAATTCGAGCTCGTGGCCGTTTACGGAATGCCAATCATCTCTCTGTTAATCAACGAAACCCAGTGATACTACCACATATGCATCATTTCACTGATCTCGTGGTTCGAAATGCACATCGCATCACATTGCAATGTGTCACAGAACTGACACTAGCCACAATCCGACACGAGTTTTGGATAATCAATGGGAAACAAGTCGTCAAGCGCATCCTTCGAAAATGCGTGCAGTGTTTTCGACATCGACCTAAACCAAGTATGCAATTGATGGCAGATCTTCCTCTGCACCGAGTAAACGCTCCCAAACGGGCTTTTATTGCCACTGGAGTGGACTACACGGGAGCCTTTGAAATTCGAGCATCAAGGATCCGTGGACACACAAGCTACAAAGCGTATATAGCAGTTATTATCTGCCTAGCTACAAAGGCTATACACCTAGAAGCTGTTACAGGATTATCCACTGAACATTTTCTCATGGTTTTGCAGCGTTTTATTGCACGACGCGGATATTGTCAGCACATGTATAGCGATTGCGGCACTAACTTCATCGGAGCAGACAAAGCAATTCAAAGCTGGCTAAAACCTTTCTGAAGGAGCTGTCAGAGAACTTAGTTCCCTATCTATCCTCACGTCAAGTTCAATGGCACTTCAACCCTCCGCACAGTCCAAATTTTGGAGGACTATGGGAAGCCAATGTCAAAGCAGTCATAACCCATCTCTATCGAACTTTCTCAGGACACCGAATGACATATGAACAACTCGCCACAGTTGTAACACAGATAGAAGCCTGCCTTAATTCTAGGCCCTTATGCCCTCTTAACGGTGAGCCAGATGACCTATCGGTGCTAATGGAAATTAGGACGAATTATTGAAGTTCACCCAGGAACAGACAATCTGGTTAGGGAGGCCACAATTAAAACAGCATCCGGAGTATATAAACGATCTGTTTCTAAAATTTGCCGACTGCCACTACCAAGACTTTACGAGCCAGATCCAGAAACATCCTATTACCCAAACTAGCACCTTTGATCGCACAGTTATATGCCATAATGAACACTTTCTCTTTTCAGTAGATCAACAAAATAGCAGCGATCGATTGGTTCAAATACTGGTCCCAGTATTGGGGGCGGCATGTACGGTTTTCAAAGCTCAAAGAAACACACAATACAGCGAATTCAAAAGCTCATCTTCAAACGCACTCACTCCCATCAAACTTTGGTCGCAGAAGAGCAAAGAGTCGAGAACTGAACGTCATCGAGTGCAGTTGCGTGCTGGTCGCGAGCATCTAATCGTTTTGCCTTTTGTTATGTATGCAGCCGGCCGTCGGTCTCTCTGCTCGGCCGTCCACTATCAACAATCAGTCGATCAGCAGAAGTCAACACGCATGCAACGCTACGCACTGCATCTCCTACACTTCACCTACTACACACACACGCGTTCACATATTGTCACTCTACATACACTATTCGCTGTATATTATTTAGTCAATAAATAGTTATTAAATTAGCTTGCGCATATTTAAAACTGGCGACGAGGATGGGATCTACAATTAGATCAATTAATTAAAGTGCGTGAGTTAATTTGGCACATACACAAACTCGCCAACTTCCAGAAGTTGCGAGACTCTTTTTGTGCAGAACAAAAGAGAATTCGAAAGAACGCGTGTGTCGGTCGACCAACAACAACAATGCAGCATAGCTGTAAATACATAACTGCATTAGCTGAAAAGACAATCGCCGCTGTCTGATCTGTGCTGCGAGCACATGGAAAACGACACCGATTCAATTATCAAAAGGGAATTTGATAATACTGACCAAGCTCCACGTGGAAGTACAGCACATTCTGGAACTAGGAATACAGTTCCTGCTACACTCGCACGTGATAATAAAGTGGACTCGGGAAACATTACACCGCCAAGTGCCAACCTTACTCAAAGAGCAGCCATGTCCGGAGTTGGTAGCCTGGAACCTTTCGATCTAAATCACTCAAGCAAATGGACATCATATAAGGAGCGATTCGAGTTATTTCTGCTGGCCAATGATGTCAAGGAGGAGGCGCGTAAAAAGGCAGCATTTCTTACCTTGGCAAGCGCTCCTACTTACGACCTTCTGACATCATTGGCATCCCCAGTTCAGGTTAGTGATTTGAAATTAGTGGACATATTCCAAATATTAACCGACCATTTGTCTCCACGCCCCTCCGAGATCGCCGCCTTCTACCAGTTCCATCAACGTGACCAACACTCGGACGAGTCTGCTGGAAACTATATGGCTGCATTACGTACGCTTGCAGTTGACTGCAATTTCGGAACCGCACTTGACCGCATGTTGCGCGACCGTTTTGTGTGCGGCATGAAAGACGAAGGCCTTCAAAGAAGTCTGCTGGCGGAGACCGATCTTACTGTACGACGTGTTTTGGAACGCGCCGTGACCAGCGAAGCAGCTGCAATCAGCGCCATGGCCATGAGACATCCAATCGATCCTCGCCACGCTGATTCACAATCCACTGAATCAATTCATGACATCCGAGCTGGTCGGAACCACACACACCAGGGATCCTACAGAACCCGCCAGCCATGCGATGGCTGTGGTGGGTCACATCTACGGAAGCAGTGTCCACATCGCGATACTGCTTGCCACTCCTGCGGCCGAAAGGGCCACCTACAGCGGGTCTGCCGAAGCGCACGCAGATCTGCATCGAATCTATCCGGATCGTCATCCCCTACTCCCAGCTCACATTCCGCACACCACGGTGCAACTCGACACAAGCCACATCGTGCTAACGCCAAGGTTCATCATATACTACCACTGGTTAATCAAAAGAAGACTGCGTCTGTGTTAATCAACGGGCGTACGTGCACATTCGAGGTTGATTCTGGATCACCTGTGACCATCATCAAAGAAGCCACTTTCCGCTACATCTGGCCTCGAGGGAATCCAGATCTTGTGAAATGCGATTTAGGCCTTAGCGACTACCAGCATAATCCGATACCAGTTAAGGGAGTCATCGATACATCCGTACACTACAATCGCCGTAGAATTGATAACTTGCCACTCATCATCGTGTCTGGTGGTGGCTCAAACCTATTGGGATGCAACTGGTTCGAGGCGCTAGGCATTCGTATCGAAGGAATACATGCAATAAACAGTGGAGTCAGCATCCAATCAATACTGGATAGATTCGAGCATCTATTCTCCTCAGAGCTGGGTCGCTATACTGGGCCACCAGTATCGTTACAAATCGATACAGAGGCGCCACCTGTGCGGTTGCCTCCACGGCGCATCCCTTTCGCAATAAAGGGTTTATACGAAGAAGAGCTGGAACGCCTCTGCGCGCAAGGAATCCTTGAGCCTGTGGAATACTCTGAGTGGGCTACTCCAACAGTCCCCGTAATTAAAAAGGATGGCTCAATTCGCATCTGTGGCGATTACAAATCTACGCTTAATCGTGCAATTAAGCCCCATTGCCATCAGATTCCGGCAATTCATACACTCTTGGTATCCATAGAAGGTGGATCCATATTTGCTAAGATCGACTTAGCACAAGCTTATCAACAATTGGTGGTCGATGATCGCTCGGCACTACTTCAAACGATTTCTACACATAAAGGGGCATTCAAGGTTACCAGACTACAATTCGGCATCTCATCAGCACCAGGAATATTCCAAAGTTGCATCGAAAACATTCTTCAAAACATTCCTGGAGTCTTGCCATACTTCGACGACATTGTCATTATGGGAAAATCGGAAGACGAACTAGCAGGAAGATTACAAGAAGTTCTATTACGTTTCGAAAAGGCGGGCCTACACCTTCGCAAAGATAAATGCCAATTTGGGGTGCCATCAATCGAGTTTTTGGGATTTAAAATCGACGCCCTGGGAATACGTCCTTCCGTAGACAAGGTCAAGGCAATCCACAGCGCCCCTGCACCTGCTGATAAGAAACAACTACAGGCATTTTTGGGTCTATTAAACTTCTACCATTCGTTCCTTCCTCACAAAGCGACCGTTGCAGAGCCCCTTCATCGCCTGCTGGACAAAAACTCAACCTGGCAATGGAACCGGCAGCACCAAGAGGCATTTATGGCCCTAAAGAATCTAGTCGCATCGGACAAAGTGTTAATGCACTACGACGGGAACCTGCCCTTATCATTAACATGCGATGCATCACCTTACGGACTTGGAGCAGTCCTAAGTCACAGTTTACCGAACGGTACTGAGAAACCTATAGCTTTCTATTCAAGAACTCTCACTAAGGCTGAGAGAAACTACGCCCAAATAGACAGGGAAGCAGTCGCCCTCATCGCTGGAGTCAAAAAATTCCACAACTATGTCTACGGTCGCCAATTCACATTGGTTACAGATCATCGCCCGCTTCTTGGAATCTTCACTACTACAAAATCGGTACCAACCGTAATTTCGAATCAAATGCTGCGCCGAGCAGTGTTTCTGAATGCCTACAACTTCGACCTTGTACATCGTGCCGGAACCAAAATGGGTAACGCAGATTTCTTAAGCCGATGTCCAATAGCAGTAAAACAGGAGCCATCGTCGATAGATGACGTCCTGATGATTGAATGGGCGACCACGCCCGTTGTAAGCGCAGAACTGCTCGCACGACAAACCGCAAAAGATGCTTACCTCTCCAAAGTTCTCAACTGGGTGTTAAGGGGGTGGCCCAGCAACAAATTCGAACGCTCAAACAAACTGTTCCCATATTATATTCGCAGAAATGAAATATCTGCCAACCGAGGAGTTCTGGTCTGGGGCAACCGTGTGGTCGTTCCCACCATTTCCAGACAGGCAATATTAAGCGCTCTACATGCCCCGCATCCGGGTATCGTGAAAATGAAAGCAGTGGCACGCAGCTACGTTTGGTGGCCAAACATTGATGCCGAAATCGAATTGGTCGTAAAGCGCTGCCCATCATGCCAACAAAACCGTAACGAGCCACCACAAACAGAAACACACCACTGGGAATCCGCCAAACGACCATGGTCCCGCCTCCACATAGACTTCGCGGGTCCATTCCAAGGTAACACGTTTCTTCTGGTGGTCGATTCATACTCCAAGTGGCTTGAAGTCACTGTGGTCAAGTCCACTTCAGCAGCCCCAGCTATTAAGTTCCTGCGACAACTCTTCGCCACTCATGGCCTTCCAGACGAGCTGGTGTCAGACAATGGCACAGCGTTCACCTCGGACGAATTCAAAAGGTTCATGGATATCAATCTAATCCGACATATCCGATCAGCTCCGTTTCATCCTGCTACAAACGGCCAAGCTGAGCGCATGGTGCAGAGTACGAAGAACTATCTTAAGAAGTTCGACCGGAATACTAATATCGATCTCGCTCTATCTCGTTATCTGATGAGTCAACATATTACTCCGCACTCCATTACTAATCGATCACCTGCAGAACTCTTGCTGAATCGGGAAATCAAAACATACTTCGACAAAATACAACCTCTCCCTAGAAATAACCTATGGTAAGGTCTGCGACGCTGAAAGCAATAAAGGTTTCATTACAGGTAGTCCAGTCTGGGTTCGCAATTACTCTACTGGGCCAAATTGGATTGAGGGTCTGGTGTCAGCGCAATCGGGGCCCATTTCCTACAACGTTCGCCTCAACGACTCACGAGTAGTCAGAAGACATCAGGATCAGCTTCGTGGGCGCGAACCGGCATCCCCTGAACCGGAGGTTGCAGTTGCGGTGTCGGCAGACAACAATCCAGATAGAGTCGTTTCTCCTACTGCCCAAGAAACTCAGTTGGGCATCGCTGTTCAGCAGAGGCAAAGTACTCGTGTCCGCCCTACATCTTCACCGGTGACACCTCGTAGATCTGGACGCAACAGACAACCCCCGCAATACTACGACGCATCTGGGTGTTAAGGGGTGTTATGTATGCAGCCGGCCGTCGGTCTCTCTGCTCGGCCGTCCACTATCAACAATCAGTCGATCAGCAGAAGTCAACACGCATGCAACGCTACGCACTGCATCTCCTACACTTCACCTACTACACACACACGCGTTCACATATTGTCACTCTACATACACTATTCGCTGTATATTATTTAGTCAATAAATAGTTATTAAATTAGCTTGCGCATATTTAAAACCTTTTCTAATCTTTTCTCTAATTTGTAAAATTAATTTTATTTGCATTTGTTAAAATAAACTGAAATTGAATTGAACTTGTTATTAGTCACATCGTCTCGGCTAATTAATACAAATTGACGGAAAAGTCCCCCGAGCAGAATTTGCTCATCATTGAAACTGCCAGGAGACAAGATTCACAACACTCTGATTTTGGAACTGAACTAAGACAGTCATCTTTATATGGCATTTAACACCCCATCCTGGCAACCTGTAATTCCCCATATCCTGGCAACGGATTTTAACCAATTTCTTATATCGGTAACCTTGGCCACGACGCGGGAGTTATAATTCGCGCTTTTTCAAAGCCAAAAGCCGGCACCCGCCGTCCCAAAGTCACACGAAGTGAAAGATTTAAAATGCCACAGGCAGACATATCGATAACACAATATCTGGGACAGGCCGCCATCACAGTTATCGATCAACAACAGCTGACGATCGACGCACAGCTGACGGTCGACAGCACAGCTGACGGGCGACAGCACAGCAGACGCCAACCGCACTCCGCTGCCTATAAAAGCAGAGCCTGGTCGAACTGACACTTCAATTAGCGCGCACAAGTCGAGTCAGCATATTGGAACAACAGCCAACAATTAGTAAGTAGGCCGACTTAAGGAACAAGGAGTAAGTATCAACCATATTGGCTAAGGAATCTGGTGCAATTTACGATTCAGCCCCGCGACCAAAACCTCCAGTCGGACGCACTGCGTCCACCAGTCAATCAGAGATTACCCCAACCAAGGGATCTTGTGCGATTTGCGAATCGGACACAGACGTGTGATTTCCGAATCGGCGGCGGGTGGGCCTCAGGTAAGACCAAAACATCCAGTCGGACCCGGCACACTCACTAGGGCACGCCGACAAGCGCGGCTCACCCTACAATATGGATCAGGACCGGCCCCGAGGACCATGAAGCACCCGAGCTGTCTATCTCGGAGAACCAATAAGGAAAATAGTTTACCAGAACTCTCTTGCCGAACCAATGAACCAAGCGTCCCAGGCACAAATAATATCTGTGACAAACCCTGGCATCGGAGAGCTTCATCCGTGCCACGAAAAGAGGTCATTACAATGTCTATAACCCAAACAGAACTAAATTGGACAACCTTCTCCCAACTTGAACCTGAACTTATCGATGAGCCATCTTGATCACTGTAATTGTTGTGGCCTTATGCTAATGACACTGACTGTGGCACAGAAATATCTGGTGTCTGTCGGAAGCAACGAAAATCCGAAGACGAGCGACTCCGATTTGAAACCAAAAAGAAAGGCTGGACTGGAGTGGGAGAAGGAATGAGAGTTTAGTTCAGATTGGGATGGCAATTAGCGCGGTTGGCGGGTATAAACTTCAAACTCCAAATACGCAAAACTTTAAATTTAAAACTTCAAATATGCAAAAACGCTAAAATATCTAGCAACAGTCGCGCCGTACGCATGTGCATAAATACAAATATGCAAGCGCGAGATACCCAAAACTAAAAACGAAGTCAACAACAAAGCTGCACAGATACAAAAAAACAACAAAATATAGTTTTTTTGCTCAGCCAGAGGGCATTTTCTTTTGAACGCTCAATATGTTTATTGGAGCTAGATCCCCTCACCCCTCGCACCGCCAATAAGACCATTTGAGACGTCATCAATTTGCCAGCAAAGCTTCAATTTTGGATGGCCTTATGCAAAAAATCAGCTGTACTTGGAGAACCCGAATAAACACACGGCGAATTTGGCTGCCAGGTCAACAACCGATAGAGCGGCGAGGAACAGGCGCAACAGGAGAGACGCTATCAGCACAGCACGTCGAAACCTTGGACAGACGGAGAGCGGATTACAGCTATGCAGCAGCAGCATTGGGCATGCTTGGCGGCAGCGGCAGCGGGGAATTAGAGGGGAGAGCGAAATTAGATTTCCTATAGGGTAAAACAAAAGAGAGCAGCTACGGTTTTTTTTTTATTTGTGTCTACAAAAATGCGCGGCTTGCGAATGTGCGGTACTTTCGTGTGTTTCTCCTCCCACAGCAAACCTTCGGCTTGAGATGCTGGCGCCTTCATCACACGCCGAGGTAAGTGCTTATTGGCAAATTTACACTAAAGAGAACCATTAGAAAGTATCTAGGCACACGCGCAACCCAAATGAGCGACAACTCCAGGCGATCAGAAATCGTAGATAGCTGCTAATAAGCAGCAGTGCAAAGCGCAGCTTTGCTTTATTGGAGTTTGTTTTGTGTCGCAAATCTTCGTTTGTTTACATTTTTTTGGCTGCATGCATATATGCATTTATTAGGAGGTTTTTTTAATAGTTAGATAGCCAACTGTTTGGCGTCTAATGAATTCATTTTCTATTATTATATTATTAATTTTTCCAATGAAGTGAAATGTTAAATTTAGGTTCCTTGATAGTTTTTTTTTTATAAAATTTTCAGTTAATAAAATGAAGTATTAAAGTTAGGGTTTCCTTTTTAATATATATATATTTTTTTTTTGCTCATATTTATATTGTTTATTTAATGAATTGTTACCTTTCACATCTATTTTTTTTTCTATACAAATTTTATTTAGAATTCGTACTGTCGATAGTTTGTCTTTTTCCTCGGTCATGAGACAGGAATATAGCAATAAATGAAATTGTGTATTATTAAGCACATAAAAATGAATTGCTAATTTTTTTATTTTTGAGCTGGTATTGGGCATCTGCTGGGCATGGAAGGCATGAGGATTCTGAGCCAGAAATGGGTTTGACTTGACGGACGTGGACTTGACATTAGGGGATCAACAATGATGGCCAAGGTTGGTCCAAAGGCCACGCATGTGCGTGTGAAGGGGAGGGTTAAGGCCAAACCACCGATCAGATTTGTGATCAAGTTGGCGAGAGCGTGTATGTGTGTGTGTGAGAGAAATATTCAGAGCGCATGAGTCAGCTGGGGCTGGATGTGTGAGTGCGTATGGATGAAAGTATCTGGGAGATACATTGTATGGATGAAAAGGGTAGAAGTGAATGTAGAGCGTGTATGAGAGTGAATGAGAGCGACAACTTGTGGGTGGATCGGACAGCTTTATTTGACGGACTTTTTAATACTATCCACATTAGGCACGAACGATTATAAATGTATTGGATGTGTCTGGGAAAAGGAGGGCATCCGAAAGGACCACCCCGAATACGGCGAGCCGAGCCGGGCTGCCAGCGTGCCTACCAGGAGCGCAATCCTTGACTAACCGAAAAGGGACAGACACAACATAATGTGTACTAGAGGTCTGCATGAGTGCACCCAAACATTCATACCTGATATATCTGAATGCTACTGAAATACAGTGTGGTCATGTCATTTATTTATGAAAAACAATTTCGGTCAAATGACCACCACGGCTGAGTTGCCCATTCGATCCACCCAATTTTTGAGAACATTTTCAATGTTTCGGCACGTCTATCAGCAATAGCAGAATTGTTTGCATAGCATATGTCCTTGACCGCTACCCAAAGATAATAGTCTATCATTGTCAGATCACAGCTTCTTGGCGGCCATTTCACATCTCCATATTTTCTGATTATTTAATTATCCAAGATAGGCCGCAAAAGACGATTCGGATGGTCAATTGGCTTCAGCTGCCAATTGAACTTTGTATGGCCCAATGGCAAGGTCTTTATGAAAAATTCGCATCAAAGAAATGCGCGAAATGTCCAATTGTTGAGATCGATGGCGATTTGACGTCGATGGTTGTTCACGCACACTTTCAGCAACCGCAGCAATGTTATCAGTCGAGCGCACCGGACGAGTACGTACACGGGTTTTTACCCAGCAACATTCCAGTTTCACGAACTCGCTTCACGAATTGATCCACAAATTGAGTTTTCGGAACATTATGTGTTGGTTAATTGTTTTTTTTTCCAAATTTCGCACAGTTTGAGTCGAGGACTCACCACTTTGGAGATATGCTTTTAATGTTTCTCAACTTTCTTTAAGCGAATAGCGACCTATTTCGTAAAAGTCAAAGTGTTTACTAAATATAAGTTGATTTCCGAATGAAATTTGAAATTTTTGAAGTCAAATTATGAATAGTTCAAATGCCAAACACTCGATGGACCACCCTGTATAAAGAAAAACCCTAGCTGGATTTGGTCATATTAGTCAGCATTTTTATACTCTGTACCGTAGGTATTAAGTATGTGCAAAAGTATGTAACAGCCAGCAGGAAGCATCTCCGACCCTATAAAGTATTTATGTATATTCTTGATCAGCATTAACAGCCGAGTCATGTCCGTCTGTCTGTCCGTATGAACGCACAGATCTCAGAGATGGTAAGAGATAGAGGTTTGACATATATGGGACATATGCTTCTTATGTCTGCAGGCAGATCAAGTTTATTTTCAATTTTGGCCACGCCCCCTCCCGCCCCGTCATTTAGAAAAATCGTTATATCTCCCACAGCTTAAAAGATATATGGTGTGTTCCTTCTGGACATATTTAGTAATTAGGATAACTTATCGATCCGCCAATGGAATGGTGAAGATTGGAATGGTGAACGGTTGTCGAGATATGATCAAAAGACTGTTCGCTGCTGCAGCGCAATAGCAGCGCTGCTTTCAGCTGCTACTGCAGCATCAACATTTATGCTAGCGTATAATTTCGTTGGTGCAGACTATGTTACTTTCCGACTTTCTTTCTTGTTATACTCCTTACCGTAGGTACATACAGTATATTTTGTTTGTGCAAAAGTATGTAATAGCCCGAAGAAATCATCGTCGATATATATTATTGGGTCGTGGCTAAAATTGAAAATAAACTTGAATTGCCTGCAGACATAAGAAGCATATGTCCCATACATGTCAGACCTCTATCTATTACCATCTCTGAGATCTGTGCGTTCATACGGACAGACAGACGGACAAACGGACATGACGGACATGACTCGGCTGTTGATGCTAATCAAGAATATATATAGTTTATGGGGTCGGAGATACTTCCTTTAGAGCCCTGCATGAGTGCACACTAAACATAAAAATCTTCTCTCTCGTTTAAGCAAATCGTGTGCTACATGTAACTTTATCGATGCTAACACTGTCAAATCGTTCAATTTTACAACGAAACCAGTGTAAGAATGAGAGTTAATGACCTACTTTGACTCGTTAACAAAATACGTGTGAATACTATCAAAAGCAAATGAACCGAATGTATATGATGGTAAAATCAGAGTACAAGTATTCGCGTGCACACTGTTAACACTAAAACGATTATTCTCCAAAAAAAATCTGTGAAAAGTTTTGTGTTTTGTTAAATACTATTTATTATTTTATTATGAAGACAGCACTTAGTTTTTTAATTATCCATATTTTTATTAAAAAACATAATTTCATTAACGATATCGTTTCCGCATATGGAGCTTCTTTTTTCGCATATTAAATTCCTTGCTTGAGAAAAAAATCTTTCTGATGATGCCGACGACGCTGGTATAGATAGAATTTTGCAGCCTACTTTATGTTACAGTGGAAACTGCCCTTTGTTTTCCTTCCACCAATTCAACACGTTAAACTGATCCGTCATTGGATCAATTAAATTGCAAAAAAAGCTTATTAATATAAAAAATAAATTCACATTTAAGGAATATTTAACGCTTACCTGTTGCGATTCTCCGTTAATGCTTAACATTGCTAACAGCCGGTTCTTCATGGCACCTTCACTAATAAAATGTAATGTTACGCATATAAAGTACTTTTGGAAAAAACTATCCGTCCACGCGTCTGACGTGATTGCATAACCATTTCCTTTAATTAATGAAATTTCCTGCATTTAATTGATAAAGTGAGTGTAAAGTTAAAAGCTTAGTGTACTTAGATCAACCAGGTTTAGTGAAGACAATTTAAGAAAAATAGCTGATTCTGATCAAGAATATATATACTTAATGGGGTCGGAGATGCTTCCTTCTGGCTGTTACATACTTCTGCACAAACTTATAATACTCTGTGTACCTAGGGAGCAGAGTATAACACAAAATAATATCTGAACAAAGAAATTATGGCGAATATTTCTCTACACGGAATCGGTAATGAAACTTCCACGAATTCGTCAAATTTTTAAAACGACGGCTTTGTTTCTTCATTCTAATCTTGAATTATAAAATCGATTAAAATTTAAACAGCGTTTAAGTTAATTTTGTTATTAAACACATTTTGTTTCGCGCTTTTGTAATTCTCAACCATACAATTTTTTATACCCGTTACTCGAAGAGTAAAAAGGGTATACTTAAGTCCTGCAAGTGTATGTAGCAGGCAGAAGGAAGCATATCCGACCCCAGAAACTATATATATTCTGGATCAGTATCAATAGTCGAGTCGATATAGCCATGTCCATCTGTCCGTCTGTCTGTATGAACACCTAGATCTGAGAGACCGGAAGAGCTAGAACCACCAAATTTTAATTGTAGACTTGAATTTTTTGCACCCAGATCAAGTTTGTTTCAAATTTTGGCAACGCCCGCTTCCGCCTTCGCAATAAAAACAAGAAAGAAAGTCGGTCAAGCCCGACTATAACATACTATGTACCAACGAAATTATACGGGAGGGGGCGTGGTCAAAATTGAAAATTAACTTGATCTGCCTGCAGACATAAGAAGCATATGTCCCATACATGTCAAACCTCTATCTCTTACCATCTCTGATATCTGTGCGTTCATACGGACAGACAGACGGGCATGACGGACATGACTCGGCTGTTGATGCTGATCTAGAATATATATACATTTTTCATCTACGACGATTCCTTCTGGCTGTTACATACTTTTGTACAAACTTAATATACTCTATGTACCTACCGTACAGAGTTTAAAAAGTTGAATATCTCCTACATTTGTTAAGATTTTGCAGCATAGTGGATGTGGCCAAAATCTACAATCTCACAAATTTTCATAAAGATCGAATAATAAATGGCAGAGTATAAACGAGAGCGTAAGTTAAAGTCGGCCCTGCCCGACTTCGAAATACCTGTTACTCAGCTCAGCTCGGATAAGTATGCAACGTTTTTTTAACTCGACCATTTATTATCCGATCCTTTTGAAAATTTGTGAGATTGTAGATATTGGCCACATAGACTACACTGAGTATAGAATCTGAGCTCGATATCTTAAAAATTGTGGGAGTTATTCAATTTTTTTTTTGGGGTGGCGGGAGGGGCGTGGCCAAAATTTGAAACAAACTTGATCTGCCTACAGACAATACTAGCTTACGTATAAAATTTGGTTGCTCTAGCTCTTCTAGTCTCTGAGATCTAGGTGTTCATACAGACGGACGGACGGACGGACGGATGGACGGACGGACAAACGGACATGGCTATATCGACTCGGCTGTTGATGCTGATGAAGAATATATATACTTTATGATATCGGAGATGCTTCCTTCTCCCTGTTACATACATTTGCACGACTTTAGTATACCCTTTTTACTCTGCGAGTAGCGGGTATAAAAACGTTGTATACTTATCTAAGACACATGAGGTTATTAAACACTAGTTGCCCTGAGTAACTGGTATTTCAAAGTCGGGCGGGCCGACTTTAACTTACGCTCTCATTTTTTAATGTGGAGTTTCTCCTTGGGTTTAGGTTTCAATGTGGACAAGATCTACCCGGAAAACAAAAGCATTGTATTTTTAGTAACTACCCCTATTTTTTCTGAGCTTCTGTAGGCTTTAGCTGGATTTAGGATGTCTAGTGGCAGTAAGATACGGAGTATCTGCAAAGATAAGTAGAAAGCTGAGTTAAGAATCGCCATATGGTATGGCAAATAACATTTGTTTTTTTTTCAGTATTAAGATTTTCTTTCCTTAACTTTCGCTGTGTTGAATCCTTAATGGGAACAAGCAACGATTGCAATCACATTCTTTATAAGTAGTGAAACTAAAATCAGAAGTTCTAATTGAAGTTCGACAGGATTAATGCTATTTGTGAATTTTGTTAGATAAAACATTACTCGTTAAAGAAAAGTATTTACGGAGCTGTTCAGATATTTTGTGGTGCTAGGTTAGCTTTTGGTGGACCACTTTCTAGTACTTTCTTGGGTCGATTTCACCTACATTATAATGGACAATCTTCATCCGTTCTATATACCTACAGGTTTTTTTTTAATTTTTATTGGTGATGCAGCATTATATAAAGTTTTAGAGAATAGACAAATCTTATGTATTTGTTCGAACGTAAATGTTAATGGATACCCAACAGTGGTCCAGAACTACATTGAGGTCCCTTTAAGACATATTTTTTAAACAAATTTTCTCCTTTTCTTTAATATCTATTGATGAACAATTTTGGCAACACTATCATATGAAGGTGTGGTATGGCATCCGATTATTTTTCGGAATTGAATTGATTTATCATTTTTTTTGGAGTATTAGAGTACATATGTACTGTCGGATAAAAAGACAATGACGAAGTCTTTTACGTGACAATTCCCTCAATTGCGCAACTGAGACATGTAGTTCGCACTCGCGAAAGATTCCTACAATTAATTGCCGCTTCTAGACCACTTTCCCATTCTCAGCCTTTGCCTGCTTGACGACAGGTACAGGAAGTCACAATGCAGACGGAGAGTGAGAAAGAAGATAATGAAAATGCAGATCTAAGACTGGATATTGCAGTCCTTTCGTTTTCTTGTTGAAACTGCGGTGGACATCGTATGTGCATCGTAAACGTAAAGTTATCTGGTATAATAAGTATGTTTGATCGGAAGATGCGCAAACTGCATTTGAACTGCTAAAAGCCCAGATGTGTACTGCTCCAGTATAACATAGCCCGGACTTTAGCACTCCATTCGCAATACATTGCGATGCAAGTCATCCCGGAGTGGGCGGTATTATAATGCCAAGGAAATGAGGTACCGATTGCTTTTAATTCCCCGGAAATTAAACGAGTGTCAGCGCAATTATTCAGTCACTGATAAAGAGTGTCTGGCAGCCGTAATGTGCGTAAAGAAATTTAGAGCATATATTGAGGGGTACGAGATGGCAATAATAACCGATCATGCGTCATTAAAATGGTTTATGTGGCAGTCAGATCTAAGTTCTAGATTGACAAGATGGGCACTTCAACTGCAATCAAATCGGAACATTTTCAGTCAGCCGAATACTTAGACACTAAACAGAAAATAGAGGATCCCAACGTGGGGAATTGAAAATGTCTTGGCTTACCTACAAATAGGTTATCTTTTCTCAAACTCAAAAGCCTTTTTTTAGTCTAGTTCAAGTATATAACCCCCAAAATTTTCCGTCTTGTGCAAGTGAGTGTGTGGAGGTGGCCTTCACCTAAAAGTCTATAGTTAGGGTCGCTGAAACCACATCATACCTATAAAATTATAAATCATTGTGGAAGAAAAGAATGAACAAAACCAAAATGTGTGACAACTAAGTGTTAAGCCAAAGCTCTATTGCATTTCATTAACAACAATCGAAAAGCTCAATGCGTCCCACATTGCGTTTCTCTGCTTCCCCCACACAACAAAACCAAGCTCTGACTTTACAGCGCATCGATACACAACGAAAGATCTTTCGACGTGGGATTATGCTTGTGTAAGTGATTCGTTTTTACATTTTATTTTATTATTTCAATAGTCCCAATGCTTGGATTTGCTTTGCCCACATCAATTGGCTTTGGCGAGCAAGTGTGGATCGCAAGTCCCATGTGTCGTTTCCCTGTTGGATGGCAATTAATTGGATTTTTGCCAGTGCAAGCGAACAGCTGATCAGTTTTGTCAGGTCGTTGACCCTTCTAACTGCGTGTACGAATATTTCTTTTGGGCCATCACATATGAACGGATTTTCGACTTTGAGTAACCCTAAAGTAAAGCAGTCCAGCCAATTCAGAGCTCCGCAAAAATAATTTTGAAACTCCAGGAAGGATACCAGTTAAAAAGCCAGTAAAGTGTCAGTGGTGAGCGGCAAGCAAAGTGGAACGCACAAGTGATAGAGGACAGCCCATCGCTAATCCAATATTGTTGTTACACAACTAAATTTTATCACATCTGGCCACAGAAGTCTCAGGCAGAAACATACACAAACACAGGTGGATAAACAAACACATTAACAATCTCAAATAGTGGGTGTGGGTGAAGCCAACTAACAGCTCCCTGAAAGATTCGACCCACGTCACCACCCATGATGCAACAAGAGAGGTGAGGTGCCATCAGTGTGAGTTCTCTGCAAAGTGCTGTGCGTACTCTTGAAGCCTAAGGTTCTTCGCGGATGTCGACTTTTGTTTGTTTTGTTTTTGTAATTGGGGGTGGGTTTTTCTGCGCTATAGCAAAAAATGAGTACACACTAAACTGTGTACGTATACATTTTTCTTGTCTATCTTTTTGTACATAATTTTCCACCGGCGAAATGCCCATATCCCAATGTTAGTACGAAGCTGATAAATACAAATTATTATTTTTTATTAACATTACTAATATTTAAATTGTTTTAATATTTACACTAGTATTGGATTGTTTCTTTAAATGTATTTTTTCTGACAATCGATTGAGCGATCGCTTTTGTTGTTCACACACACAGACACACCCGCATACATAATGTGCGTCCATGTGCGCCACTCACTCTAGATCTCTCTCTCGCTCTCCCACTCTCTCTCCCAATCTCTCTCGCAGCTTTAGCAAAAGTACGCATCACACTCATAACGCTTCACCTTGTATTGTTGCATCATGGCACCACCATGACACTGGTGCGAAAGCTCCACGACTTTGTAGCATACTTCTAGGCAGTTATAAAATTAGGAGAAATGACATTTTTGGAGGCAGTTCACCTATGACCCCAATAAAGAGTGCCCCAAATGAAGGGAGAGCTTGAACGCCAAACTCGGTTACCTTATTCTCGCAACCTGAGAAGCGCAAATTCAGCGAATTGTCTCCAGAGAGGACAATAGAAATATATACCTAATGAAAGTGATCATGGAGATGGGCAAGAACTTTATAATAAAACTAACGAATATGGAAGATAAGCTGGCTACAAAAACCGACATTGAGGAGAAAAAGGGCCAATTGGGTGGGGTGACCCAAAAAATAGAAGCCCTACAGCTTAAAAACCCTCAAAAAAGAGATAGAAATGCTGAAGGAGGAAAAAGCTGATGAAAAAATTAGCTGAAGCGACTAGTGGGGCAAAACAGAGTCAAAAATCTAATCCATAAGGGCCTAATGCTACCACTGATGGGTAAAGCATTTTCTGCACGAAAAACTCGAAATGACCCACGCAGCAGTTCGAAGTACAAGAGTACTATTTGAAAGAAACTCTACGGTTGCAGAACTAGAAACCGCGGAAATGGTGGGATCAGCTCTTAGATGCGGAAGAAAACTTGCAGGATCCAGAATCTTCATAGAAAAAGATCTTCGTTTAGAGAAACTTGAACCCAAAAAGCCCTACTACAAATAAAAAACGAACTGCTCCACTTAAACAACAGGCACAAAGTACTAGTAAAGAACTGTGAGTACTTTATTTGAAGTCTCACAGTGGGTGGCAACCCAGTGGCGCACAGCTAAATCTGTTTTGTCGAAAATATGCATTACGCCTGACGGAAAGGGATAGTATATAGACTGCGAACAATTCGCATTACAATTTAAAAAAGTAGAGGAAAGTTAACTTCGGCTACTTTTCCGGCTCTACTTTTGTATGACAGCTATACCATATAGATGTCCGATTTAGACCAAATTTGGCAGAATTATGGAGAAGCACTAAAAACTAGTAAATACGGAGTTTGGAGACGTTTGCATTAAAAACAAAAAAGGTTTTCTCACTAGAACTAGTTTTTCGAACGATCGTTCCTATGACAGCTATATGCTATAGTCATCCGATCCGGCCGGTTCCGATAAATGTGCAGCGTATTTGGACCAGAAGACTTCGTGCAAAGTTTGGTGGCGATAGCTTTAAACCTGACGGAGGAGATAGCATAGAAACAGACGGACAGACGGATAGACAGACAGACATGGCTATATCGACTCAGTTCGTCATGCTGATCAAGAATATATATACTTTATGTCGGAAATGCTTTCTTCTATGCGTTACAAATATCTGGACAATTTCAATATACCCTCTGCAAGGGTATAACAGGGTATATGCATTAGTAATGGGAATCCGATGCCAGGTGGGCTCTAGAATACATCTTTTATTACTAGTAATGCAGGATGTGCGCACCCCGTCTACAAAACGGCCATGCTTATGGCAAAGTAAGCCAGACTGTATGGGAGTATTTCCGTCATACTGGAGGCAAAGTAATGAGGGAGTAATGCATTATGTAATGTCGATTTGCGCCGCTGGCTAATACTAAGGTTAAAATTATGGATAAGAAGCGAATGTAAATGTATAAGAAGGGGAATAATTGCCGACCACATAAGGGTTAAGAGTTGCGGCGAATTTAGTTGCGAAAGCTGAGGGGCGAAGTGGAGAGCGGAGCACTGCGTACCGTTGCAGAGCGCACCAGAGCGGATAGATTTCCCGCTGGGTGGGAGCGCCAGAAAGGAACCGCAGGAGTACAAATTGGTGTGGTCGCATTCACACCAACGGAGGCTGGGGCCTGGGACAGTGGATATTTCCATTGGGCTGGCCGCGCATGGCAACAACGGGACTCAAGAAGCGGATGCAAAGCCAATGCGTAGTAGCAGTATAAAAACGGACTCGTGGCTGGGGACGGGATCAGTCCATAAGAGTCAGAGTGCGAGTTATTTTAAACCGAGTTCCAGCCCCAGTGAGCGATTTTACAAGCGAGTGCGAATCATCAACGTGAGTGGAAGCAAGCAGAATACATCAAGGGAACATGGCAAGCAGCCAAGGAGCATCCGTGAGAGTGTAGAGTGAGTGCTTGAACAAAGCGAAAAACATTGAGCTGCGCGAAATACACGAAAGGTCGTCGAATCTGTGTGTATCGACCGGTGAGCCAGTCGAGCGTGTTGCCAGCGAGAAGCAATGCAAGCTCTACCCAGGCCAAGTGAGACATAGGAAGCTACCGGAAAGAAGCTGTGCGGTTTCCTAAACGAGAGCCGACGAGTTGTGCGACTTTGCAAAGTGTCAGGGCGAATCGTGGTGCCAGCGGTAACCGTGGTCATCCTATGCAAGCCAACCGGAGAAGATTTAAGGAGCAGACTAAGCCAATATGGCGTGTAAGGAAGTAGGCTACGTCTTAGTCGTGTAAGAAACCCTTAGATTGTCAATTAAGATTTTAAGGCCAATAAACCGGCTGGAAACGAAATCACAACTGTCTTGTTATTTCCATACCAACTCCATATTCATAAATTTGTTGGAGCTATCCACGTCTGCCCTGAGCGGAAGCCGGCAGTCTAAAAGTATCGTTACAGGACGACAAAATAAATATACAGGGAAGATGAATGCATTTCAACGACGAGAAAATTCTTATGCACAAGGAACAACCCGCAATTAATGAAATAATGGAGATCTACTGAAACGCTGTAAACGCAAGGCCCTTAACTATGCTGAACTTCTTCGCAAAGTCAATGAGCCTGTTTCCACTACTCCTGTAAACAAACAGCTTGAGCTCCTTATGAGCTCCAAAAATTACGTCCGCTCGCTTGTCGTATGAATAGAAGAAGAAGGTTTATTTGTTACAATGTTCGATAGGTACAAAATTCATATGATTCCTATGCCTTAGAACTAGTTCCTAAGGACTTTGAACAAGTTCAGTAAATTCAAATTAATTAATAATGTACTTTTGGCGTGAACATACTCCCCGCCTTGGAAGCTCCTTCCAAGATAACCATAGCTAGTCCACGGGTAGTGGGCTGAGTTTGTGGACATTCCTCTTAAAGAATCCAGTTTTCGTCTTCAGTGTGACGACACGAACTACGCCATCAGTACCTGGATGCACCTCGTGCACCCGTCCGAGAACCCATTGCCCAGGATAAGTGTTGTCCTCTCCAATGAGAACCAACGCTCCAGGCTCGATATTATTGCAGGCGGACTTCCATTTGCTCCGCTCCTGTAGAAGAGTCAGATACTCGACTGACCATCGCTGCCAAAATGCGTGATGAACTGCTAGAATCCGCTTCCAACGGTTTGTCATAGACAGCTTCAACACGCCTTCATTAAACGGTTCAGGTAAGGCATTAAGTGGTCGGCCAACCAGAAGGTGGCCAGGCGTCAAGGCCTCGAGATCGTTAGGATCTGAAGACAATGGAAGCAGCTGCCTGGAGTTCATCAATGCCTCCGCTTGAGCAACAGCAGTGGAGAGCTCTTCATAGTTCAGCGCCGATCCGTTTACGCAGCTAACCAACAATTTCTTAGCCACCTTGACCGCGCTCTCCCAAAGTCCCCCGAAATGAGGCGACCGTGGAGGTATGAAATGAAATTTTACTCCAAGACTGCTGCATTGATCCAGTATTTGGTTCCGGCTGCTCTCATCCCAGACGACTTCAGCTAACTTCTGCAACTCTCGAGCGGCGCCCACAAAGTTTGTGGCGTTGTCACAGAAGATCTCAGCGCTTAGTCCACGTCTGGCGAAAAAGCGCTTTAGTGCGGCGACGAAGGCGTTCGTGCTCAAATCCGACACTAGCTCCAAGTGGCAAGCCTTGGTCGTAAAGCATACCATCACGCATAGGTACACTTTCACTGGCCGGCGTCCTCTGATGTTAAAGTGCATCCAAAGAGGACCGGCAAAATCAAGTCCAACTCGCTCAAATGGATGGGCACCAGTTCGCACACGCTCCGCAGGCAGCTGCCCCATAATTTGAGTAGACATCCTTGGTCTATGTCTGAAGCAAGCAATACAACTCCGTATCGTTCTGCGAGCCAATTTTCTGCAGTTGATTACCCAGAACCTTTGTCTTACAATAGCACTCAACAGCAGTGCACCAGCATGCATATTGGCTCGATGTGTGTATATAAATATAGATTTTACAACTACGTGGTCATTTGGCATTTGCATCGGATGCTTAACCTCAAACGGTACATCAGCTTCAGCAAGTCTACCACCTACACGAACTATTGGAACCCCATCCGTTTCATCTATGAACGGATTTAGCCTTTGCACTTTCGCTGTCTTAATTACTTCTCTTTCTTTCAGTCTACTGATTTCCTCTTGAAATCTTACGTTTTGCAAGTTAAAAAACGATGTAATCCAAACCACCATTCAACTCGGCTGCAGTCAGTGCTGTTACTGACTTGGCCCAGACATCCAACTATTGCACAGAACGACGCCAGCGATATATGTATCCGAAGACTCGTTGCAATTTTTGGAAATCATTCACATATTTCCAGTCTTTTAAAATGTCCACTGTCGTTATGTTCTCGGTTGCAATCAAGCTAAATTTGGAGATTTGCTGCTCCGGCAGGCTTTCAGAGCTGTGCCACTCCAGAGTTGGCCACAGCTCAATAGGATCCTTCAAAAACTTCGGGCCTTCCCACCATAAGGATGCATTTTTCAAGTCTGTGGAATGCAAACCACGGGAAACAATGTCCGCCGGATCAAGCTTCGTATTGATCTTAAACCAATCACGCCTGTTGCTTATTTCCTGGATCTGGGCGACTCGACTTGCTACGAAGGTTGTCCAGCAACTAGCGTGGGACGCTAACCAATTTAGCACAATCGTAGAGTCTGAGAAATATCGAACTCGAGAAACCTTTTGGTGAATACATGCGACTACCCTAGCCATAAGCTGAGCCAAGAGTAAGGCTCCTTTCAGCTCTAGGCGTGGCAACGAAGCAACCTTATCTGGTGCTACCTTAGATTTCGCTGTCACTAGCTTCACAAAAATTGCTCCTGTATGATCTGTTACACGTGCGTAGATGACACATCCGTACGCGCGGCAGGATGCATCCGAAAACCCACACAGCTCTAAACTATTTATTTCAGTGCTCTGCGGAACTACCGACCGTGGAAGCGAGCATTCTTGAACCAATTTCAACTCTTCTCCATATTTCTTCCACTGCCTTTCAAAACTTGGTGGTAGCTCATCATCCCAATCCTGCTCAAGAAGCCATAACTCCTGCAGGAATATCTTTCCAAGGATCACAATTAGGCTTAGAAACCCAAGAGGGTCAAAAAACTGAGCTAACTCAGACAAAACAACACGTTTTGTAATGTGATCAGACTGGTTGTCGGTACATGAAAACTTAAAAAGATCTTCGCTGGCAGACTAACCAATCCCAAGTGTCTTTACACATTCTGTCATCTTTACTTCTAATGGCCGATCTTCATTGCATTCCCATAAGGCAAGCTTACAATTTGATCGCCACTTGTGGAGGTCAAACCTACCTAGTCGTAATAATTCTGTCACTTCGAGTTTTAACTTATCCACTTGCTCCACGGAATCAGCTCCACAAAGCAAATCGTCCATGTAAAAGTTTCTCCTTAGCGCTTCCGATGCTCGCGGATACTCTTGTGCATACTTCTCGGCCAGATAGAGTAAGCAACGAACTGCCAGAAATGGAGTAGAGCTTGTACCATACGTGACGGTTTTTAAGAGCAGTACCTTTATGACTTCAGTACTACTCTGCCTCCATAGTATGCACTGGTAGTTACAGTCAGCTTCACTAACCAGGATCTGTCTGAACATTTTCGAAATATCGGCCGTTAAGGCGTATTTATAAAACCTAAATCGGACTAGAATTTCGAACAGCTCAGGCTGCAAAGTAGGTCCGACTCAGCATAGCTTCATTAAGAGATACTCCATTACTACTCTTACACAAAGCGTCAAATACGACACGTAGCTGAGTAGTCAAGCTATCCGGTCGAATTACCAAATGGTGAGGCATAAAATACTTCACCTCGTCTATCTGGGCAGGATTTACTTCCTCCAAATGCCCTAGTCTTCTGTATTCTTCAATGAATTCAGCGTATTGCTTCTTTAGAGCAGGGTTACGATTAAGCTTTCGCTCCAGATTAAAAAATCTCTTGAGCGCTATTTTATAAGACTTCCATTCTAGGGTTTCTTAATGGAAGACGAATGAACCGGTTAGACGGCGTCTGGTTCACGGTTGAGACGAATTTCTCCTCGCATTGCTTTTCTTCTTCCGTAAAATTACAAACTGGCTGCGAAACTTCTTCGCACTGCCAAAACTTTTGCACCAACTTGTGCAAGTCCCGACCATCTGGCTTAGGTTCCGTTATCTTGTTGACGATTAAGGATATCCCATTGGTCATTGTACATTCCCCAACTATGATCCAACCTAACAAGGAATTCTGCAATATTGGTCTATTTAAACACAACTTTATTTGGCAACTATAAGTTTAAAGAAGAGAGTGATTCCTAGCAACATATCGATACTATCGGCAGAATCGAAAGCGGGGTCTGCTAGCTGAATTCTACTCGGAACCTTTAATCCTATTTCAGATGCTGTAGTTGCTGGGCTGTACTGCGTAATGTCTGGCAGAACGCCGAATTTCTCCGTAGAAATAAACTTAGTCACTCTTGATTTGAAGGTAGCTTCCACCTCACCGATCATTTCGGATCTTGCATTTCCTATTCCACTTAGCGCGTACTGGCCGTGTTTAACCTCTAACTTTTATTGAGTCACCAACCGGGATGCGACAAAGTGCAGCTGGCTGCCCGAATCAAGAATACATCTATATGGATTAAACTTACCATTTGAGCTCATTACAAGAACTACAGCCGTGGCCCGAAAACTAGTTGACGTACTTGTCAATAGCGAACTCTGCAGAGAGCTGCTGGTGGTGGCTGTGTTTGCCTGAATAGCCAAGCCTGGCACTTTAGCAGATTCCCTAAGCAGCAACTCATGATGAGGTTTGTTGGAATTGCGACAACGTGGTACACCGAATTCCTTCGTTTGATGACGTTTGCTAAAGCAATTCAAACATAAGCTCAACCTTTCACTTCCTCATATCTATGTAACGGAGAAAGTTCTTTAAATTTCGGACAGTCCCTTAAAAGGTGCCTTCCTAAACAACTGTAGCATGCAGTGCTACCATGACTTCAAACAGCTGCCGTCAAAATGGACCGCTTGGGTTCGCGTTTAGGGTTTCAACGTGAACCGGTTGTCTTTCAGACCTCTCGGTTAGCTTGGTTGATTCCTCTGTGAATCAAAAACTGGGACAATAGCTCCCATGAAGGCAAATTCGAGCAATCGTATTCGCTATCCAACTTCTCCACTGTATCCTCGTCCAGTTTGCTGCGGATAAAATGGAACACACTAGCTCTAAGAACTTCCTTATCGTTGCCCAATGACTGTAGGGCCATAAGCTGTGAATTAACTGCATCTACTAGAGATGTCAACAACTCCCCATCAGCTGGCTTTAGCTTTCGAATGCTAATCAACTCGCACACATGCGATTGAAAAATAATAGCCTTGTTTTCGAATCGATCTCGGAGCAATTTTAATGCCTTTCTATAATTCTCCGCAGAATGGGGCCTAGACACGATTTTAAGTGTATGAATTTCGATAGCTCATCAATCTCACTGTCTGATTCTATTAAAGTTTCAAACGTGTTATACCAACTCGTCCATTCCGTAAACTTTCCTGAAAATTCTGGTAACTTTAATACTGGTAACCTTGCAGAACGAGTACTATTCAAGAACGATAAGTTCGCATTCTGCTCTGTTGTACCTGAGGATCGTCCTCCTCGCTGAGTGCAACTACTTAAGATTTTTGCTTTTACCTCTCAGTATAAATCTTCCACAGATTGACGAACCTCGAACTCACTGACATCCTCACTGTGATGTTCAATCTGATTCTGAACGTTACAAAACTGAGTGAAACTTGCTTCACTCCGACTTAATCTTGCCTCTAGTTCTGCAGCAGTCATTGAAGCGCAGTTCTTCATTACATAGTTTTTGTGGCGGTTTAGAGAAGATATTAAGCTCTCTCGCGAAGAGTGAAACTCTGAGTCCTTAGATCCCTATCTTGGTTCCATCTTTTACTTAATTTTATTTTCAGTTAATTATATTTCCACAATTCGACACTTCCCTGTCGTCACCTTATCTCACTGCTTCCAATTAACGCTTTAATTTCTCTCAGTGTAGCCTGCTTACGTAAGCTCCAGCCACATGTAAGCAATGAGTTAAGTTTACGCCTTGAACAACAACAACTGCCTATGCAACCACGCACTATTCACTTTCAGCAGCCTTCCGTATGTGCAATTATTTTACAATAAATAATAACAAAACGCGTCAAAAATGCGCCAAGGTTCCCTAACCTCAAGTATTTACCAAGTCAATTCAAAGTTAGTATGTATGTATGTAAGCAGCGGTTGCAATTGACACGCGTTTATGTATGCATATATGTGTGGTCCAACCTATGTATGTATGTCACCGTTTTTCGCATACACATATAGCCTTCAGCCAATGTACCGCTTTAATTGACCTGCCACAACTTATCTAGAAATGAGACTTCTCTGAGCACTTAGATCACACACGCCGAACTTACAATAAACATGCCATGTAAGACGTACCAGTTACCAACTGCAGTTACCGACTCACAGTTCGAATCCAGAGATGCTGCCGTTTCCAGTAAACGCAGCCTCCAGGTTGATCTTCTGCTCCAAATAGCGATTAGCTCCAATCCTGAGCTTCGAAGGGGTGAGCCACCAATTAATGGGCTCCAACCGGGTGAGGAACTTTTTCCAAAAGGTCCCTGCTCGGGCGCCAATGTTTCCGCTACTCCTGTAGACAAACAGCTTGAGCTCCTCTTGAGCTCCCAAAAATTACGTCCGCTCGCTTGTCGTATGCAGGACCTAAGTACCACCACAAGCACAATGAAGCATGGCCGTCACAAACTTTGCATTGTTCCCGTGTATCTAAACTGTAACAACTGGAACCACCATTACGAGGAACTCTGTATTGGTAACTTGCGCAAGAGGGTGAAAATTTGCTAGTAATTGGGCACTTAAATGCGAGATTAGGTGAGATGCAAACAAACACTGAAAATAACCTCCTTACGTCGATATCACTTAGAGAAATCTGTAATTCCCGGGATAAAACCTTACATACAAACGGCAGTCCTCCAACCCCACTATACTAAATAGAAGATCGCAAGAGGATATAGACGGCAATCCACTATTGATTACTGTGCCATTCGGGGAGTCTGGCACGAAGAAATCTTTTCGGATCATATGCCACTGTGCGTGGAGTTTTGTGCGCAAGCGAGCGACTAATATGAGACACACAATGAAGACCAGCTGATCTAAGGTGGAATGACCCAAAAACACAAAACTATAAGAGAGAGAAAGTAAATAGCAAGAAAGGAACATTGAATTATTTCTTAACGAATAGTTTTGGTACAAATTTGCATCACGAGGAATCACACCCGACTACCATTTGGTCAGACTTGGTTGCCGCTGGCGCTACCGCCAGGCAGCTGTGGCACGTCAATTGTATCAAGCCATCTACCAGAGCTAGGAAAGAACGCGCCAGGTGTTAAGCAAACTCGCTTGAATAAAGCGGTTGACTTGTTTTAGTTGTGTACTTAAACAAATTGCCTTATGCCGTAGCTCTTCTTTTTCAACAGTGGATCTCTTCCAGACATCTCCCGCAAGGCTAAGCTAGTGTCGTTTCCAAGAGGAATGCTCGTCATCCACCACCAGGGCACCCCACATAGCACTCGCTATAACCTATTCAACGGTATCCTTCCAGGACAGTCGCCGTCGTGTACCTCGGTCCAAGGGGAACCCTTAACAGGCGCAGAGTGAAAATCAGCGGATCAAGCCGTCATTGTTTATGTTAAGATAGAGTCTAAGTGAAATCAGTAGGTTAAAATAGTACCAAGGCTTGCTCAGGTAATAACACGGCCATTTACGGC
>JAWNNO010004199.1:0-73802 GCA_035044985.1 Lordiphosa fenestrarum
TTTGCATGTTTGTATGTTTGCATGTTTGTATGTTTGTATGTTTGTATGTTTGTATGTTTGTATGTTTGTATGTTTGTATGTTTGTATGTTTGTATGTTTGTATGTTTGTATGTTTGTATGTTTGTATGTTTGTATGTTTGTATGTTTGTATGTTTGTATGTTTGTATGTTTGTATGTTTGTATGCTTGTATGCTTGTATGTTTGTATGTTTGTATGTTTGTATGTTTGTATGTTTGTATGTTTGTATGTTTGTATGTTTGTATGTTTGTATGTTTGTATGTTTGTATGTTTGTATGTTTGTATGTTTGTATGTTTGTATGTTTGTATGTTTGTATGTTTGTATGTTTGTATGTTCTGTATGTTTGTATGTTTGTATGTTTGTATGTTTGTATGTTTGTATGTTTGTATGTTTGTATGTTTGTATGTTTGTATGTTTGTATGTTTGTATGTTTGTATGTTTGTATGTTTGTATGTTTGTATGTTTGTATGTTTGTATGTTTGTATGTTTGTATGTTTGTATGTTTGTATGTTTGTATGTTTGTATGTTTGTATGTTTGTATGTTTGTATGTTTGTATGTTTGTATGTTTGTATGTTTGTATGTTTGTATGTTTGTATGTTTGTATGTTTGTATGTTTGTATGTTTGTATGTTTGTATGTTTGTATGTTTGTATGTTTGTATGTTTGTATGTTTGTATGTTTGTATGTTTGTATGTTTGTATGTTTGTATGTTTGTATGTTTGTATGTTTGTATGTTTGTATGTTTGTATGTTTGTATGTTTGTATGTTTGTATGTTTGTATGTTTGTATGTTTGTATGTTTGTATGTTTGTATGTTTGTATGTTTGTATGTTTGTATGTTTGTATGTTTGTATGTTTGTATGTTTGTATGTTTGTATGTTTGTATGTTTGTATGTTTGTATGTTTGTATGTTTGTATGTTTGTATGTTTGTATGTTTGTATGTTTGTATGTTTGTATGTTTGTATGTTTGTATGTTTGTATGTTTGTATGTTTGTATGTTTGTATGTTTGTATGTTTGTATGTTTGTATGTTTGTATGTTTGTATGTTTGTATGTTTGTATGTTTGTATGTTTGTATGTTTGTATGTTTGTATGTTTGTATGTTTGTATGTTTGTATGTTTGTATGTTTGTATGTTTGTATGTTTGTATGTTTGTATGTTTGTATGTTTGTATGTTTGTATGTTTGTATGTTTGTATGTTTGTATGTTTGTATGTTTGTATGTTTGTATGTTTGTATGTTTGTATGTTTGTATGTTTGTATGTTTGTATGTTTGTATGTTTGTATGTTTGTATGTTTGTATGTTTGTATGTTTGTATGTTTGTATGTTTGTATGTTTGTATGTTTGTATGTTTGTATGTTTGTATGTTTGTATGTTTGTATGTTTGTATGTTTGTATGTTTGTATGTTTGTATGTTTGTATGTTTGTATGTTTGTATGTTTGTATGTTTGTATGTTTGTATGTTTGTATGTTTGTATGTTTGTATGTTTGTATGTTTGTATGTTTGTATGTTTGTATGTTTGTATGTTTGTATGTTTGTATGTTTGTATGTTTGTATGTTTGTATGTTTGTATGTTTGTATGTTTGTATGTTTGTATGTTTGTATGTTTGTATGTTTGTATGTTTGTATGTTTGCATGTTTGCATGTTTGTATGTTTGTATGTTTGTATGTTTGTATGTTTGTATGTTTGTATGTTTGTATGTTTGTATGTTTGTATGTTTGTATGTTTGTATGTTTGTATGTTTGTATGTTTGTATGTTTGTATGTTTGTATGTTTGTATGTTTGTATGTTTGTATGTTTGTATGTTTGTATGTTTGTATGTTTGTATGTTTGTATGTTTGTATGTTTGTATGTTTGTATGTTTGTATGTTTGTATGTTTGTATGTTTGTATGTTTGTATGTTTGTATGTTTGTATGTTTGTATGTTTGTATGTTTGTATGTTTGTATGTTTGTATGTTTGTATGTTTGTATGTTTGTATGTTTGTATGTTTGTATGTTTGTATGTTTGTATGTTTGTATGTTTGTATGTTTGTATGTTTGTATGTTTGTATGTTTGTATGTTTGTATGTTTGTATGTTTGTATGTTTGTATGTTTGTATGTTTGTATGTTTGTATGTTTGTATGTTTGTATGTTTGTATGTTTGTATGTTTGTATGTTTGTATGTTTGTATGTTTGTATGTTTGTATGTTTGTATGTTTGTATGTTTGTATGTTTGTATGTTTGTATGTTTGTATGTTTGTATGTTTGTATGTTTGTATGTTTGTATGTTTGTATGTTTGTATGTTTGTATGTTTGTATGTTTGTATGTTTGTATGTTTGTATGTTTGTATGTTTGTATGTTTGTATGTTTGTATGTTTGTATGTTTGTATGTTTGTATGTTTGTATGTTTGTATGTTTGTATGTTTGTATGTTTGTATGTTTGTATGTTTGTATGTTTGTATGTTTGTATGTTTGTATGTTTGTATGTTTGTATGTTTGTATGTTTGTATGTTTGTATGTTTGTATGTTTGTATGTTTGTATGTTTGTATGTTTGTATGTTTGTATGTTTGTATGTTTGTATGTTTGTATGTTTGTATGTTTGTATGTTTGTATGTTTGTATGTTTGTATGTTTGTATGTTTGTATGTTTGTATGTTTGTATGTTTGTATGTTTGTATGTTTGTATGTTTGTATGTTTGTATGTTTGTATGTCTGTATGTTTGTATGTTTGTATGTTTGTATGTTTGTATGTTTGTATGTTTGCAGGTTTGCATGTTTGTATGTTTGTATGTTTGTATGTTTGTATGTTTGTATGTTTGCATGTTTGCATGTTTGTATGTTTGTATGTTTGTATGTTTGTATGTTTGTATGTTTGTATGTTTGTATGTTTGTATGTTTGTATGTTTGTATGTTTGTATGTTTGTATGTTTGTATGTTTGTATGTTTGTATGTTTGTATGTTTGTATGTTTGTATGTTTGTATGTTTGTATGTTTGTATGTTTGTATGTTTGTATGTTTGTATGTTTGTATGTTTGTATGTTTGTATGTTTGTATGTTTGTATGTTTGTATGTTTGTATGTTTGTATGTTTGTATGTTTGTATGTTTGTATGTTTGTATGTTTGTATGTTTGTATGTTTGTATGTTTGTATGTTTGTATGTTTGTATGTTTGTATGTTTGTATGTTTGTATGTTTGTATGTTTGTATGTTTGTATGTTTGTATGTTTGTATGTTTGTATGTTTGTATGTTTGTATGTTTGTATGTTTGTATGTTTGTATGTTTGTATGTTTGTATGTTTGTATGTTTGTATGTTTGTATGTTTGTATGTTTGTATGTTTGTATGTTTGTATGTTTGTATGTTTGTATGTTTGTATGTTTGTATGTTTGTATGTTTGTATGTTTGTATGTTTGTATGTTTGTATGTTTGTATGTTTGTATGTTTGTATGTTTGTATGTTTGTATGTTTGTATGTTTGTATGTTTGTATGTTTGTATGTTTGTATGTTTGTATGTTTGTATGTTTGTATGTTTGCAGGTTTGCATGTTTGCATGTTTCCATGTTTGCATGCTTGCATATTTGTATGTTTGCATGTTTGAATGTTTGCATGTTTGCATGTCTGCATGTTTCCATGTTTGCATGTTTCCTTGTTTGCATATTTGCTTGTCTGCATGTTTCCATGTTTGCATGTTTCCTTGTTTGCATATTTGCTTGTTTGCATGTTTGCATGTTTCCTTGTTTGCATATTTGCTTGTTTGCATGTTTGAATGTTTGTATGTTTGCACCTTTGCATGTTTGTATGTCGTCTCTTTTATCTACAAACCTGAGTCTCGGATAAATCTAAACAGTTTGTCCCAGAAAACAATCATCATATTCAACTGTTTTCAGCAGAATATTTCTTAAATTTGCTCCTAAAACCACAACCAATCTTCACACAAACTCGAACTCACATATAATCGCATAATTTACCAGTTAAATTCTAATAACCTCATGTCCGAGCACTTGCACACAAAACACAATCGGCTTAAGTCCCATGAAATTTGTGTGAATTAAGAGATTTTTGTGTTAACAAAAACTGTGAGGAACTCATTTGGGTATTACAACTCCTGGCATTTGCCATAAACTTTGTTGCAATTTTTTGTGTAGCCAGTTTTGTGGTCTACATGGCATAATCCGGCTGCTGCTGACCAGCCCCAGAAAGTATGCAACAATGTCTGGGCTTATACATACACACACATATTTTTGCATGAGCGAAATAAAAGTGAAAAGAATATAAACTGAACAATTTGCTGTCAAATTATGCCTTTGAAGAGCTTAAAAGAAGGGCAAGCGCTTGGCGGGAAGAGTTGTAAAAAGCACATGAAAATGTGCAACAAATTGTGGACATTTTTATGGAAGAGAAGCAAGAGCCATCCTCCTATTGAACAACAAAGAAGAGGAGGAAACAGGCAGATGGAAGGACAGGCACTTAACATGTGTGAAAAATGCGTTCAAGGCAAAAGCCAAACAGCAAAAGAAACTTGGCCAGGTATTAGAGTGTGTCTCTCCTTCCTCCCGCCTGTGGCTTAACCGCAGCAATTCCGTTATACGCCAAGCCTCGTTGACTGTGTGTGTGTGAGTTTGTATTCTGTTTTTCTGCTCAGTTGTGGCTCGAGCATTGCTCGCCTGGCAAATTGCCATAAAAATAAAGGTTTCAAGCGCCACGAAATATGCAACGCTAAATTTGCCCAACCAACTGCATGCGTGTCAATGTGTGTGTGTGTGTGTGTACCATAAACTATGTTAAAATGTGGCGCACTGCATTTTCCTTGCATACTTTTTAGCGCTTTTGGTTTTGAATTAAACAACGCACGTATTTCACACCTGGCTGAGATGCGATCATTTGGGTGTGGCAAAAGGCGGTGTTGGGGGAATTAACAAATGCTTGCCTTGGGCGAACAAAACGCGTTTAGCCATATGAGTGACTGACACAATTGAGAGAAATGTGCGAAATTAGTCAGCCAAGGGAAAAACTGAAAATGTGTTGCAAGCAATTTATTTCAATTCAAATGCTAAACACTGAAACATATCTGCAGTATTATTGCCAACCAAGAATTATGCCATAATGTTATAAACCATTCCAGGCTTCCAGCCATATTAAAGACTTGCTAATCCCTTTCCGTCAATCTGAATTAAAATAGCAACTCGGTGTCGAGTCTAAACTTTCTAAATTAAATTGCTTATTTAACTTAATTTCATAAAATTGATTAGAATATAATTTCCAAATATTTGCCTATTTACCTTATGTCACACCACAAAACAACAGGACACTCAAAAGGCTTAAGTCTTTAAGCAGGATGCAAGTGGTTATGCGATACATATGAAACAAAAGCCTTAACTGAAGCTGCACAAAGATGATAAGAGAACTTCGCATGCATAAAATAATTTTTCTTTCAACTTGTTAGTTAAGCTGAGAAATTTTCTAGAAAATTTAAGTGAGAAAAATTTCACTTGAGTTCTAGTGCGAGGGAAAATAAGACTGTGAATAATGACTAAACTTTTTTGCCGCAAATTTATGAGCGTCGAAATCAACACATAAAAACTAAGAATTAATAAGTGAGGAGTCTCTCAAAGACATATGTTTAATTTTGGCACGACAAACTTTGACGCGCTTTTAAAACAATGTTAGCACACACAGAAAAGAAAAGTTAAAGGCTTATGGCAGTAGAGAATTTTTTGTGGCGGGCTTTGCCTACACCTCACCCCCAGCGGCTTTGGGTCGTACCCTAGTTTAAAACTCTCATGAGGGGCGGCAAAGTCAAGTACCGAATACTTCATAAGGGGGGAAAACTGCAATTCGAGCGCAACAAAACAAAATTGTTGCATACTTAGAGGCGAGGCGTTTGCAAGCGAAAGTTGTTGCACAGGAAGGCGACAAAAACAGTTGCGGTTTAGTGGCAGGGGAATGCAAAGTTGTTCACAAGGTTTTAAATTTGTATTGTGGTAGCTAATGGTCTAAAGACTGCAACCCCTTGACACCCCTGACAAAGTTTAAATATTAAGAAGTTGGCCAATATTATGGAATCGTTGGGAGGTGAAGGTACAAACATGGGGGAAAATGTCAAAAAAGAGTTTAAAAGAAGCTTAGTTTTGGCACAGAATTTAAGCGGAGTCTTTAAATTAGAAACCAGGCTGCTCAGTCTGTTAATTTCGAAATTGTTTGTCCTTTGAGCCTTGTACGTTTTCCACCAGCACTTGAGATTCATGAGATAATTGCATAAATGCGATTTAAAGTCCAGGAGCCACTTTAAAAACATAAGCTAAACTTAAATCTTTGTAATTTGAGTTGAATACAGATCTGGAATAACAAAACACGAAGTTCAGGTTTTATTCTTAAAATACCATAATTGGGTTTTACAATGACAAAATATGTATAAAGTTTCTAAAATATTTAACTTCTTCCAAGTTGAAAAAATTCGGAAAATTATCTGCCAATAAAAAACAATCGCAAAATTAGCTGGTTAATGAACCATTCCTTCGGTTATTTACTACATTTATTCTATTTTGATCCCTACAACTAAGAAACCTAAAAAGAAGCATTAGAAAGCTGTTTCAAAATCGCTCAGTTTCCGGTGGCGACTTCGCTGCTTAAACTGCCGAACGCTACGAAATGGGTCGCTATTATGTTAATAAACAAAATTGTCCCATCTGGGGCACAGAAAATCTGCATATCGTCGTCGAAAAGTCAATGCACCCACTACGTGTCACTGTTTGGTGCGGATTTTAGTCGCGAGGCATTATTGGTCCAATTTTCATTGAAAATGAAGAAGGAGCCTCCTTGACCGTGAATGGTGAACGCTACCGCGCAATTTTAAGTGATTGGTTCTTTGAGCAGGGATGCAAACCACTCGAAAATAATTACTGGTTCGGTTCAGTGATTCACACAATTTCTGAACCGCCGGTTCGGTTCATTACATGGTTTTTGGAGCTAACTGAACCGCGGTTTCGGTTCGGTTCAGTGGTTCACAAAGACACATTATTAAGATTTCTGTAGAAATGGTACTTTTCGAACACTTTTGAAATTTAATTCTTCTAATCCATTTGAATGTCTTTAAAATCATTAGAAGAATGTGCATTGTTTATTATGTCGGATTACTGAAATTCGTATGTTAATTCCTAGAGGTATGCCCTTCAAAAAGAGAGAATGTCGGCTAGAAAAGAATACGTTCCATGCATCTTACATACCCTATTTATCATATTATACGAAATAAAACTCTCTTGTCTAAAATTGAATTAAGGTAAAGAAGATTGAATTGAAAATGTTGTCTACTAGAGGAAAAAGACGGATTGATGACAGGAATATAAAGAAATAGGCGGGCCATTGCAGAAGAGTTACAGTATTACATGTTGTAAAATTTTTGTCATCCTATGTAGAGGGTCGAACGAAATGTATAAAAATTATCTTCTGGAATCGATCTAAATTCCCAAATTAATTAAAAACATTGGCTAGGGGAAAGCGATTCCAGTTAAAAGTCGTCGGAGAGCTAAACCAAACCGAACCGTTTTCTTTTGTGGTTTTCGGTTCGGTTTAGCAATTCTGGTAGGAACCGGTTCGGTTTGCGGTTCGGTTCACTAGCTGGAATAAGCGGTTCGGTTCGGCTCAGAACCGGTTTGCATCCCTGTCTTTGAGGAAACTAAAGCGGAAGACTTGGACGATATTTGGTTTCAACAAGACGGCGCTACGTCCACACAGCGCACGCCGATCGATCAGCAACTATGGAGATGTAAATTGGCCGCCTAGAAGCTGTGATCTGACACTGTTAGACTATTATCTTTGGGGAGCGGTCAAGGACAAATGTTATGCAAACAATCCTGAAACAATTGATGAGTTGAAAAACGAGATTCGAGTTGCTGTTCCTGACATACGTGCCGAAACAATTGAAAATGTTCTCAACAACTGCCGAGTCAGCGTCATAAATAAATGACATAAACCCACCTTTCCTATAAATGTTTAACCATTGAAACTTTAGTCACAGCTAATCCTTATTCTTCTTCTTTTTCGTAATTTGACATTCTTACTAGGACATTTAAAATAAGACATTTTACATTTTGATATTCTTACTAAGATACTATAAAATATCTTCATCGATATATCTTCGTTAAATATTGAAAAATTAGCATTTTGATGTTGATATGTGATATTTTCACACATATTAAGTATAACATTGCCCTTAAATTCAAAATCAAGAAATCAAAGACTTCTGAAATTCTAGAGAGGGTGAGAACTCATTGGAATGTCTAAAGATCGATTTCACAAAGGATTTGCTTCGAAATTTAGTTCATGAAGACTCAGACATTTTCAGTAAAAACTTTACATATTTTTGATGAGAGCGGAGTGTTTAGCTTTGGAAGCAATAAGTAACATTAATCAATTGCCGAGTGGACCTCATTTGTTATAGATATTTATTCAGAAGACAAATATCACTGCTTACAGAAGTGCCTGGATTTAAAAATGTAAGGCTAGCCTTCTTATTCACAACTAGACTTATGCTTAATCTTCTATTCAAAGTCGTAATATGCCGAGGCTTGGTAATATTTTGAAGTAATAGTGCTCCAATTCAGCAATATAAAATTGTTTTTATTACACAATAAATTGTGATATTTTTATGAGTTTTAAAAGTCTGACTAAGGTGATATCCTGGACCGATCCTTTTACCAAGTATGGTTCGGATCGATGTCCAGAAGGTTACGAATATAGCATGACCGGTTTGAAAGTGTATTCTATTTAGATGTAGCTCAGAGAATCACCTATTAATCTAATGCACTCGGAAAGTTGAAGCAAAAATATGTACAAAAAATATTAACCAAAAAATATTTGATATTTTATATATCTAATAGTGATATATCGTTACTTTTTCCGACATCCCTAATTCTCAGAAAAAAAAACTTCCTCAATACATTATTTTGCACCTTTAATTCAGTACATTCTTGCTGACATTTTGTTGAAAAAGCCCCACAAATTGTAAGCTATATTCAATAAAATTTCTATAAAGTTGCGCACCCAACTTGAATGTACAATATTTTCATAATTTAAGAGCTTAAAGTTTTCTAAATCTATATTCCCCCATTTCCATGCAGTTGCCCGCCCCTACCTGCCGCCACCCTGAGTCAACGTAAAACCCCCCAAAAGGACTTTCAGGTAATTTGAACTAACACAACAGTCCGGGGTCAGAGTGAGTGGGGCATGGGTTCAAGAGTTGTGTCTGGGGAGGCTGGCTGGGGGAGTGGGTCAGCCGTATTCCATTTGGTTAACCAAAAGTTACGTGCCTTCGCTGTGAATTTTTTTGCGCTTTACGTATTTCGCTTGGCCATGAAACAATTTGGAGTGACGGCCGACGCCGAGCAACACATTATTTGCTTTTTATTAGCTCCTGCTTCTCTCTGGCATGTCATATAAATTAGCAACAATGAAGAAATTGCAAAATTTACGAGTCTCTCGAGAGCCGAGTAGAATGCGTTTCTCTCACTGCGCGCTGAATGTGTTTTTAAACATGACTGGCGGGCATTAATGTAAAAAAAAATCGGGCTTACTCCTCCCAGTGGCTGTGGCTACATTTTCATGTGCGTGTTTGGCCTGTGGCTTTTGCCTCGTTATTGCCTGTTAAGGTTCACTGAATTGGGCCAAGGGAGAGGGAGAGGAGGAAAGAGATGTCTGCCAATTTTTACTTTTTGTTGGCATATTAATTGAAAGTCGCTTTTGGCAGCGGTTTTAACAGCTAGAGCCTGCTGTCTGCCCCACTGTCCGTGTGTGTTTGTGTTTTTTAGGCTTTCCGGGGTCTTATGGTGCATTCGATGAAAGGTAAACATATCTGACAGATTGTGTGGTTGGGCTTTGTATGGAATTAAAAGTGAATGAGGGTTCAACAATACAACAATACAAGACCAAAGAAAGAAATATAAGAAAATTTGAATACTACTTCAGCTAGAGAAAACTTTGGGCTGTTGATTTGACTGATTCCGATTCGAAATGTCCAGCATAACATGCATCGATGCATCAAATCTTTACTTAACCTACTTCAAGCTGATTTACTCCTTGACATCAACTTACTAGTACACAAGTTAATTAAGTTAGTTAGGAATCTGCCTAGTTACTACCCCAACTGGGCAACTATGTAGCTACACATCCACCTCTACCAAACACTTGGCCACCCACTTTCTCCCTTCATCTTTCATACACATTAATTTCCATTAGCGTAACTTTCATTCTCTTCCCCCGCAAAAAGAAGGTTTATTACGCTTACGTTTTATGTACGCACAATTGGTACACTTGACAGGACCAAGGGAGGACGAACAGCGAAATCTAATTAAGAGCAAATGCCTTCGTTTCCAGTGGCCATAAAAAAGCGGAGACCAAGTTTTGTCAATTAAGTGGAATAGATTTTATGATCTGCACTAAAAATGCTTCAACATATTAAGTATACCACAGGTTGTCCCCCAGAAAAAGAGAGTAACCAGAGGTATAATTAGATTTCCGCCTCTCGTTATTAATTATGCCACGTGCAACGAGAGAATTGGGGAATTGAAACCCAAAAATTTATGATTTATAAGATTAAAAAGCTGTTTGTTTATGTGTTCGGTCTGCTATGAATAATTAAAAATTTTCAGCAGCGATAATTTATGATGAAATTTTGGTAAAAAAAAAAAGGTCAACAGGCCCTGAAAACGGCAGCCTAATTCAATTTATTTAACAAATTGACTGCCACAGAGCTTGACCCTGAGTCAAGTCCCACTTGAGAGAGCCTCAGAGTGGCGTTTTGCAGAGGCGTGTGTGTAACATATGCAAATTGAGAAATCGTTGAGGCAAGTACTTTTCTTCCTTTCTGTTTTTTCTTTATTTTTGTGGGTGCCAGAAACTGAAACTGCCTTTTAAATAATTGCCATGAAAATGGGGGCACAAAATAAAAGAAGGAACTAAGTAAATCATCAGGCAAAAGTATGTCAAAATGTAGCAAATGGAATGTGGACAGATTAAGCAGCTTAAAGAGTAAGAGATGGCTTGTTGATGGTTTGCTAGTTAGTAGGAATGGAAAACCGCAAGAAAATTGCGACTAGTTCGCTTTAGTGTTTAAAACACACTCATAAAACATTCGCCATGACAACTAGAAATTCTCCTATGAAATCCGTCCTAAGGCAATTCACACTAAAATTAAGAAAAATATTTTCTCAATTGTGGAAAATTTTCAAAGTTTCTGAATAATTTTGGTGTGAATCTCCTTATTACGGATTTTATAGGAGAATTTCTAATTTCCAGGGCGAATTTTTTTATGAGTGCAGGGATTCTAAACGGCTCCTGATCAAAACCTCTAGTTCCAGCTGATAAGAGGAACCGCAATCCGAACCGGCTTGTTTTCGAAATTGCTGAGCCGAACCAAAAACCACGTTTGACAATTGTTTGGTGCGGCTTTGTTTTAAGACAAAAGCTACTACCTTAAAAAAAGATATTTGTTAATTTGGGAATTTCAATCGATTTCCTAAAATAGTTTTTATCTTACCGAATCGATCCTCGAAAAAAATCCCGAAAAGAACTTTAAGTTCATGGTAAATTGGCCTAAAAATGGCCACAAGACATCTTAATCTTACTTTAAATTTGCTGTTGACTTTAACTTTTTAGGTAATTTAAGCTTTGGTAAAAGACAAAAATCTCCCTAAAAGTTCGGAATTTTGTTCCTAAATGTAAGGTCAAAAAAAACATAGGATTTGGATTTGTATAAACTAAGAAAGCAAATGCCTTGTGTGGTGGTGGTATTCAAATTGGTTGAAATTCTTCTTTCTGAAAAACTCTGAAAATCGTTTATTTTTAAATTAACCTTCCCTTAAACTGGGAATCAAGCTCGGTTCCTCCGGTAATTAAACACTAATGACATGACGTCTTAACGTTGTACGCCATTGCCGATACGCGCGATGTAGGATTAAGTTACCCTAAAGAATTTTAACTGTCAAAATTTTCAGTAATTTTAATGCTGAGGAAATAGTTACCTAAATAAAAGGTCACTTTTCCTTAATGTTCGTAATGTCAGACTAAGCTTTCCAGCTTACCCTGATTCAACATTGTTTTCAAAAGTTTAGGAAAACTTCCTTATTAGGCGACCATTTCCTCCAAAAAACTGACGCAAAATCTGGCCGATTAACTAAAAAAATGCCACTTAAAGTCAATTTGTCTTTTTAAGAACTACTTAACCTTGAATCTAGTCTGCTCTTTTTTTTTTGAGAGTAGCGATGCCGGATTGATGTAGCTATTTAGGTTGACGTTTCAACAATTTTACAACATATGATCCCATTAATCTCTCGTAATTACTCTTTGAACTTGCTTATTTTTACTAAGATCATATAAAAATTGATAATAGAAACGGGGAAAGAAGTATGCTGATGCTGAGCCTAAAGGCTCAACAGAGAGAAAAACACTTGGGAGAAAAAGTGGTTGTAATTAAACGTCGTACTTTCATGCAAACTCACAACAAGCTTTGTCAACACGAAGAGAAGGACACATTGTGCAGAAACATCGTTCTTATGAACAAGGTTGCTTTAGTATCGAATCAAAGGGACATCCAAGCCGAGCGTGGCCAAACAAAGAAAGGTTGCGAAAACTGGAGCTGCCTGACGTGTAGAGAGGTTCAGAGAAAAAGTTTTTGTTTACAGCTTTAATAGGCCTACTTAAATAAAGTTCTTAAATTCATATTTTTTAGATCGTATGTATGATGGTTCTGAACCCAACTAATCCGCTTTTTCCAGCTGGCGAACCGAACCCCAAACCGAACCTGCTTTCGTTTAGAAATGCTGAACTGAACCGAAGATCACAAATAAAAACGGTTCGGTTCGGTTGAGTTCTCTGACGAGTTTTAGCGGCAATCCCTTTGCTCAATTCTGCTCATTTTTTTGGGAATTTGAATCGTTTCCCTAAGATAATTGTCATACATTTCGTTCGTCCCTCTAAATATATTGCAATGCCGGATCGATATAACTTTTGAGTATGACTTGCCGAAAATTTTACAACATGTAATACTATAAGTCTTCTGCAATTGCCCGACGATCTTTTAATATACCTGTCATCAATATGTATTTTTTCAACTAGCAGACTATATTTAAAATTTTTTTGTGGTACTTCCTACCCTTTTCTAGCTGACATTCTCTCTTTTTAAAGGGCAATTCTCTAGGAACTTATAGACGAATCCTGGAAATCCGATATAATATGTATACTTTGGCCATTCCTCCAAATAATTGAGACCGCAAGTTTTATGATTTCAAATGGCATATTATTTATATTAGTAACTCTGATTATTCTAAAGAAATTTTATAGTTTTAGTCAACATTGAATATTAATCTTAAAATACTTTTTCAATGTCCAGCGAAAATTCGATATTTAAAGGATATTTTTATACTCTGTACCGAAGGTACATAGATTATTATAAGTTTTTTGCAAAAGTATGTAACATCCAGAAGGAAGCATCTCCGACCCCATAAAGCATATATATTCTTGATCAGCATCAACAGCCGAGTCGATATAGCCATGTCCGTCTGTCCGTCCGTCCGTCTGTCCGTCTGTCCGTCTGTCTGTCTGTCCGTATGAACGCACAGATCTCAGGGATGGTAAGAGATAGAGGTTTGACATGTATGGGACATATGCTTCTTATGTCTGCAGGCAGATCAAGTTTATTTTCAATTTTGGCCACGCCCCCTCCCGCCCCCGCAATTTAGAAAAAACGTCATATCTCCCACAGTTTTGAAGATAGATGGCTTGTTCCTTCTGGACATATTTAGTTTATAGGATAACTTATCGATCCGCCAAAGGAATGAAGAAGATCGGATGAACGGTTTTCGAGTTATGATCAAAAGACAAATTTTTCTGGTACAGAGTATGTTATAGTCGGGCTTGACCGACTTTCTTTCTTGTTTAGTATCTGAAACTTGTTGATATAAACCAGGGGTAACTCCTTACAGCACCTAATGCTCGCACAAGCTATTAAAAAAGTTTTTAAGCAACAACAACCAAAAGAAAATTTAAAGCTGCCTTCAATTTTGCAAGAGCCATAAGAGAGGAAGTGAGAAGAGTCTCACATTCGAAGTTGTTGTTGCAATTTTGTTCTGCGTTAGTACTATACGCGTGGCAATCGCCTGATACACAACATACGCCTGATGCGTATAGACCGCGGGCACCTCTGAAATAACGGTCAATTTTCAATCGGTAGGAAGCCTTCGTTCTTCTTCACAATGATACAAACTCTTTTAAGATGTATTTCTAGTCAAATATTATTTTCTATAACTAGAAAATGCGCCGATTCGATATCAAAGAATTATTTGGAAGATGAAATTGATGCGAAAATTATTCAGTCTTGGTTTTAAATCCACTTCCCCAAAAGCTTTGTGACCTAGAGACCAAAAAACCGGTTTCAAATTACTGAGTTTTTTTGGAACTAGAATTGAGAGCAAGGATGATATTTTTTAGGGAAGATACTTTAAGGTCATTTTTGAACCGAGCCCAAGTGATCCAGTTAGGGTTCAAAGGGGTCGGTTCTGGACCTTTTTGGCGAACTTCGTTAAATGAAATGAGAAAGAAGATTGATATGGAAAGCACCTCGGTTCGGCTTGCGGTTCGGTTTCATGAAGACAACTTTTTCTGTTTGAATGCTTACTTACACTCAATAATATAGCGTTCAATCTGAAGCAAGGATCCATCTCCCTCTCTCTCGCTTTCAATTTCCACTATGTGTGTGTTTGGTTAGACAAAAGGCCCATAAAAATAGGCTTGAAAAGCCAACAACAATAAGAGGCAGCCCATGTATACAGTAGTGTGTGAGTGTGTGTCTGTGTGCGTATGTGTGTTGAATTATTTATGCGCGCACGACAACAACAATAAGCACAATATGGCCAAGAGGGGAGAAAAAGGTTAAACCAAAAAACGTGCCAGGAGACAAACAAGCGGAGACAAAGACACACGCACACCAACTAACACTTCGTTACACCGACATCCACACACATACACACACACAGACAAAGCCAAACGCACAGGCCCCACAATCGTAAAGGACACATGCCGCGTTGCTCTAACAACAGGCAGCTAGTTTTTGACTTTTTACGCCCCTCGTTTCGATTTATTTAAGGGGGTATAGGGATTATGGATGCGGTGATCCAATTTTATTTGACGCAGGGTAGCATTAAAGTGTATGCTTAGGTTGACCGAAATGACAAAACATTTTCATTTGTTTTCATGAAAAACTTTACTGGACAGAATCTGCCGAAAACGTGTTCTGCGCATGTATGTGTGTTGCGCGTGTGCCTTAGTAAACAGCAAGTGTGTATGAGTGCTTTGGTAGGCAATTTTCATTCAGCTTAAAGGCCTTTGCTGAAATTGCCTTAAGGCAGGCGGTAAAATGTGACATTTTTGCTTGAATTTTGTTAGCCGGAATAGCCGGCAGGCCTACGGTTAACTATTTCGAAAAAAAGTTGTCCTTTAAAACGAAAACTGCTGACGGCAATAAATCAAATTACCTGGTGTACAAGCGAGTACATTCTTTCTACATCAAAGACCATAGGTCCCTAAGCTATGGTCGAAGAAAGCATTTGTATGTAAATGCGTTTCACATATTTACGGGTATGTAAAGGGCGATATTACAGTTTTTCCAAGAGGATTACATAACAAAAAAGTTATCTTGGTCTAATGAGCGAGTACTCACAAAAGTAACCCCTGATTTTAAAACAAAATTGCTTGCAATTGCCAATAATCGAGCGTGTTTGAAATTCTTGGAAAAAGAAATAAATAAATAAATGACGAAGTTTTTATACCCTTGCAATTGCTCGCTTAAATATTTTTAAAAAATAATTGTTTTCCCACAATTGCTCCTTGCAATTGCTCGCTTAAATATTTTTAAAAAATAATTGTTTTCCCACAACGACCCATTTTCCGACCGATCATTCGTATGGGATCTATTTGATATGGTCATCCGACTTGGACAAAAATTTGTAGAGCTAGGTGAAAGCATGTGAAACAAAGAAATACAAAACTTCAGAATGCTACCATAAAAAATAAAAGTGTTTTTCTAACTAAGACTGTTTTTCAGACCAATCTTTTGTATGGCGGCTTATGGTATGGCTTTCCGATTTTCATCAAACTTGGCAGAATTATACAAAAAAGCATAGAAAACCTATGAATACAAAGTTTGGAGACGTTTCTATTGAAAAGAAAAAAGTTTTTCATACTAAAACTAGTTTTCCGACCGATTGCTTCAAAACTGAAAGACTAGTTTGCGTAGAAGACAAACAGACAGACGGACAGACACGAACGAAAATTATAATACCCTTTGTAAGGGTATAAAAATGGGAGTGCATTTAGAGACAGCTAACAGTTGGCAGTCATTAGCGAAAGCCTACAGAACATCGAACACAAGGCTGAACAATCGCTTGCTCTTGCATCCCGATTTCTTGAGCTCATTCAATTCTATTGTGTCTTAAAAAAACTAAAATTCATGCATTCTCAAGCTATCGATAATCATGCAGAGAAGTACTAATCCACTACAAATATTAAGCTTCAGTCATACAGCCATGCTCCGGCTTTCACTTATTTTTACGAATTGCGATTTTAGCAAATTCGCACGATTTCAGTTTAGAGCGCTCCGAAATGCGCAAGTTTTCGTTATCGATAATGTTCCATTCCCAACTTGTTTTGCGTCATTTCACATAACAAAAACAGCTGATGAGCGCCACTAGTCATGCTATCGATATTTATATATCGATATATACCATGGCCAAATCGCAAATTGTTGTTGTTGTGAGCAGTTTTCCATCTCGCTCAATTTTGTGTATCTCTATTAAATAATTGTTTAAAATATTGCCTTAGTGCGAACTGAATAAGGAACTGAATAAAAATAGTTCCGTGGGCTGTCTGTTTGTGCATCAACCTATATTTTGCATTTACTTTTCATTTCACGGACTCAGATGTCGCCGGTTTAAAAACGCCAAAACTTTGCGATTTCCGAGTGTCGGAGCACCAACTTTTACGATTTGATGATCAAATCGCAATGTTTTTGCGAAAGCGAAAATGGGAGCATGTCTGATAATCTCGGTAGACGCTCAATTGATGCCACTGCCAGATCTTTGTTCTCATTGGATAACAATTCAACGCATAGTGCATGTATTTAAGTTCTTGTAAATGCATCCAAAGGTAATTCTGAACATTTTTATAGATCTTTTCATTAAGTTTTCCTGCCGATTGTAAAATTCATCTGTCCAAACTCGTCACGATAACAGAAGAGCTCGCAAGGCAGCAGGTCAAATTTTTTTTATATCTTTCATTTTAATGTAACCAAGGCGAAAATTTAGGTTCAGTATCAGCTTTTGTACCTTAAAAGGTTCGGTTCAAGATTCGGTTTACAGTAAAATGAAAGTCGGAATTCCAGGTTCACATATCAGATAAACTTAGATATTACTCTACTATTTGTAAGTTTATGTGACAGATAGCCTGTATGAATAATGTGTTGAGTCGGCCATTAGTTTTGCTTAAAGTATATAAAAACCTGCTAATTTCTACCTGTCATTTTCATTGTAGGAGCTTTCTTGCCGGTATCTACCGACAAGTAATACCAGTCTCAGTGTAAATTCCAAAATCAACAGAAAAGACACTTTGAATTGAGACTTGGCTTGCTTATGATATCATAAAGTACAGGTTTACAAGCCAAACCTTTGAAATACTGTTTTAGTTTCAAATAATTGCCAGGACAGCAAACCGAATCATTTTGAACCCGAAATTAAGACCTTATGAACTGTGAGCACAATTTAGGCGCTAAAAATCGGGGATGCAAGCCGGTTCTGAACCGAACCTAACCGAAACAGACCGAGACGCTTATTCCAGCTGCCAAACTGAACCGCAAAAAAAAGACATGTGACACTCTTGATATACCTGTCATCAGACTTCACTCTTTTCGTGGAAGTTGCTAATTGATTTGGAGAGAATCTTACATCCTTTAAGGGACGATATTCTCTGCACTCAGCAGTACTTCTGGGACCTTAGTCTAACAGGAAATGTATTTTCTCTTAATTAAGACAATCCAAAAGAATAATGCACTTTAGAAATCGTTATATTCGAAAACAGAAACACCTTAAAATTAATAATAAATTCTGAGTGAACCACTTAACCGAATCGAAACCGCGGTTCAGCTAGCTCCAGAAATCAATGAACCGAAAAAAGTGTGAATCACTTAACCAAACTAATTCGTATTTCCAAGCTGTTTGGCATCGCTGTTTAAAATAAGCCACAAAAACGATATCGAGAATAACCTTTGTTTGTTTAATCCATGATTCCGAGTGAAGGTGTTGAAAGTTATGTGCTCAAAAAGCCTTCATTCAGCATCTTTAAGATTTGGACATTTGGATTAAAGCTATTGCGCTAGCTTTTTTATTCAAATCACCAACTGAAGTTTAGTAGATAAAACCTAAAAACTTGCCTTGTCTGATTCTTTATCATTCCTTCATTCAGCATCCTAAAGATTTTGACATCTTATCAGTGTAACTATAGACAGCTATTGAAGCTATAGTGCTAGCTTTCTTAACCAAATCACCAACTGATGCTTAGTGGATAAGACCTTAAAACTAGTTTTGTCTGATAACAAGTAACGCAATTCTCAGTATTATATTGCTTTCTTATTCAAATTGGGTAAAACATGAGCCAATGCCTTCTAAATTCTAACATAAACTTTAACTGTTGTTTTTTTTTTGGTTCGAACCTCGAACCCTCAAATCGAAGGTATGCCTTATTCGATTCCATCTACAGCTTCGTCGATGCTTGTTACCCTTTTTGTGCCCAGCCGTTTGTGGGGAAAGCCATTGTCCTGGTCGTCGCCACGCTGTCTGGGACTTGGGACTTTTGGCAGAGTTTTTTTTATTCCTTTTTTGGGTGTCTTATAAATTATGAACAAAATGTCAGGCTACAAACTGTGTTTCCTTGTGCGTTGCAATACGTAATTGCTAAATGGAAATGGAGAGGAAGGGAAACAGATTTGTGTATGGAAACTTTGTAAAGCGTCTAGACATTAAAGTCAATAAATGATTAAGGCTGGTTGGGGGCAGAAATATAAATACATTGTGTTCGTTACTTACTAATTTCCAAGTTGATAGGGACTTGTTCAATTAACTCACCTGTAAGTAGAAGAAAATACAAAAATCGATATTAATCTGCTGTTTGTGTTTGACAGACAAAACCACATCATGGGAAGCGAAATAAATGCGACAACAATGGCCAAGTGATTTCAATATGGCCCACGCAGTTCCAGTATATTTCTCTTTTCGATGTTTATCGTTAAATTCAATTTGCAATTTATAAGATATTATGCTGCAGCAGGAGCAGAAAGACAGCAAGTAAGCTTGTTATCAGACATGCCCCCCCACGCTCCCCGCACACACACGCATTTCATCTGGCCCTGCTATAAATTGTGCATCTGCGCATTCCATGTGAGTGCAGCCCAGTAAGGGGGGAAGCGCCAGGCATCGGGAGGTGGACTAAAGGCATTGTCCACCGAAGTGGAATGCATGTACTGTATTTCCCCCTCTGCCCCCGCCATCGCCTTCTGGTCAACTGCCAATGCCATGTTTCGCCCGGCTTTAACCAAAAATGGCAAAAAAAGTAAAGTAAGTTGCTGCAATCTAATCTTCTGTTTCTGCTGGCTCCAAATAAAATCTCTCCGCTTCTACCTTTTGCCATTGTCAAATGCATAGCAATGTGCATCTGCCACTTCCCCGCTTTTCCCTTGGGGTCTGCGTATAATAAGTAAATGATTTGTCATGTTAGCTCTTGGGCGACATTTTGTGATGAATTCAATTTGCTGGACTAAAGAGATACCAAAGAGAGATCTGCAATTGAAATGCAAATTTATTCTTGCTTTTGGATATGAATCATGGTTTTGGCTAAATGTTTTTATAGTTGCTTTTTAAACTAGATTTGGCATGTATAGCTTGTTTAACTGCATGCAATTTGGTGGATAGTATTGTATCAATTTAGTGTTTTCCATTGCATTTAGCTCTGCCCCAATTGCTGTCAAAGTTTCAGCTTAACATTTTAGTTGGAGAAGGTTATAGGGCTTGGTCACGGTCGCCACGTTGGAAGTGTTTTATTAAATCAGTGGTTCAGGAAGAGATTTGTGTAATATCCACTTTACCGAGATAATTGATTTAATTGATAGCTTCTGTTTTGTCCAGTACAACCAATCCTATCCACACGAGCCAAAACCTCTGGGTAAGTACAGTTCTTTGAAGATAATTAAGTGGGTAAATAAGATACCGATGATTTCAATGAACATTCTGATCGATAACTCTTTTGCCCACTATAGTCCCAACAATCACACTGGAAGAAGTTTAGCGGCAGAAAGCGCTTTCAGGCCTATGCTGTGCTCTTTCTGGTCTCGGTCTTTGCGACTGGGTCGCTTTACACAGACGTGAAAAAGTCTAAGATCGTAACCGTAATATTAAAACCGTGTGAATTTGTACCACGATTCCGCAGAAATGACAGAACCGACTTGAATTAAATTTTGCAAACCCATATTTGATAGCTTGAAATCTCTAAAAGACTATCTAATACTCTTTTAAAGTAAATCTGCTGTATAAGCCGGCTCGAGGTCATGCAATGCTTTCGCTTAGCTTTAAACAAGGACACACAACACCACATATGAGGCTGGTTGACTGTACAGTTGCATCAGTACCCGACAAAGTCCTTCATCAGCAGTCTTTTGCCTGGCGACTGTCATTCCAGCAATGCCTAACCTGCTTGGGAATTTCAAAGCAGCATGAGCGCAAAAACTGACATTAGACAGACTGCTCCTTAATAGCGAGAAACCCTTTTGTGTGAGTGTCCCCAAATGTGACAGTAAGGTAGAATTACTTCCTGCTTACCAAATGTTTGAGTACATAATTGCATACGAATGGGGGTTTTTGTTGTTATGAATGAAGCTGTTTTTTTTTTGATTCGAAAACCAACGCAGTGCCTAGGGTTACAGCACATTTGTGACTTTTATTCAGTAGTGAAATAATATCGCAAAATTTAAAAAATTGTTGTTTTTAAATGAGCGGAGGACGCGTAGATTGAGTGGAATCGCTCAACTATCAAAGGTTACAAGCAAAAACAAGAAAGAAAGTCGGTCCAGCCCGACTATAACATACTCTGTAACGCTAAGAATAAATGTTGCTGCAGTAGGAGCTGAAAGCTGCGCTGCTCCTGCGCTGCAGCAGCGAACAGTCTTTTGATCATAACTCGACAACCGTTCATCCGATCTTCACTATTCCTTTGGCGGATCGATAAGTTATCCTGATTACTAAATATATCTAGAAGGAACGAACCATATATCTTTAAAACTGTGTACCCACGGTACACCGTAAGCTAAGAGGGGTAAGCTATTTAAATTTTTTTTCGCATTTTTTAAATGAATGCCTAAAATGTTAAGAATATTGTGTCAAAATTTCAAGTCGATTGGAGCATTGGGTACCGTACAAATTTTTTAGTGTTCAAAACTTTAAAGCGATTTTCCCACAACTCACGTTTTCAAAGTCGGTGCCCCTCATAACATAAAAACTACTGAACCGATCATTTTGAAATTTTGAACACTATTTCTAAATATAATTTACGAGGTAACGCTGTCGAGTTTTTTTTAAATTTGTTAATAATTTTTATTTTACAATAACAAATTAGCCGAATTTAAAAAAAAAAATTTCAAAATTTTCCAAAAAAATGAAAAATTAAAATTTCGAAAAAAACTCGACAGCGTTACCTGGGGAAAACTATTATCTAACGAATAAACTTTGGTTTTTTGATTTTTTTGATTATGAGGGGCACCGCAATTCACCTTTTTTCCGAGAGACTTCCGAATATTTGCTGCCATTGAAGTGTTTTTTAATATTTCTTCTTGAAAATTTTAAACAAAATTCTTTAAATGTCATACTTGAATGTGCTTTTAGTTTTAATAAAGAGATTTTAACTGTGTCGTCACAAAAAATTCACAAAAAAGTGATCCATTCCCCCCCCCCCCCCCCCCCCTTAATAAAAGATAGAAAAATGTTTATAAAAAATCGCGAAATTTGCACAGTTCTCTTTTCAGTTTTTAGTATAAAGTTAAGAAGTATAAAGTGCTCGTAGCTTTAATTGTACTGGCCAATAAAAAATTAAAGCAAGAAAGATTCAAACGATGATAACTGTAGACTAGTAAATGGGAGATGCTGCTTAAATGGTTCTAAAAATTGCCAAATATTCCTGATTCTATTTTCATATGAGCTTAGATTATTATGTAGGTGGTATGGGTGGGAAATCTCGAGCAATTTAATGAGTTCAGATTTTCATGAAGATGAAAAAATAATCTTAGCTATTTAAAAATTTAATAAAACTAATATTACGAAAACACATCGATTTAAGAAGCAAAAACAAATGCAATTTTGATTAATACTTAAGATTTATAACCCTGTTCTTAAAAAAAAATCATTTCTTACACCATTTTCATTCCATTTTAAACAGTTTTTCTCCATAACAAATTCATCTAATCGCCCCAAACATATTTTGATAACCCAAGTGTGTTTGCATTCCTATTGTGTGTTATATCTTACTCACATATTAATAGAATACACAACATGGTAAACATTATGTTTGCTCTCCCTCATCCCCCTCGCCCACCATCCACAACACCAACAGCATCATCAACTTCTTTCCGCTGCTGTCATATTATTTTCCCATTGGATTCCTAATTCCCAATACGATACTTTCACGTTCTTTCACTTAAATTCGCGTTACGTGCCGCGAGTTAAGAATAAAGAAGAAGCAAAGCAAGCAGACAGACACAAAACGGCAAATGAAATGTGTGTTTATTATTTGCTCAAGTGTGCGTAAAGTTTGGATATACATTTTAAATGGTGAGGTGAGCAAAATGTGCCTGTTTAAAAAAAAAGAAAAATCACCTAATAAATTTCATGGCCATATTATAATCTGGCAAAGCATTAGCATAAACAATGCTCCGATCCATACACATCCGCCTACCACAATTGCAATTAAGCAAGCAATTAGGCGTTAAGACTAATTTTTATACATTTGGTGCGCTGGCTGGTCCATAAATAACAGCTTAATGGCGAAAACAGTTGGTTTGTTGGGTGCGCGCACATACATTAAAAATTCTATACTGTTCTGGGGGGAAAAAATGTGTTGCCTACTTCTGTGGGTCGGTGCATAATTGGGCAACATGAATAATATATGAATGTTCTTCTGCGAGTGTGTGTGTGTGTGTCTGTGTAGTGGGGACCAACGAGGCGTATGAGTAACATGCGTTTGCATAAATTCACGCTTAATTAGCAGCACCACCCACTCCTGTAAGGTTCCCAATTAGCGCTTAAATTTAATTTAATAAATTATAAACCAAAAAGAGCGGTACGAAAAATAATTTCGACTAAATTCAATTTGCACGAATTTCATGTTTGTGTTTTCTTACCATTATTAACTGGCTTTTTGGCGCAATTAAGGTGCCACGCCCACCCCATTCGAAGTACGTGTCCTTGGCGCAGTTACATTCAGCTGTGCAGGCAGCAGAAACACAAGACTTGTGACTGCGGCTAATGCACGCACGTTTTCGTTTCGAAAGAGCGTTCCTCGGTGGCTTAGACAAGTGTGTGTATTAGTGTGTGTGTCTACTGAACTTTTAACCAAATTGTTTAACTAAGTAGTAAAAGCTCATAAAAGCACGTAATTTTAGAATGCATACACACTGCAGGAATAGAGCTTAAATTAAGTGCGAGAGCGACATTTGAATGTTAGAAATGTGGCGTGAAAATATTCAGAATAAAAACCTTAAAATAATCAAACTATTAATATTATTTTAAACGTATTAAAGTCGTTAATATTTGCATCAGCCACCTCAAATTTAGCCAGGCAACCGAAGATTAGAATTATGCCAATTTTAGCAAATTGAACTTCCAAAAAAAGGCGATTCTTTGTGTACAAGTAAATGACAGTGTCAGCGTTAGACTTCACTGTTCCTCTTACGAGATTTTCAGGTTGTAGACGTACCACATGGTGACCGACCTCCTTTATAAAACAAGTGAGATTGCCAAGAAGCTTCAGGTATCACTTACAGCAGTAGAAAACCACCTTAAAAATCTGGAATACGTCAACAAACTCGATATTTTAAAGAAAATTCTTCTTAGGTATATTAGTTCAATGAACAAACGTAACCAAAACGAATCCTACTTGACACAATTCATGAGGTGTCCACACTGAAAACTGGGTTGTTAACAATAACGTCTAGCATAAACGATTATGAAGCAAGAGATTTAAGCCGGATATATTTAATGTCTGTCTATTTGGTGGAATTGAAAAGTTGTCGTGCACTTTGAGCTCATAAAAGCAATGAATCCATAAATGCGGATTTGAACTGTGAACGCAAGGATGTTCTTTTTGATTGAGGTTCATGCTTACGCACTTAGCCCCTTTTTGCTGATTAAGAGGAAAAGATCTACGAGCTTGAAATGATACAGCTGCCTACAAGATGGTGGCCGAGCAAAACAACTAGTTCACTATCGATTAATTTTTATCTTTTCTATTAGTAAAATAGGCAGACCTCACTGACTGATTAACAATCTAAGCACTGCCTGATCTGTAGCAAACGGAAATAACTATTTTTCATTCGCTTAACTCTTATATCGAATTGTAAGCGAATAATTTGTGAGATTTTTATTAAAAAAAAAACACTTTTTTGGTGTGGATTTATCGTCTAAGTAAGTTAAATATTGATTTGATATTATAGTTTTCAAAACAATGTGACATGTGTTAAGTATTTATGCTTCCTTGGGTGGTGCTACATGAAATTGGGGCTATCAAATTTTGGAAAATGCACCACCAAGATCGGAAAAGGGAACTCCTAGGCCGGGGAATACCTCGTACCTAGTAAACGTATTAAACACACTCGTTCTAGAGAACCGTTGAACACATTCCACTCCACTCCAACTTGACGGCTACTTATGCTGCATTACTTCATAAGTTGTCAGTCAGTTGTTTGCATTCATGTAATGGGGCTCTCTCGAAATTGTCGTAATTGGCGAGCATAATGAGGCTACGCAAAAGGTAAAATCTTTCGGATGTTGCGCCCATTGAATATCACACCAAACTTTATGTATCGTACCGTGAAGATATTTGAAAATAATGATGACGTCCGTTCACTGTGCGAACGCCACAAGTTTTCAAAGCCGTGAATAATTGAATTCGTCGAAATCCACTGAGATGCATTTTAACAAGGACAGCATTTTGAGCATGACTTATCAAAGCCGTGAATGATTGAATTCGTCGAAATCCACTGCGCAATCAGAAAATCATGTCTTCTGAGATGCATATTAGTAAGGACAGCATTTTGAGCATGACTTTTTACTGACGAGGAAATGTTTACCATTGAGGAATCGTTCAACAAACAGAACGATAGAGTGTACGCTGAGTCATCAAAACAAGCATCCGAGCTTGTCCCGAGAGTACAGAGAGGTCGCCATCCGGCCTATGGAATGGTAAGGCGGGGAGTTGCCTATTATGGGGTCACCATACTTAATTTTTGTGAAAAAGGAGGCAGCACCCAGTCGAAGATGTATCAATTCGACGCCTTGGAAAAGGTTATAAAGACTTTCGACACTACATTATTTACAATCATGCTGTGGACCTTTCAACAAGTTTCCACTCTACCTCACAAGGCAAAATCTCAAACATGGAAAAAAAAACTTGTAGCAAACTTAATTTCTACGGATGGTTGTCCTGCTGGTAGCCTAGATCTGAACCCAAACTGTGGTCCGTTCTCGAACCTATGGCTTGCTTTACTCGACACTCAAATATAGTCTTTGAAGCGCACCCTGGTCCGGGCAGTGGACAATTTCAAAATGCATGAGGTGGGCATTGCGATCGATAAGTCGCCCGAGACACTTGTGCGTTGTTGGACGGCACAAGATGTTCTACGAATTGTAGCCATTGAGTGACCAAATAAAAAGAAGAAACAAATTTCTATTCCTTTTCATTTTATAACCAAAAAACCCGTGTACGAAAACAATTGCGAGTACTCAGTCACGTCTAGGGTCTTAAACAAAAAATTTGTAAGGATGGTCGCAGGCAACTAAGGGTTAAAGTTCTTGGAATATAGATTACCAAGGAGGGAATGCATGGTTTAGTAATTTTTGTTTGGCTCTGTAGGGAACGGAACCTAGTCTCCGTAATACAGAAGATGGGAAATAAAAAGAGGACTGCAGCGGGCGGTGATCATCGACCTTAGTCTACCCCAGATTGTTAGAGCGTGAACGAATCCTTGACTCCCGAAAGAAAAACGATGACGAAAGAGAAAAATAATCTACCTCTTTGGACAATCAACCACAAATTTCTGCTTGAATTAGAGGCACTACCATAAAGGTACATAGATATTGTTATCATATGGAGTAGAATTCCGGCTGGAACGGGATCATCCTATTTAAGAATCATAATTTTGAATAAACGACTCTAAGTCCATTTGACTTTTAACAAGCTATGAGAAAAAGAATGCTCAAAAAAAGCTATCCTTGTGCAGTTAAATTCAATAGTGGAAGAGTAAGTGAAAGGTTGTGACTTTACATTTTTCCCCAAAGTTTATTTATGCATCATATTTTATAGTCATTTCTCGTATGGAAATGTCACCCAATATATTTGTTTGCAATATTTAAAAAAAAATTATCTTAAGCGCACAGCGTTAACACATTTTATTATGCAATAAATATCAAGTATCCATATAAAAGTGTATATATATTGTCTATCCACATACATATGTATAAATGTATATATAACAGGCTAACGCTCAATTTAATGCCATAAATATTTTATGCAAAACACGAGCAGATAAAATAATATTTTCATTTGCCTGCGATAAAAAAAAAAGTTGGTTAAATGAAACTTATCAACGTAATCGCACACCACTCACACAGACAGGCACACAGACACTTGAAAAACACCGACAAAACTTAATTAAATGCAGAAACACACACACAGACACCGTCGGACGCACTTTGCAAATAAACACACAACGTTGAAAATAAGGGTATGACAACTTTGTAAATATTTTTTTGCCCAGGACAACAAATACACACAAACTTACGCACATGTTTATTAATATGTTTCAGCCCTGGCACAGCACTTGAACAGGGTACGTTAAGCTACAAATGAGCATTTACCTGCCAATGCACTAACCTGACCTTGGCATCGTTTGAGAAAGCTACAATAACTCGCACTATTCGAACACTTTTGAATTCTTCTACTTAGCCCTATTTGCATTTGCTGGGCCATGGGGGATGGAATTTTAGCATTTCTATGCTGGAAAAAAAGCACATACAAGTTCAAACATGAAAGCGCAACATGGCAGCACCATAAAGTATGCAACACATTTTAGGGCTTATGCCATTAAGAGATGTTCTTAGTGTTTCCCACTCTTTCATTCTGTAACGACTATCTCTGTCTTGTAAGCAACTTCCGTTTCCGTTATCCGACGCGTCGTTTGTTTTGCCATTGTTACAGCTTCTTGTCGCCGCCGACGTCTTCTTCATATTGTGCTAACTCCAGGCAACAACGTTAACATGCTTACGTTACGCAACATATGCGCAACACTTTGGCACCCGCTCCCGCTGCCGATCCCGCACCATGCACCAACCACCACCCACCACCACTATTTTGTGTCTTGTCTTCTACTAAATACGTTTTGGCAAGTTTATGAAAATGTTGTTGCTGCTGTGGCTGCTGCCACGACTCATTAAGAAAACAAAAGCTGCACACAAAAGTTGCTCCTTCACTTGCGGTTGTTGCTGCTGTTGTTGTTGTTGCTTTTGTTTTTATTGCCCTTTTTGTGTTATAATTAAGTTGACTTTATTACCTCCCCAAAAATTGAACTTACAAGTACAGGCTTAGCCTTAGTTTGAACATTTATTGAACTTTTTGCGCTTTTGAATTCTTAATTATTGTGTTGAACAAGTTGATGATGCTTGAGTTGGATTCCATTCAGCCCCACTGCCCCTTTTATCGTATTACTTTCTCTTTTTGCCACACTTTTGGCCAGCTGTTGCCAACGAACATATCGTAGTTGGTGCTTAAGAAACTTAACAAACTTAGCCGGCATGCTTAAAGTTTTGGCCCGAGATCACCTTTCGTTATTGCCGGGGTTTTGTAAATTTTATGAGTGGTTGACATTAACTGCCGGGAATTAAGTTCACTAAAATCCAAATAAAATAGACAAATGGCTTTAGCAATTGAGCAGTGAGAGCATTTCTGTTCTAAAGTAACCTGGATTATTATATAGATATTAGATAGATATTAAAGACATTTCCAGTCCAAATGGTTTTATTTTATAATTTTTTTGTTACTGTGTAGCTAAAAATGTAGGTACCTAAAAAAATTAATAGTGGTTTGTTACTGGACCAAATGTAATACTTTTTTCTATAGGTTTGTTCGTAATTAAATCGCTCAGGCTAAGAAAAAATATACGCATATTTTGCTTCTCACTTCAAATCAATAACTGTTCCATATGTGGTGCAGTGGGAGGTCATTCTATTTGATAGCTCAGCCAGTTGTCGACCAAATTTCCACTGCATACCTTTCGTTCGTTTGATTTCAATATTTTGGTATAACTTTATGTGCGATTCATACAAAATGATGATAATTTACAGTTCGATATTTATTTCGATGGCAGCATTGGTCGAAATTCTCGAACGTTGGAGAAACGTGTTATTGATCCTGAAACATCTCGGATCAGAATGGTTGAAACAAGAACGCAACGGTGTTAAGAGATCACCGAAGCTCACAATAATCAAAAATGATTGAGAGGTTGGAAAGTTTGCGCTCGAAAAAGTGATAAAGCAAGATTAGAAGGCCTGACTATTGAACGACAAATTGTTCTGGTGAGCATTGAAAGTACAGCCGTTCGTTATGAGGCAATCATTAAATACAGTGATCTTATTTCAGTTCAATTCTTTTAAATGTTCTTCGTTTGTCAGAATTGCAATGCAGTTAAATTCGAACTGGAGGTTAAACCTAAGACCCCAACTCGTTACAACATAATATATACTAACATACCACACACACTATACCATGCATCACGATATTACCTGTACACAAACTAACACTTATATTGCCAATAAAAGAAAATAGTTATAGAATTTGTATCCAGCTATACAGATTCTTGAAAAAATTTGTAATCTAGCTGGATCACTGATGTCACATTTTGATCAAGAACACAAATATCTCCAATAGAAGTTTCAGGAAGATTCACATGATTAAGTAAATCGGCTGTTAAGAGAGCCTTAAATACAACGAAAAGCGAAATAGTAGCAAATGTTACACGAACACAATGAGCTCATCAATCTTGTTTGTGTCTTTATTTTTCTGACAAATGATATCCCCTGACATGCGACACAGCAGGAACTTATAAACTACTATACAATGCACCTACAGTTAATGATAAATCAGAAATTGTTGCTGAGAAGAGTTTGAAATCGCCTGACGCAAAATTTGCTAAATTATTAAGAGTTTAGGTTATCAAGGGGATGGGTAAATAGCAGGTGAAGATCTAAATCGATCGATCGCCCAAAACTAATCAATAACTTGTGTGTGTCCCCCTGGTCTTGCCTTTATTAGTGTGAGAGATACTCTCCCCGCTGTTAATAATGGTGACCAAAAAGTTTGTTTGCATAAATGCATTCAAACGGGGGTTTTAGTTGTTATAAATGAAACCATTTAATGTCTAAGGCTTATACAACAACAACGCCGTGCCTTGCGTTTTTAGTATAAAGGGATTTCCAAACGGTTATGCCACCGCAGGCATGGAGAGACTTTAGAGAAGGTAGGCAATGATCGCTGATGATAGAGGGTGGTTCCTCTTGAAACAGCTGTACGATCTACCAGCCTCCTTTGTGGTGTTGTGTCTCCGTTTAAAGTTATGCGAAAGCATTAACATGACCTCGAGCCGGCTAAAAACTGCAGGTTTACTCAGTAGAAAGGTCACAAAAAACCAGTCACATCTAATCAATAACTCTGAATAACATTCATCAATTGCACCACCTTTAGTACAGCACTTGTTTCTGTTGGTGCCTAATATTGAGTCTGTTGCCTAAAAACTGGGTTATTGAAATAGATGGAGAGAACAAATTCTAAAAAAAATACTCCAAACTTAGATACTTCTTATAAATCCAATAGTTGATGATCGCAGCTACTTAATTATACAAATCTACACATCACAAATCAAAGGTCTTTAATGTTTGAATATTCGTCTTAAGCTTACACAGCTTTAATTGCATCTGGTCACACTAAAAGTGGAATTTCCTTACATAGTAAATGGGACCTAATAAATCAAAAGAGCGTTCTGTTTTTATTCTCCCATTCTGCTGGCTGCTGGTTATTATTTTAGATAAAAGTCGCTATTCCAAGTCGGCGCTTTAGATTCTGCAGATTTCAGCACCACAGACCACCCAGTTCCTCGTTTTCTAGTAATCCTACAATCAATATTTTGCATATGTTCAAGTTTTCTGCGAAACGGGGGCCCCGCAAGTCGAGGGCTTCAAGGGCCATTGGCTGCCCAATGCTGTTCTTAACATTGAAAGAAAATGTCATAGTTTAGTTTTTGTTTTTCATAGAGTTCCACTTGAGCACTTTATTGATTGGTTCTGTTGTAACTTAACTTAACATCTATCAAATATCTCTAAACGTTGTTGTTCTTGTGTCAAATAAGATTACTTCCGAAGGGGTGAGTAGATATGTGTGTGGTATATGTAGATTGTTTGATTAAATAATATATCGTTGATTACATAAATAGAGTATTATAATTTCATTTTCATCTCATCTAGCATGCGAAACACCTTGATGAACTTCTTTTCGACCAGCTCGGTAAAGGCCTTTATCTCATTCCTCACCACAGACAATTCCAGGGCCGCATCGGAATTGCTGCTGTCACATTTCTTGGACAGCTTGTCACTCTCATACCAACAGGCAATGCCATCCACATAATCATCCACCAATTCGGGTGCCGTTATATCCTCCATAAAGGACAAATCGCGACGTTTGACAAACGAGGACATTAACAGCTGCAGGAAATCGCAGTTCCAGTTATTTTGCTGAAAGTAGAAATACTGCAGCGATTTGAGGCTATCGAATAAAGTGATTTTCAGCGAGTAAATAGAATTGCCGGAGATATCAAGCATTTGTAGTTGGGACTGCTTCTTGAAGATTCCCTCCGCCAGCTCGTGCATCAGACAGGTGGAGAGATTTAGACGCTGCAGCGCTGTGAAACGCCGAAAGGGATTGCCCTGTAGATTGCCCAAAGGATTTTGGGACAAGTCCAAACTGCTGACATTTCCCGCCTGCGGTATATGGGGCAACTCTCTGAGGGAATTGTTATGCAAGTCCAGTTCTTTGATCACACCAAACACGGTCAAACGTCGCAGATCGCAACTGTGTGCCTGCACCAAATCCAGCAGAGAAAAGTTGAGGGTCAGCTCCTGTATAATGTTTCCCGAAATATCGAGTAAAGCTAGGCGGGGTTGCAGCTTTAGCAGTTCCGATTCAAAGGCAGTGAAGCGATTCCTGGCCAAACTCAAGCGCGTCAAATTCAAGTTCTTATCAAAGATGCCGCGCGGCAAGGCCTCCAAACGATTTCCAGCCAGATTCAGATCCAATAGCTTACGCATGCCACTGAATACGGCCAACGGAAGTTGCTCGATCAAATTGTTCTCCAGCGACAACTCCTTCAGCTCTTTTAGGGCATGAAAACTTTGATTTCCCAACTGCTTCAGTTGATTTCCCTCCAGGTGTAGAGTGGCCAAGTTGTCAGCGCCCAGGAAAATATTTTTGGGTATATCTTTCAATCGATTGTTACCCAAGAACAGGCTCATCAAATTACTGGCGCCCTCAAACTGAGGCTTCTCGAATCCCTCCACCGAACAGTTCTCCATGCGCAACAATTGCAAATCCGGAAAGGTGTCGAACATCAATTTGGGTATCTTCGCTATGCTGGAGTTAATGAAGGTCAGCATCAACTGCTTGGCTATGGGAGCCTGCGACAAGATGACATAATCATTGCGTCCGATTTGCACATTGGTGCAGATATTCGCCTGGCAATGATCCTGCAGCCAAATGCGACGCAGCTGACCGCCGGGGGCCGACGATGACGCCGACGAAGCTAACGATGACTGCTGGGTGGCTAGAGGCGTTAGTAGACAGACTACCAAGACCGAAGCCAGCCACCCTGGTGGCATGGTTGGATTGACCACTTCAAAAGCGCGACGCCGCCGCGTAAGGATGCGTGTGTCCTTAGAAGCGCGCCCAACGTTGCTTACGCCACCAAGCAACTGGCTCAACTGTTCAATCTGCTGGAAATCACTGGCTTTAGTCGACCCCAAAAAGTGGTCACTCGAATGCGGGTGCCGCCGCAATTCCATTCGAAAAGGGGGGACCAGTTGTTGTAGTTGTTGCTGTTCCACTGATTTAATTCAATTAAACTCGGCCATTGTTTTGCCAGCTCAAACTTTCAGTTTCATTTTTGTTGCAGTCATTCAAAACTATTTCACTATATTTCTCACACGCTGGTTTGTTTTTTATTGCATTTTAGTTGAAGCTTTGCTTTTTGGGTTCTACTCTTTATTTATTTTGCTATTCCACTCTTGTCCGACTGATGAAAATGAATGTTTTTTAAAGTAGGAAATGCCAAAATACCAGAAAAAGGGTGTGTGTGGGGTGGTTGGGGGTGGGGTGGAAGGGACAAAAGAATTATTTGAAAAATGTTTATGGAAATGAATATGCATCAGCGATTTCACATGAATTTGGGTTATTTTTAGTGCCGGCGATTATTGCAGATTGAAAGATGGGAAAAATTGTGTGATCTTCAAAGAGTTTTCAGAGTTTTCAGAGCCGCAGCAATAGAATTTGTGAATCAACTGATTATATTTACATTCAACAAACAAGCTTATAAGCTCTGAGTTTGCAGCAGCGGCCGAGTAAAATAATCACTGTCAAAACAAAGAACAAAACTTCCGTAAAATTGTTTCCCATGCACAAAATATCATTCCTTCACACCAATTTGGGTTCCGAGCTAAACACGGGCAAGTCAGCCGCATAACATCAGATATTCGGACTGCGTTTGAAAACCACGAATACTGCTCTGCCATTTTCCTAGATGTTGCCAAAGCATTTGACCGCGTTTGGTTGGACGGTCTTACATTCAAGATAAAGACAATGCTTCCAACAAATACAGACAAAGTCCTAGAAAGTTACGCCAGTAACAGAGCATTTACAGTCCGTCAAAATGAGTACACAACAGACGAGTTCACCATAGGAGCCGGAGTACCGCAGGGCAGTGTTCTTGGTCCTTTCCTATACGTACTACACTGCCGACATACCAACAGACTCTCGACTTACAATAAGTACTTTTGCGGATGATACGGCAATATTAAGCAGATCACGAAGTCCAATTACCGCAACAAGACTTTTGGCAAGCCACCTTACCTACGTGGAAGAGTGGCTGGCCAACTGGCGTATTAATATCAACGAGCAAAAGTGTAAACACGTGACGTTCACACTCAACAGAAGCACCTGTCCCCAGCTATCACCAAACGCGACTTTGATCCCACAATCAAACGATGTTGTATACCTAGGAGTACACCTCGATACACATAGACTCGAAAAAACTTCAGATAAAGCTTAAGGCCAACAGCCTTCACTGGCTAATTAACTTCCGTTCCCCTCTAAAGCGGGAATATAAAGTCTTACTATACAAGAGCATCATTAAGCCTGTGGGGACCTATGGCTCTCAGCTATGGGGAAATGCTTGTGCGAGCAGCGTGGACATCCTCCAAAGATCACAGTCGAGAATCCCTAGAACCATCACTGGAGCGCCATGGTACATTCGCAATGATTGAATCCACAACGACCTCAGCATCCCACTGGTTGAAACTGAAATAGAGGAACTTAAGCGCAAAAATATTCTGAGAAGCTTCTTGCCCACCCAAACCAACTTGCAAAACCTCTTACTATGCTGGCAACGCATTCTCGTCTTCGAAGAAACGACCTACCAACCCAGCGACTGACTTGAAGGGCCGCAGAATACAAACTACCTCCAATAGGGGATAGTTTTTCAAATAGTTTCTAGATTAAGATTTGAAGAATTATTGTTAGTCTCTTTAAGAGAAGACCCAAAAATACCAAAAAAGCCAAAAAAAAAAAAAACAAGAAGCTTTTGAAAGCTCTTTGCGAGTTGACAGTCAAAATATTCCGATGGTTTTTAAGTTCTCACTGGCAACGTATTTAGTCAGTATAAGCTATAAGCTATCCCAAATATTTCTTAGATTTTTAAAAGCGAAGATATACCATTTTGAATTCATGTGTTCCAAATGAGCATATTTCGTACCTTACGATTTTATTAAGCACAAACAAACAAAAGTAAAGATTTGCCCCCAAATCGCGCCTAAAAAGGTACAAAATAGTTATTTTAAGCGACTTTAAGATGAAATTATTATTAAACTAGACATGATGGCTCATTTCCTAAAACAGAATCGGGTAGAATCATCGCCCAATCTTCAACATACTGATAAAATATTCTGATTTTGTTGCCTTGAGTTTTAATAAGCGTCATTGAAGTCCTCCAAGCAAACAATTTGTCGTGTGACTTATCTCTCTCCTCAAAGAAAGAGTTTAGCGATAGTTTGAGGGGAAAGTTTCGCGATCTACACAAACAATATACATTGGGTATAGTGTTTTTATCACTCATGCGATATATAAGCCATATTTGGTATCGCTTTTTTTCGTCTGCTCGGTAAATTGGAGATATATCGCCCTAAAGGCAACAATGCGATTCCCTATTATTGGTCTAGCTTTTGCATTATCCAATCTTTGAATCGGCGATGTATTATTGACATTCACTAAGCAGACTCGAATTTTAGTTGCCCCATTTATATTGAGAATGCACGGAGCTTGTACCTGAGACTTACAAGTGGTCAAATCTATGCGATATGCAAGAAATATATTGTGGAATACTTTTTGGCAGATGGTAGATTTATTTCCTTTAAGTAGCCTTCAACGTTTGCGATGGAGCATCTGGTTGAGACGTATCCATATCTCCAGGAGCAAACGCCTTCTAGTCCCACAGAAGATACATCTTTTGGTATTCCGAAACAGATACTTTGATTATCTCCAGGAAGAATCTTTTTCTTAAAACTTGGAAGAAACCAATTCTTATCCCTATTAAGTATCGCTTTCTAATCTGATTTCCCATAAAAATCGCTTACCTATCGCCCAGAAGTGTCGCTGAGTGGCACATTTTTGGCCGAAAGATGATAAGAACGCGACAGCAATGAGATCTGTTTGATCATACGGTCTGACAGACTGAGGGACATGGCTATATTGACTTGATCAAGAATATGTACTATATACGTTAAAAGTGCTACCTGCTGGCTGTTACATACATTTTCATGGTGAGAGATAGACTTGTATGGGACGAAAACTTATACTTGCAGGCAGATAACGTTTATTTTTGAATTTTTGTCACGCCCCCTCAGGCCTCGCAATTTAGGAAAAACGTCATATTTTCCAGAAATTTATAGATTATTCAGTAATATTTATCGATTCGCCATAGGAATGGTGATAAACGGATGAGCGATAGTCGAGATATAGGGAACACAAACATTTATCATAACACACCTTAAAACTTTGTGTGGTAAATCAAAACATTTGAAGGTACAGAGTAAGTTATAGTCGGGCTTGAACGACTTTCCTAATTGTTTTAAGTCGCTATTTCCTCAAACAACGAAATACTTTTTCGATCTCTTTGTATTTGTTTCCATGAGAACTTTGCTGTGGAGAATCTGAAGAAAGTGTACTTTTGCCCATTGTTTAGTATGTAAAGCATTAGAAATAAAAGAGGGATAACTCGCAAGAGTACATTTCCCTACACCAATGTATGTAGATTGCACGAGGGCCTCAGTAAACTGCAAATGTGTATGCGTGCTTATGTGCTTTTAGCGCAACAGCATTCAAAAAGACACTTTAAGCTCAGCAACAGCGTGTGCTTTCTCTTCTAGAACTATGAAGAAAGTCACACGAGAGAAACAGAAACAACCCAGTGGCGCAAATGCTCATTATTACGTCCATTATTAATGCATTACCTCTCGCCTGTATGCATTCAAAAACCCAATACAACCTGCCTTACTTTCTTAAGAAATGGCCGAATTTTCCGCACGGTACATGAGTTTATTGAATTTTGTAATGCCGAAAGTAATGACGTGCCGAAGTTTCTTTCGGGTCCCCATTACACAAGCGTATTCTCTTACCATATTGTAATGCAGAAATTCTCGAGCCATTACAAATGCGCTGAAAAAAAATCTCATAGGCAATGCATTACATTGTGGCTCATACGTAATGCATTATTTCGACCGACCACATTCAGCCCAGCGCCACTGGGAAGTGTTCCGTTGTGAGAGTAAGCAAATCTGTATAATTTGTATTTGTCATTTAGTTGTGCAGACAGCATAGACAAAATTGTGGATCATATTTTGAGAGCTTTGATTGTATAAATTCTTTGCATTATCTAGTACATAGAATAAGGTCAGATTTTTCATCTTCTACCTAGCTTGCTATGTGTCAGTTAAACTGGGATTTAACACTATTATTTGTGAGTTTATGTAGAAGATAAAATATCGGACCTGAATGTACAACCGAATATTCTGAGTAAGTTTGTGCAAACAAAATGTCACACTATTTTATCAAAGTGACCCATCAGATCTAGTCAAACGAAAACTAGCCAAGGCTAGACAGCGTTTCAAAGGCTTCTCTAGTATTTGTACAAAGGTTTGAAGTTATGTTAAAGTCGGGCCTGTCCGACTTCGATAAACCCCTTACTCAGGGGAATTAATGCTTAACAGCCTCTCCTTATGTTAATTAACAGAGCTCTAACCTTAATGTAAGCAGCTTAGCAAAATATGCAGCGTTTTCTATAACGTTTATAGCTCTGCCATTTATTATCCGAACTTTATGAAAATGTCAGAAATTGTAGATACTGGACTTATTCAACATTTTTCATTGCGGGGGCGTGACAAAATCTTGATCTGCGTACGGACAATAGCAGTCTACATACAAAGTAAAAAGCTATGCAAATTTTGGACAGAATCTATTCGTAAGTAGCTGACTTTGTTCACAAAAACGAGCAGTCTAACCCATCTTTCAGCAGAAGTGCTCTCAACTCCGGATGCCTAACCAGAAGATTAACCACTAGCTCCCACCCTCTCGAAAACTACCCGCCTTGCCTTCCATCATTTAAGCACATAAAACATTTTCATTTAATTGAAACAAATGCGTGCTGCGTATCAATTGTAGACCACAAATGACACGACACGAAATTTACTCGTTATGTGTGTTGTACTACAAACTAAAGAGCAATAAAAACTAAAACGACAACAATCACAAGATGTGGAGACTCAACACATGGACAACATGCATGGTGTGGGGAGGATGTGGGTACGTGTGTGACACCATTTGGCTTGTCCGTTGTCAGGTGCCGTAAACTGTCGCCAATTGAGGAGCCCGTCAATGGTGCATATATATATATAGATGTATATGTATGTGTGGTACTTTTATGTATATAAAAAGCCACCCTCTATGATATTAAAATCTATGTAAATTACACACAATCATCATCATTATCTTTGTGTCCATGTGTGAGTGTTTCAGTGTGCCATAAACTGACACCAAACACAGGCGTTTTGTTCGACTTTTTATGGTCTGACCAAAACAACATTTGACATACAAGTAATAAATAGATCTATGTATAGTATAGCTATTCTGGGTGCAGCTGTTCTTGCCTCTTAAATGTTGTAAAAGAAATGGTTCTCCGATGTAAAATTTTTATATTTATTTTGTATCGAATTTTAACTTTGATAACCGTTGGAAAACGGTTCCGTATATTGTGGCTTATTGTTATGATTATTGGATTGAGAATGCCAAATACTTGAAGGCTTTTGCGACACCACATTTGACACACTTGGACATTTGGCCGGTGGTCCAGGCACTGGTACTGGTATATATACATAGGTAGGAGCCTGAAGGGGTTCCTCTTTATCGGCTGCCGTTCCGCCCGACAAAAAACCATTAAATGAAGGCCAATTGAATCCTGATTGTCCTTGCACATTGAAACCCAATTGAACACGAGGCACCATCACGTAGGAGGTCTGAAGATTCTGATTGTTCTGTTTGATGTTGGAGCCATATGCAGCCATTGGATAGGGCTGTTGCACATACTTGACATTCCGATCATAGACCATAGGTATGGCACTTGGATAGAGATAGTCGGGCACTTTGCGGCTATCCTTGTCGACTTCTAGTTCCCTTATCTGTGGCTCATGGAAGCTTTCCGTTTCCGAGTCATCAGTTTTTGCCAGATGTTCGGATTCTGGCGAGTAGATGACAATTTGTGGTCCCTCAGGTGAGCCCTCGGCAGTAGCTGAACTGCGTGCTGAGCCCTGAACTCGACGCACCGCACTTAGACGAGCCTGGCTGCTGCACAGGATACCCAAAATAACTGGATAAACGAATTTGTTGTGAGTCTTTGACAGGCAGACTAAAAATTACTTTTTCTTACCCAATATTTGCACTCTGGCTTTCATTTTAGCTAACTGACTTGGTTTGGCTAGTTGTGGGCCACTTTTATACCTTAAATGTAGTTCTTTGATAAGATCAGAGAGTGTTTCTGGGAAATAGTTCTTTTGGGTTAGGTTGATTTTTTTGTGAAATTTCAAAAATGAAATGCTTAATCAACTTTTTGCCATCTTAGGGTAATTAATTTTAATTACCTAATCGAATATCTGGGTCAGTATTAACACAAGTCACATACACAAACTGGTTGTAGCAGATTTAGCTTAAGACTTATGGGAGCGGCACTGCTCAACTGGTTGAAGAGCTGGGCTAAATACATAGAAAAGGGAATTCTGAGAAGGTGAAGAGAGTTTTGTCTAAAGGAATGTTATCTTAAATCCATGGTCTGTCAAATCTTAAGCAAATATTGTTACGAACAAACAAAGTGGAATTAGTTCGGTTTAGTAACCTTCAACTACTCATAAGCAACCCATCTCTTCCACTCGTGAAGCTAAGCTACCTGTACTGGCATCAGTGCACAATTCGTGCGTCAAATAACAAAAGTTTACACAAAAAAGGCAACAATTTAACTTTTTGTATAGTTTTTGAACCATAACTTTCAAAAGCGTGACAATATAAAATGTATTATATAAGTGCAGTCCAATTAGGATAATAATTTTGCGATTTTTTTTTTCAATTGACATAAATTTCAAGAATTTTTTCATACTAGGGTAAAAACTTAAATTTCTCGGAAAAAATCCACATTTTTTTTGTATAAATCTATATACTGGTATCTTAGGAATCAAATTCCAACTTTGGGTTTCCTGATCGCTGTTCATCTTAGTTTAGGTAAAAACAAATTTGGTTTGAATTAGTTTATAAATGTGGCTACAGGACCTAGAAATGTGAAAAAGCCTCGTTCAACGCAGGCTTATGCAAACTTCTGACAAACCTGACTTGCTTGGGCTAAACGGACAATTGATTTGAATTTGAAATTGAAAATACATTAGGAACGTTTGTTACCATCTCTGGTTAAAAAGTTGCCTTTTCTTGTAAAGCAATATTTTCTTTGGATATAGATTGATTTTTTCTTAGTGTAGTTGCCCAGAAGTCTGCAACGCATTGGAATATTCATTTACGATTCCATAAACTGTTTGTATTCTCGACAGGGTGCTATGGATAACCATTTGCCTGGCCGATCAATACCAGAATTTGTACACTAAATGTCAGCCATAAGTTTTCGTGGGCCTCCTGACTTCAAAACAGAGTATTATAGAATCGGAAAAGTGGGCGTATAACGGAAAACCGTTCGACTTTAGATTACAATTCAGTATATCATTTGAAAGAATGTTGTCGAGGAAGTATGCTTTCAGTTCACATGACGATACACCATTTGGAAATTTGTATGTGGACTTGTGGACAAGTTGTGCTAGACCATCCACAAATATGGTGTTTGGAGTTGTATAACAGATGCTTTACAACCTGGGACACTCTTAAGTGCTAGGTGTATTGAATTGTAAATCTCTACACACAACTGTACATTCGAAACGTAGCGAGAATTTCCCATTACTTGTAATGCATGTTGTTGCAGTCAATTCATAGTAAACTGAGGTATTTTGAGGTATACTTCTTCAATGTTTCTGTTTTTAATCGTTTTATTTAAGTCCAGAGAAACAGAATCAAATCTTGTCAAAGCGCAGTGAACATTAAAACTAAAATAAAGACGATGTTTTACCTTTTTTGAAAAAACCGGATAACTTAAAATGAGTCCGGCTGACAATATACTAGCTAATAGGAACTTAATGAAGGCATAAAGGCTGCATCGATTCGTGGATTGCATCAAAAGAGGCATCGTTTTTTCAAGATGATATTCGAAAATTGCCAGAACAAACAGATAGAGGTTTGACTTGTATGGAAAGCTTCTTTTACTTGCAGACAGATCATGTTTATTTTCAATTTTTGCCACACCACCACCTCCCGCCCCACCACCTCCCGCCCCCTGCAATTTGAAAAAAGCATTATATTTAGTGATTAAAATTATTTATGGATCCGCTAAAGGATTGGTAAAGATCGGAAGAACGTAAGTCGAGTTATGAGTAAAAGAATGCTCGCCGCAGCAGCAGCGCTGCTTACAGCTGTAGCTGCATCATCATAATTCATACTGAGCATACACTTTCGTTGATACTGAGTATTTTACAGTCGACTTTCTTACTTGTTTCAATATTGGATTTACTGTCACTCTTATGAAGAGGAACATTTTTACATAAATTTTAAAATTTAACCCATTTCAACTGTCTCTCTATTTCAAATATTGAGTTCGTCTGGTTGATAGGGAAGTTGAAGGGAAAACTGAAAGCAATGCTTAGTATAAGCACTTCACATAGTAGACTGAGTGTCAAGCTCTCAAGAAGTGGGTGTTAAGGGTAATTTAGATTTAAATTTTATTTGAACATTTATTTGCTCCTTTTTTTTCTCTTGTAATATTTCCACGGAAAATGCAGAGTACTTTGACATGCTTGAAATGGCAATTACATTTGAAAGATTTTAATTTTTCATTTCATTCATGGCCAGGCGCTTATTACGCATACGCCAGGTGGCCCACATCAAAGCTTTCAATGACACATTTGCCCTTCTTGCCTCCTGCATAACCAAATATGTACAAATCCACATTCCTCGTCTGCTTCTTTTTGCGTTCTCCAACAACACTTTATTATTTATTGCCATAATCATTTTAATGGCAACATGGCAACAACACGATAATCATATTTATTAACATTTTAACTTAATCAGCAGACAGGAGACAGGACAAAAAGAGAGGCAAACCCCCAATGGCCTTTTGATGTTACGTTGTGAGAGAGTAGAAAAGCACGAAGCGAAGGTCCTTATCAGTTGTCAGGTGTTGTTGTTGCTTAATTCAAATTTTATGCACACACAAACACACACATTTCCCCCACACCCACTACATTATTTGTGGGCCTATTTTGGCCAACATGTGCTCAAATACGGCTGTGTCTTTAGACCCAAAAAATATTGTGAGAAGATTGTGTCTCTTCCTTTTCAGTTCTGGGTTTGTTTTGTTTGGCCTGTCTGTCTAAGTTTCTGTTTGTGTTTGTCTTTCTTCTGGTATCAAGAGTTGAGATTTGGCTTTAAAGAAAGAGATGATTTTTTGAGATACAAGCAATTAGATGACAAACTGGTGGTAGGAATGGCTGTTTAAGAATTAGTTGAAGCTACTAAATAATTACCTAATTGTACCTCAGAGATGCTGTTCCTGTTTTGACTCTATTCAAAAAGTGACTTTGAGTACTCATCCATCAACTAATGCAATACAAGTCAAACGCTACATTAACAAAAGATTAATGAATATGGATGAGCGAACACTTATTCCATTTTCTGCTGCAACTCCCCCCTCTCAACGCTGTAACTGACTGCGAAAATGGTGTATTAAACATTTTTTCAGCTGCAAAATATTTGCTACAAAATATGAACAGGAAAGAATATTTTACAGCGGGGTGTGCAAATAGCCAGAGGAATGGTTGGGTGTGGGGGGTGTGGGGCCAGAATAAGTGAGAACAAAAGTTGGCTCTAATTTGCAGGCAGGGCCAACAAGTTTACCAAGTCAGCGAAATGAACATTGGCCGGAACTACGGCGTTTTGCGTGCAAACTGACAATTTAAAAATAAAATAAAAAAAAAACAGCAGAGGAAGAGAAAGAAAAAAGGAAAAAGAAAAGCTGGAACCGAACTTGGACACAGATAATAGGATAAGGCAGTGGAATGAGCTGGGCGAAGCATTGCCGCGGAAGTGCTGGCATTTTTCAGCCAGCTTTTTCACTTGCATATTTCATGAGTTGTGAGAATTTATGATGGGCAAACAATTTGACATGCTGTAATAAAGTTCAATTGAAATTGAAGGCAACCCCAACTTACAGACACTTTTCATTTTCACACAACTCTGCACACATCAAAGACCGAAAAATTTAATTGAATTAAAATTTTGTGACTCACTTGTCTTGTCGCCTTCGATGTTAATTAATAATCGATAATTGATTTATTTATTGAGGTAAGTTTAACAATGTTCAGTCAAGCATAAAATGGAAAATTTGTTTATTTGCCGAAGCCAGCTATGGTCCGACTCACAGCAAAGGTGGTCAGAGTGTACGTTAGCTGAAGATTGAAATATTTAACAAAGGAATGAGACGTTTCTTACATTTTAGATGGAGTAGTCTATACAAAACAGGATCAAGAATGTTCGATGTCAGAAGTTCAATCCAAGAGAGAAATTCTTAATCCAAGAATGGATCTTTGATCCCGTTTTTCTTGATCCAAGAGCTTTAATACTTGATCAGAGTACGAATCATTCTCAAAGCATGCAGAAAACTTCTTGAGCCAAGTGCTAAACATGCTCAAATTCAAGATTGCTCCTTCTTGAATCAAGAGCAACAACATTGTAAAAGACCGAGAATGTTTTTTCTGGAATCATGAGGTCTTCAGATTCAAGAGTAAGATCGATTACTCTTAAATCAAGAGCTTCACAGATTATAACCATACAACAATTTAAAATCAGTTGTTTTTTCCATTTTGTTTAAATTTATTTCATGGAAAAATAGTTTTAGCCGGCTCGAGGAATACATAACACCACAAAAAGAAGCATCAGTCTTTGCCTGTAAACTGTCAGTCGAACAGCCCTCGCTTTATGCCAGCAGTGTCATAACTGGTTGGGAATTCCAAAGCAACGTGAGTGCAAAAATCGATTGCCCACACACCCCTCTTCCATAAAAAACAAAACTGAGAGAGCGAGTTCAACATTGTGTTCTCTCAAATGTGCTTGCTCGCCTCTCTGATTATTTAAATCAGTTCCCTTGCCAAAATACACTATACTGAGAACGAATTTAGCTCGATTTCAAGAGCGATATGCTTAAAAATTCAAGAACAAATAACTATTTTTAAGTGCGTTCGCTGTAAAGATATTCGTTGTACTTTTTTCTGGGTGTATAAGCAAGACAAAGGCAGCGGCGGGTCTCGATGATCATATTTAGTTAGGCGAGGCGGGAGGTAGATTGGAGTATAGTGGCGAATGAATCTGGGTGGTACTGTCAAATTGCTTAGACTTAAAACCCCCATGGAGTCAATCTCACCCGCCACATATTTGTGGACTAAAATGAACGCATGGCAAATTCTTCGGGATTTGAGTGAAGGAAGTTCGATTAGACGTAGACTTTCTTCGTTTGGAGGTAAGTCCCTGTTGGTGTCCTAGTGAAGGGCAGAATCAGAAAGTGGTTCTGGACTGAAACTGAAACAGAGACAGGAGCAATATTGCAGATTTGGTCGGACCACCAATTATTGATGGCAATCCAATTCAATTAATGATTGCATTCCTTCAATGATGGCTCAGGGTGGCGTGAGCCGAAGCGAGCTAAGAATACAAGACCCAGAACCCAGCGCTCAGTAAGGAACTTAGTCACCCGAGCTCAGCATAGGTACTAAGATGGCTAAGGTACGGAGCCATGGGGCATCCACCAAATGGACAGCAAATCCGCTCGAGTGTTATAATACTCCACGAAGCCGTCGTGCATTCACGTGGTTCTTGTATATTTGGGAGAGTCAAGCCTTGCCAGAGTTGTAGTAGTCCTTCCCATAGTTAGAAAACACCTTTGTATAACCAACTGGAAGTCTCCTAGGGACTCGGCGATTACTTTCTAGGGCAAAGTTTGTTACAATCTCTCGTCTCGTTCATAGTCGTTCATAGTCAACATAGTCGTTTGCAGCCAGCTATAACTACACTGGGCAACAAGGAACACGAATATGTTTTCGGAAATGGTCTGTGACAGCTAGATTCTTGATAATTCGAGCTGAAAGGAGCTTAAAATGCGTACTTTTGTGAAGAGTCTCATCCTATTTTTTGATACACTTTGATATTATCGAAAGGTATTACTTCTTAGCTTTAAAACAAACTATACCAAATATTTTTCAGATTTTCTAAGCAAAGATAAAATATTTAAATTGAAGCAGAAAGGCTCTGGGTCTGTGCATCACATTCGTTCGCTGCCACCTATACATATTTTCACCCAGCTCTGCACACATCAAAGACCGGAAAATTTGAAGCAGAGTTTTGTATATTGAGCACTCTTAAATTGTGCTCTTTTAAGTGTTGTTATATATGTATGTTTCTTTCCTGTCTGTACCAAATAGAATCAGAGCCAGCAGAGCAGAAAAAACGGATTTTTGCAAACAAAACAAAACGGATAAGGGAATGCTTCCACCTCTGGTTTAAGTCTTCTATCTCGTTTCAATTCAATCATTTCAATCTGTCATTTATTAGTTTTGATTCAGAGACCATGCAATTTTGTTATTAACTTACTCAACTTGGTTGGTCTATTTCAATTGAAGTTGTTGCTTACCTGCAAAGAAACGAAATGAATTTAAATTAAAGTAAATATTACCAGCATATTAAATGGACAGGTAGAAGCTGCTTCAGCTCCATTCAGCTGCAATTAAACCACATACTAATGGCTTTTAATTAGCGCAGAGATTTGTAAACACACACACACATACAACCAGACACACATGCACATTTGGCTCATCCTCTTTCCTTATCTTTGTTTGTATGTTCCACCTGTGAGCCAGCCAGACAGACAACTTTTTTCCATTCCATTGCACAATGACCATAAAAATAGCCCCAAGCAAAGCCATTTTAACTTGGCTAAGTTGCCTGGGCTTAGGCTAAAAGCTTAATTGCCATTACACACACTCGCACAAACTCCCCCCCATTTCATTGTTGTTGTTGTTGTTGTCGTTATTATTCATAACTCGGCAGACAGGCGCTTTTATTTATGTGGCCATTTACACAACTGCCTTACACTTACCACCCACTTCCTCCCACCCATCACCAACCCGGTCACTTACCCCCTCCCCGCCTCCTAATAGGTGTTAATGTGCTGTATTGTTTTGTGCAAAGGCAAAGTCAACCTCAGGTAGAGCCTAAAACATAAAAGACTCACCGACTGAAGAAACAAATGAACTTAGTGTGTGAAATGAGATGGAAGTGTTAATGAAATTACAGCTCAGGCATTTGTGGATTGTGGGCAAAAGAGATCGTAAGAGACTCAGAGAGTGTGACAGAATGGGTAGTAAATACTCACGTGTCAGTTGACAAACAAAATACTTCGACCAAGGAAAAAGAAAGATTAGTATTTAAGGAGTAGCCATTGTGCAGTGGAGGTGTTTCAGAAAGCGAACTTAGCTTATTTAAATATAAAACTCGATTTGTTGACTCGATTTTAGGTAAGTTTTACATCTGATGCCCGGCATCGATCCTGACACTGCCCTTTTTTGCAGACGTCTGATTGAAGCTTACTACAAGGTAAACCGATTGCTTGTGCGACAGAGTGGCGCCAGGTGCCGAAATTTGATTCTCGAAACAAACTTGACAACAAACAATGAATGGCAGTAAATGCCCACCGCTGACATAAAGTAAATAGCAGTTCTTGATCGGCATCAACCGCCGACTCCATTTGGCCTTGCCATATCTACTCATATTTTCTGCTCTTTATCTGAATATTTATTTAAAATTTTTCGAAAAATTGTGGTTTGAATGTGTGAATGAAAGTTACCCAATCACGCAGAAATGACTAAACGGATTTGAATGATATTTTACCCAAATAGTTAATAACCTGAAATAGTAGGTGGATAGGTAACAGAAAAAACAGCTGTATTTGCAAATAAAAATTTATTTTTATATGATCTCTAACTGAAATAGGCTGAAAGTTAAAAAATTTTAGTTTGTGAAATTTTTAACACGAACTAAACGGGAGGAAAGAAGTTTGAGTGTAATGAGAAGTTAAAAAACTTCTTTGCAAGCGGAGATCCGGAAAATGCATCAGGATAGCCAGGTTAAGAACAGTGCAGCAGGCGAGCTATCGACGACAACAATTTGCTATGCACATGGCATCGCCGAGAGAGGTTTGGAGACTGACAGCGTGACCCAGTGGCCACAAACACTCGCTCGAAATTCACCATATGATTTTAAACAATTTGCAGTTTAATAATTTTTCTAAAGAGCTTGGAATGTTATGAAGATCTGTTAACATTAAAATTGTATTGAGTTTAGATTAGTGGGGCAGAGCCGACTACGATCTGGTTGATTTTTTTTTTTGTTTTAATTTGAAATATCTTGAATTGCGTTACGAAAGATTTTAGTGGGAGTAATATTTGATTTCTTTGTTGTATTGTATTGGACATGTCACTCGTATGGATGTAGAAGCTTCAGCAAAAAAAAGGTGAACAAAACGGAATGCGAACGGACTTGAGAAGAGAGCCAAAACTGAGATAGAAAGTCCAGGTTCAGAAAGATATTAAGCAACATGGTGTGTCCAACTGGTGCCAGCTGTCCCAAGGAGAGTGGTGTATTGCATGTATTGCAGCGGCCGATACCGGTAAGCGGTTGTGATTGAAATATAGGGGTAAAGAATTACATAAAGATAAAGTCGATTTTAGCGTCACGCTGAAATTCCATTTTTCGTGGTGTAGTTTGACGATGGCCATGTGACTGAGTATCAAATTCTTTACATCAAGTATCGAGTGCTGAGTATCCAGTAAATAGTATTGTGTACTTAGTACCGAGATTCGAGTACTAAGTACCGTGTAATTAATATAGTATATCGATTAGTGAGTAACAAGTATCGAGTATTTAGTGTGTGTTTCGAGTTAATGGTATCGAGTACTAAGTATATAGAACTGAGTATCGAGTACTTATTATCAAATATCAAGTAGTAAGCAATGAGTACAGATTATCGAAAATGAGAGTGTTTTTCGATTATTCAGTGTGGTGAGCTTGGTATCAAGTACTGTCTAAAGACTATCTAGAACTGAGTATCGAGTACTTATTATTGAACTACTCGATATGTGTAACGGGTACTAAGTATCGAGTGCTGAGGGTGTGCTTCAAGTACTCAGTGTCGAGTACATAGTATCGAGTAAGGTCTTTAGAGTATGTAGAACTGAGTATCGAGCGCCGAGTAACGAGTATCGATCGAAGAGTGCTAAGTGTCGAGTAGTGAGCATCAAGTATGGAGAACTGAGTGTCGACTACTGAGTATCGAGTGCTGAGTATCAACTATAGAGTATAGAGTTCAAATAAGTGTAAGTTCAAGCACATTTTATACAGTATGTTTCACATCTATGCCTATTTTATACCCGGTTTTCTTAGAGTAAAAGAGGTATACTAAAGTCGTGCAAATGTATGTAACAGACAGAAGGAAGCGTTTCCGACCCCATAAAGTATATACATTCTTGATCAACATCAATGGCCTAGCAGATATGGCCATGTCTATACGGCTGTATGTCTGTGTGAACACCTAGAACTTAGAGACTATAATAGTTAGAGCCAAATTTTGAATTAAGACTGCTGTTGGTTTCAAATTTTGGTCACGCCCCTTCTCGCAGTCGCAATAACAAATATTAATTATCTCCTACGCATTATCGAGCTCATATTTTGCGCATTTGTGTATGTGTCCAATATCTAGAATTCAATTTATATTTCGTTTTTTATTAAAACGTTGCATACTTTCAAACCAGAATGCGCTGTTTTCTAACATAATGGTGATATGTTTACATGAATGTTAATGCTATGTTTATTAACAGAGTAACGGGCATATTCAAGTACGACAGGGTCGACCTTGTTTTCAAATTAAAAACAAGTTTTCGAACCGAACTCTCTTTGCTTTCTTTCTATTTGTTGATATGGTCTATAAATTGCGGTTCTAGTGTATTTGTATAAGCGACAAACGCATGCAAAAGAGTGAGGGAGAGAAAAATCAAAAATTAGGTCAAAGCACAGGGTACTTTACAGCCACCTACCCGATCTATAAATGAACTATTTACTTATTTGTTTATGCATATTAAGGATATTAATTAAATGTATTAAGGACAGACGCTTTTTTTTTAATTCTAAAATTAATTGGGTAGAAGAAAACTATTTGCCAACAATTCCTTTAACTTGTCCTTAGCGTATATCCATTTTTCCCCTACCAATTACATTTCCCAGTAAGAGTGTAAAAATGATGCCGACAAGTGTCAATCTGCTGTCGCACTTAAAAACTAAGCAAGTGCTTGTGTCTGGCTCTGTCTCACTCACTCTCTATCTCTCTCTCTCTTTCTCTGTGCCTCATATATGTGTTAGTGTGTGTGGCAAAATGCTTTCATTACGCTTCAAGTGCGAATTCCGAAGTGGGCCACTTCAAGCTAAACGCGACGTTATGGCCCTGAGAGATGTCAGCCTAAAACTAGGCAGCAATTTTTGCTGTGCATCACAAGTAAATGACAAAATGACTAAGCGACCACAGTTTGAAAAGCAGGCTAAGGTCAACCAGCAAGTTCAATATACAACAACAAACTGTGACAAACGAACTGCAAATTCCATGGCATACACACAGGCGCTTTGGCACACATAATTGCAGCGTTGATTGCCATCCGTATTTGTTGTGTTTTCCTTTTTTTTTTTGCTCTCCTTTCAATGTCATACAAGTGTGTTCGTATCGTTACGTATATGCGCCACAGGGGCAAACAATTTTTGTCGCACAACTTTTTTGAATGCATGCCAAATCAGGAGAGCAAGGACAAACTGTTGGCAGAGAGTGGCACACAAAGAGGGGTTCGCACTTCCAAAAGCTTTCATCAAGTTAATTAATATTGTATAAAGCAAGTGTCAGCAACTTTTGAGGCAGAGTGATTTTTGAAACATTAAAATTGGGCAAAAATGCAATAAACTGCGACAAATTGTTAATTAAGCAATTCCATTTGAGTGAGCAAACTTGAAACTTATTACCAATGCAACTGATGCCCCAGCATAGAGACAAAGGGAATGAAATAAATAATGTAAGTTTTAAGTATAACTGGAAGGAAATTCTAGAAAATGCATTCTTTTTTTTATTTAAAGCACTTGCTTATTAAAGTGCAATTATATGTGTCGCACACTTTAATAACTTTACCAGGCAGCTGCAACTCGATTGGGGTGATTCACATTTTATTTGTGTTGCTTGTGCTGGTACGCATTTCTCATAATGCCACCATAAATCATTAATTGTCCTCCAGTTGCTCGAGGCCAGTGGTTACTCAAACACCCATACCCCCTCCATTTCCACACCGACACCCCGACACCTCCACACACTCACTCACTCACTCATGGCAATGACAATTTGACTGAGTTATTAGACCAACAGCCATATATCATGACGGTTTTGTGGCAATCGATTTGGCATTTTAATTGCCACAAAACACATTTGAATTGCCGCTTAAAATTGAAGTGACACAGGGAAGGTATTTTAGACAGTGCATAAGGTGGGAGATCTGATGAACTGCCATGGAATGTTTAAAAAAAAAACAAGAAAGAAAGTCGGTCAAGCCCGACTATTCCATACTCTGTACCAACGAAATTATACGCTTAGCATAAATTTTGATGCTGCATTAGTAGCTGGAAGCAGCGCTGCTATTGTGCTGCAGCAGCGAACAGTCATTTGATCATAACGCGACAACCGTTTATCCCATCTTCACCATTCGCTTGGCGGATCGATAAGTTATCCCCGTCACTAAGAGGTAAGAGGTTGAAAACGGATCAAAAATGGTTTAGAGTCATATCTCAGAAATTATTTAAGCTACGAACTTTAAATTTGGTCTATTGATTGGTAATATGGAGTTGGATACTTTACTGGTACAGAAACGGGTTTGCAGCGGTTCTAAAATGTAGCTAGCTTAAAAGTGAAGCAGTGAATTCAAAACTTACTTAGAGCTATAACTCAAAATTTGTTTATGCTATGAGCTCTAAATTTGCTTTGTAGGTTGGTTATATTAAGTAGAATGATTTACTGGTACCGGTACAGAGCCATATCTCAAAAGATATTTTGATTACAAACTTGAAGTTCAGATTTTCGGCTTTCAATGATTTGGAGCAGCATCTTATACGAACCGATTCAAATGTGGTTCCGAGCCATATCTTAGAAGTTATTTAAGCTGAATATTTTACTGGATCAGTGCTGGTTTCGAACCTGTTAGTTTGTTTGTTGGTTGGTAATATGAAGTTCGTTATTTTGCTGGTTCAGAACCATTTTTCCGGTTTTTAAACCAAATCTCAGAAGTTATTTAAGCTAAAAACTTGAACTTTGGCTTAAAGAATGGTAGTATGAAGTTTTTATACACAGAAAAATAAATCTGAAATCAATCCGAAACGGGATGGAAAACAGGGTAATCCCGGAGCAGGCTTAAAATGATCCTGTTTTTCGAGATTAAAAAAAAATTGTGAGTGAATTTCAGCTCGATAACTTCAAAACTGAGAGACTAGTTCGCGTAGAGCCAGACAGACAGACAGATGGATGATCACCCTGATCAAGAATATATACATAGTTTAGAGAGAAAAGACTTTGATTGAAAATGTACAAATATATAAAAGAACCAATTTCATTTAAGAGAGTAAGTTACGACGCGTCTTGGTGTTGTGCTTTCCACTTAGAACACTTTTCTCAGTCTCTTCCAAAAAATCTAGAAAATATTTTTTGTATAACTAAGAAACTAATTTCCGGAAATACATTTTTATACCCTTGCAGAGGATATATTGAAATTGTCCAGATGTTTGTAACGCATAGAAGGAAGCATTTCCGACCACATAAAGTATATATATTCTCGATCAGCATGACGAGCTGAGTCGATATAGTAGACATGTCCGTCTGTCCGTCTATCCGTCTGTCCGTCTGTTTCTATGCTATCTCCTCCGTCAGTTTTAAAGCTATCGCCACCAAACTTTGCACGAAGTCTTCTGGTCCAAATACGCTGCACATTTGTCGGAACCGACCGGATCGGATGACTATAACATATAGCTGCCATAGGAACGATCGATCCAAAAACTAGTTCTAGTGAGAACAACTTTTTTGTTTTTAATGCAATCGTCTTCAAACTCCGTATTTACTAGTTTTTAATGCTTTTCCATAATTCCGCCAAATTTGGTCGAAATCGGACATCTATATAGTATAGCTGTCATACAAAAGGAGAGCCTGAAAAGTAGTCTTATTGTGAAAAACTTGTTTGTTGACTTGAAGTTGACTTTCCTCTATTTTAAATTTTGGAAAATATTTTTCTTAAATATATATCAGGTTAATTTTTGTTCTCAGTGAGTTCCATTCCGCCAGCTGTGATTCGGCGTTTCATTTAATGTCTTTTTCATTTGTACATAAGCCAAGAGATTGAAGAGAAGCAGAGCTCCTTGGCCTTTTGAGCTGTCGTGTCAGACTTAAGTTTGGCCTGCAATTGATTTTGTCTGTTTTGAGCACAGAGTTCTCGGTTTTTAACTTACTGCATATAAGGCTTGAAAGCACCACTACTTTTGTCAACTTGGTACAGTCCGTAAATAAAATATTCAGGTCTGTTTCCCTGTTCCGTATCGTTTTCATGGTGTTCCAAACTTTTGAATCGGAAACAGCTACCAATTCAGATTCCGGATGATCTGATCAATATCGAATGATTTTTTTTTTATATATAAAATACACACAAAATCATGGATTTTTGTATGTTTTTGTATTGTCAATTTCGTATGTTTTCATTAAATAGAACAAATAAATGACCGACAAGAATTTGTACGAGTATTTCACAACATTTCGCTGATGTTTAACAGCAAAATTTCCATATTGCGCTAATCAAGTGTAAAGTGTCGATTTGATTGTGCCTTTTCGCCCTCTTCTACTTTATTTTGGTTGTGTTTTTTGTCCTTGCAATTGTTAACGATTTGTTTGGCTAAGCACTGTGAAAATATTGTGTTCAATATTTATGCAATGGCAATATTTGCGTTTATCTGTTGTCTCACTCTCCCTTGCTCCCTCTCTCTCTCTTTCTGGCAATAAAACCGTTCCGCTTGATTGAGCTTTGGTCGTTTTTCGTTGCCCGCTTCTGGGGGCAATTAAAAGAACCCTAAAATCAAGTCAATTTTGACTTTGTGCTTTCCGCTTTTTTGCGTTGCTCCTGTTTGCTGTGACTTGGTCAGGACTTTTAATTAAAATCGCAGCGGCAATTTACAAGTAGTCAACGTCCTTTCGTATTTTTTTTTGTTGCTTTGTCCTTCTCGATTGGTTGCCGCGCCTGGTGACCATTAGCAATTTTACACTCGACTGAAGCTTTAACAGCAAAAAGGAGGAGATCAGAAAAAGCCGGGGCGTGTCCAGGCAAAAGAGTGCTGCTGCTGCCGCTGCTGGCCTGCATATAAATAAATCCCCAAAAGAATGCAGCACATTATTTGGTGTTTTCCTAAGCCTCACGAAGAGGCGTGTTTAAGCCGACAACACAAAGGAAAAAGGACGCCCATTTACTTTAGCTTGTCTCTTATTTTGCTATTTACAATATTTTCATTTAAGCTTAGAAAAAACCACAAGAAAAACTCTCTCGAAAGATAAGCTAAGTAAACACGAGGCGATTGGGCGTTAACGAGGGGCACAAGCTTTCTTACGCATTTTCAGCGACTGGCTGGTTATTCATGTTTAGTTGCCACAAAATATGCATTAAAGCGAAGAAAATGTTTTTGTGCAAAAACGGGAGAGCGTAGACGGGAGGCGTAGTCAAATTTTCTTGGTCTGTCTGCTCAAGCATGCATGAGGAGTTGATAAGAGCAGATTGATTCTTGGGTATGCACATAATTTCCATAATATTTATGCAGTTTTTTTTGTGAATAGGAAATGGATAAAAAATATTAGTAAAATGCTATGAGAAGATCAAAAGGATATATGCACGAATGCACTCGCATAGGTAACTGGAAAAGGAAAAGCTATGCTAAAAAATGTTGGCATTTATTTAATGGCGTCGATCTAAGAAACTAAAAGTATTTTGAACTATATTATAAAGTAAGTACATTTTAACTTGGGCCTAGTTATTCTTCAAACTAAAAGAAAATACGACTAAAAACAAAACAAACAAAATGCTTTTCAGCTTGGTGGAAAGGTTACCATCTACTTAAGCAAACGAGGTGTGTTCGTAAAGAAAGGTGATATTCATTCTGATCAAAAACTTTTACCTGTCATCTTTAAGTGCTTCACGAACTCTCCCACACTCCAATTTGGGAAAACACAGCCCCAAAGGTCGGAAAATGCGATCAAGTAACTAGTAACTTCAAAGCTGTGCCCCAACAGGTGATCGAATGTGTAAGTTTTTGAAAGAAAACAACATTTTTTGTGCGTGATCGAACCCACCTCTTCCCACCCTCTGGCACAGCAGGCACACACACTACCCGCTGCACCACACCCGGCCACAAGGTGATATGTAGGTAGGTTTTAATCCGATTTGCAAGCTTTTTGGAACAATATATCGCACATTAACTTTTTATTTAAATTAACTTAAAATGTTAGTTAATGTGTAGTTAGAATAATTGGTATATAGTATAATTGATTCAAGTACAAAATTCTTATTTCAAGTACTATTAATTTCGTACCACACCAAGATTGTTAAGATTGTTCTGGGATACATTAAGTACATTTCAAACTATTTTTAATTAACTTCTTTAATTTTTACGAAATGTTCTTTGTTTAAGTCAAAATTAAGTCAAGAGTCATTTGTTAAGTGAAACGGAAAACGGTGAGGCCATGAGGACGCACACACATAAAGGAGATTGTCTGTTCTACGTTGCCTCTCGATGTTTTTGCGCACATGCTGCTTTGGAATTCCCAAACGGTTATGCCACCGCAGGCAAGTAGAGTCGATTGAGTTAAAGACAGTTGGTAGGCATTGATCGCTGATGAGAGAGGATGGTTCCTCTTGAAACAGCTGTACGATCTACCAGCCTCTTTTGTGGCGTTGTTTCTCTGTTTAAAGTTGTGCGAAAGCATAACATGATCGGCTTAAGACTACATGTTCCTAATTAAAGTCAGAATGAAGTCAAGAGTCATCTCTAATGTAAGAGGAAAGAAGAGTCAGTTTATCGTTTACTTTAATCTTTTTTTATATTATTTTCTTTAATTTAAACTTACACTTTGCATAATAGCTAGCATAACAAGTACAAAATGCTCTTCATATAAAACCATAAAATTCTAACAATATGCCCAATTAGATGCTAAAATAAGGTCTCTGAATTAAATCAAGAAGGCTGGAAAGAGCCAATGGCCATAAATTAAGTAAGGACCATGCTGTTATTACTCTAGGATAGAAATCTAGTATTACTTTATATGAAAGATGTTAAAACCAGTTGAGAATTTTAAGAGTAGATTTGTTAAAAACAAATTCTATTTCTCCGCTTAAGCATTTTTAAGAACAAAGAAGTAAGAAAGTTTCTGTACCTAATAAACAAGGTTTTAAAGTGTGTAAAGTGCTGCCCATCGCTGATCCAACCAGTGCTGCCCAGCATAAATGCTTATTTTCCCTTTAACTTTACTATCGCTCAGCCGATCTTCAACATTCCTTGGGCAATTCGATAAATAATACCGATTACTAAATATGGCCAGAAGCTAATCTATGGAATTGTGAGAGATAAGACGTTTGTTTTTTTTTTTAATTGCGAGGGAGGAGGGGGTTTAGAGAAGATTAAAAAATTTGCAAGTACTAGAAATCTTTGACCCATACAAGTCGAACTTCTATCTTACCATCTCTGAGATCTGCGAATAAAGAATATATATGTTTTTTGAAGTCTGAGATGCTTCCTTCTAGCTGAAAGTTATGCACAAACTTAATAAACTCAGTGTACTTTTGGTACAAGGTATACAAATTTATGATTTTTATACCCGTTACTCGTAGAGTAAAAAGGGTATACTAAAGTCGTGCAAATGTATGTAACAGGCAGAAGGAAGCATCTCCGATGTCATAAAGTATATATATTCTTGATCAGCATCAACAGTCGAGTCGATATAGCCATGTCCGTCTGTCCGTCCGTCTGTCCGTCCGTCCGTCCATCCGTCCGTCCATCCGTCCGTCCGTCCGTCCGTCTGTATGAGCTAGAGCAACCAAATTTTATACGTAAGCTAGTATTGTCTGTAGGCAGATCAAGTTTGTTTCAAATTTTGGCCACGCCCCCTCCCGCCCCCGCAATAAAAAATATTGAATAGCTCCCACAATTTTTAAGATATCGAGCTCAGTGTAGTCTATGTGGCCAATATCTACAATCTCACAAATTTTCAAAAGGATCGGATAATAAATGGCCGAGTTAAAAAAATGTTGCATACTTATCCGAGCTGAGCTGAGTAACGGGTATTTCGAAGTCGGGCAGGGCCGACTTTAACTTACGCTCTCGTTTAAGTACAAAACGGTATAAAATCTATCCCACTCGATCCAAAACTGACCATGAGTGGGATTCAATGAAGGGTTAAATGTTCAATATGATAGATATTTGACAATTTGCCTACTCTTCCTTTTTTTGGCATTTTTCGGTAATATTTTATTATTTTAATGGACTGGAAAATTCAGAAATCTTTGTTAACCTATTAAACTTCGACAATTCAATTAATTTAAGTTTAAATTAATTATGTTATTTTAAACTTTAGACTCATTTTAAATGATTCACGCTCATTTCTGACAAATTTCAGTTAATTAATGTAACAGGCGGCTATTTGCCAAGCCAACACCCTCTGCCCATCATCATTATCATCATCTTTGTCTGCATCTTCTTCATTTGAGCCATTTGTGAGGTGCGTAAATGCTGTGCAATTTAATTTTCCTCCGGAAATTGTTGGCCATTCAAAATGAACATGGGGCCCAACTTAATTGAGCTCCTTTTTACAAGCCAACAAGGATTGTGTTAGTGAGTACATAGATGCATGCATAGTATACTTTTGGGGCTTCATTTAAATGAATGGAAATATTTATTAGCCCCCCCAAACAACCTTAACTAAAAGTAAAAGTTTTTTGGCCAGCATGTAGAAAGTTTTTTTTTCTGCCAGTGGCATTGCCATTCACTCATTGATTCATTTGTGCAAGTAAACTTAATTTTTGGTAAAAAAAAAAATTGGACCCGAAAACTTTGCTGCACTCATTTCACACTCAATCGCATTTCGGGGGCTTACATATTCAATTAGATACCCTTGAAAGCCCGGAGAGCAAATTGCAGGCGGCAGTCGTAAAAGTTTCCTCAAGTCTTGTGGATCAATGGCACAAAATTTATAAACTTGCGATATTTCTCATGTCGTGTGATTAAAGTTTTACAAGTTGCTCACACAAGCGCCAAGAAATGAAGAAAAATCCCACTTTCCTTTGCTTTTTGGTATTTGCATAGAGACAGAGAGACAGAGAGTCAAGAGTTCTATGACAATTGTGAAGGCAGCAGACAGCAGGCAGCAGGAGAAAGAGAGAAAGCGAGATAAATGACATTGCATGTGTGCGTGTGTGTATGCGTGTTGCTTTGTTACTAAACAAAAGTTAAGTCATAAATATTTTCCGAGTTTTTGACTTAAAATTTATCAACGATATCCGCCTTGAGCCGCTTGAGAGGGAGCGAGTGAGTGCCGAACAAAAGACACACGTTAGGTTACTTATATGCAACTAAAGGATACAGATACAAATGTTGCCAACACACACACACACACACACACAAACTGAAACAGGAATATTTAACTTTAGCTGGAAAAGTTCTTGACATGAAAAAGTGCAAAAAAGAAAATATTAAAAGTTCCTGCAAATTTGTCGGGGTTAAGTGAAGTCAGTGGCACTCAAACTGTAAGCTTGGATCTCAAACTGTAGAGTTTGCTATAACTATTACAATTGTTATAAACTCACTCACTCAAATTGTTTATTATCTTAAATGTATTCATATTCATGCTCTGAGAAATGGACAATTATTGTAAATCTACTCACAGAGTAGGTAATTAGTGGTGGATCAGTGTGGCCAGATTTTTTGATGTAAGCATATTATATGGTCTCATCGCCTAGTGCCTTGTTTTTGATAAAGTAAACACATCAAAACTAATAGTCCCTTGGCATCAGGCCTAATGGGAAGATATGTCACTTCAGTTAGTATAAAAATCACATTTTTTACACAGTCCTAAAATTTGGTTGAAGTGTCTTTCTTGCAAGCTTGTGCTTAATATTTGATTTGAAAATGATTTAAAATGACTCCCGATAATTAATACATATTTATTGATTCTTGAGCCATCGATAAAAGATCAGAAAATACGAATCTAGTATTTTTGTATATTTTTCTAGAACCTTTTCGTTGCAACTGGGTGTTGCCAACGAAGAGAATAACTAGAAGCTTTGGTGCCAAGAATTTTTTGGGTTTTTTTTTGTATAAGCAGTTTTGTATTTTTTGGGGATGCTTTGTTGCATTGAGCAATTGGGGCGAAATGATTTGCACTTCAAATAACCATAAATCGATGGCAAACGACTCACACATTTGAAGTATTTTCGCTTACATGGCCAACTCTGAATAACGAAACATATATGGCGTGAGTCCGTCAAGAAAAGAGAACATTTACCAACTACTGGGGGCCCTTACTGGACTCTGCCTAATAGGAAGACACGCTGCAAGGCTCGGTTTCAGACACATCGACTTCTGTAGAAGCTGTAAGTCAGTTGATGAAGAGGAGAGAATACACCACCTATTTTTTCACTGTCGAGCTCCCAGCAGTTTAGGCTGGTCCTTTTCTAAACGATCTGTCAATCATCTCTGATATGGATGTTACTTCTTTGCTCAAATTGCTGCTACTACTGCGCGAAAGCTGCCTGTACTTACTGGAGGCAATTGCTACCTTATTGCTGTACAAATAATTACTGCAGTAAGTATCGAAAGGAGTACCCGTTTTGGTAAAACAGCGCCCTTGAAAAATAATCGAAGTGTACAGTTTTACAGTTACAGTTGTCAGTACTTACTCCGCTACTAACATGTAAAGCGAAGAGATGGCCCTAGGACATGTCCAGAAAAAAGTAAGCACTGAAATGCATTACTGGCTGTAAGTACATCTGGTTACTAGCTAGTCCGAACTCAGCACCCTAGAACTTGGGTGGGAATGAAAAAAATAAAATCAGACAATCGATGTTTTTTTTTATCAAAAAGACGACACATCATTTTGGAATATTTTTTCATCTACTTTTTGGCTTCAGCTTTTCGAATGCTTTATATTTAAACATTAAAAGATGGAAATTATTTACAAAATGTATGATACGATTGATGTTAAGTTGATTCTGTGAATTAACTTTATCAAAATTTGAAAACACTCTTCTAAATTTGAACTCAACATAACAAGGTGTTTTTCATTTCCAAAATCATTATAAATTTGTATATAAGTTCTCTGTGGTTTTAAGTAAATAAAATAAGTACGAAATTCGCTCCAGACCGACTATAACATATTCTGTACCTGACAAAGTTTGAAAGTGCTGCCCATCGCTGCTTTAGCCGGTGCTGCCCAGCATAAAAGTTTAATTTCCCTATAACTCGACAATCGTTCATCCGATCTTTACCATTTCTTCAGCGGATCGATATATAATATAATAATAACTAAATATGTCCACCTCCTATGTACCTTCCATGTATACCTTCTATCTTTAAAATTGTGGGAGATATGGTAATTCTCGAATTGCGATGCGGGAATAAGCGTGGCATCAATTTAAAGAAAGCCTAATCTGCCTTCAGCTATAAGAAGTTTTAGTGCTATGCAATGAACCTCCATCTCTTACCATCTCTGAGATCGTGCGCTTAAACGCACCAACGGACATGGCTATATCGATTCGGCTACTGCTGCTGGTGAAGAATATATATATACTTAATGGGGTCGGAGATGCTTTCTTCTGATTGTTACATACTTTTCACCTTTGGTACAGAGAATAAAAAGTACCCGATGCTCACGCCTGGCCCGCAGTGGTCGAACAAATTTTGCTTTTTACACTGACACGAACCGAAAGCATAGCGCGGCTTGGGTTGTAGAGCAAACAACTAGCTAGTCGCTGGCCAGCAATCGATGAAAAATGTCGGAGATGAATTGTATCGCTGTATTGTCGCTCACTTATACAATCTCAATGTTTGGCCTTGCTCTTCTTGACAAACTCTGCTCAGTATGTTGATGTTTCAAAATAGAAGACCGGATTCTGTGCTTTTCGAAACGAAGGTTCTGGTAATAGTCTTTGTTCATAGATTGTTGAAAAATTTTTGTCTCTTTTTTTGAACAAAATGTAGATATATTCTATCTTTCATAGGTCCACTGAAAAGGTTTCCAAAAGTGACTCTTATTTAAATATTGAAACGTAGCCTACCCATCTGAGTATATGAATGTGCAACACTTGCATTTTACTAATTTAATTTTATAGTACTTGCAACGAATTGCCATCTAATGAATGTAAAATAAGAGCATACAAAAAAGTGTACAGTGACCCTCAAACTGTAGATACTCACATCAGGGCTGTGCACATTTTTTTGAGCACTCGCAAAATTAAATTTAACACTTTTAGGTTTTCCTTATCTTTTCCCATTAATTACATCTAAAAGGTCTGACCTTCTTTTCGGCATTACTGTCACATCACACCGTTTAAGAATCCCATCAAATTAATGAAAAGTTAAACCCATTCTTCTAAGAATTCTTTCATTTTTGCCGTAGATATTTATAAGCTGTCCTTTGCCCACGTTAATGAGCTGTTGACCTTTGTCAAAGTCCTTTTGTTCGCATCTTTTTTTTTTGTTACCTTCTTAAGCTCATTGCCACCAAAAATATCTCAATCAATCGATACATTAAAGTTGAAGAAAACGTACGGAAACAAGCAAATTAATTAAAACACCAAGTTAAAGTCAATTAAACTGATGACTGCCCAAGCGGAGGGATAACATTTATCAGGCGAGCGAAGTCCCTACGTTCCTGTAACAAAAGAAGTTCAGCAATGGTGGGGGAGAGAGTGTGTGTGAGAGAGAGTGCTATGTAAATGTAAAGATACACAAAAGACAGAACAGCACAAAAGGCAACAACTTCGCGGAGACTTTATCCAGATAAGGCAAATGACAAACAGCAGGAAACAGCAGCCACCTTGCAACCTGTCTGAGCGGGATCTTAATGCAAGCCATCAATTTTGAAAGTGGATCTTAAACTAGAAATCCATTAACCACCCCCTCCCACCCCACGGCCCCCTTTTAATTAGCAACAATAAAAAGAAAACAAATGAAATTTTAAGTGCACTTAATAAGCTTTTTCACTTTCGGAAACTTTTTGAGTTTTTGCTATTTTATCAGCATAATTTCAGTGCACAGAAAGCCAGCTGCATACATACATATATAGTTTTCATTAAAACTTCTGGCACAACAGTTGTCAGCAGAGCGAATTTCTTGTCTTTGGCGGCAGAAAAAACCTGCAGGGCATTTTCTCCAGCAAAAAGTCATCGCTTCTTATTTATGCATATTAATTGTTGTTGTAGTTTCTGTTGCACTGGTAACTTGTTAACTCTTGTCAAAAAAAAAAAACCAAGTGAAAAGAACACACTCCGAATGGGTAGAAAAAGTCAACACAACATCCGAAACAGCAATGGGAGGGCGGAAAATGTTTTGACAACACTTTTGCGCGAGTTATGTTTGCCGTGCAAGCGGGTTGCGCAGGGGCGGGGGAAGGGGGCCAGCGGAAATGGGTTTGTTTTTCAGAAAGTTCAAACTGTTTGGTTTCCGCTTGAATGAAGCAAAATGAAGCGAGTTCAACTTTTAAAAAGGGCCAAAAGAAGTTAAGCGCAATTGAAAAGATAGAGCACCATTGCATTTATTTTTCGAAGATAAATTATCAAACTGCACAAAAGTTATTTCCAACAACTTATTTCCAAGAGCATAATGCTGAGCTAACAACATTATATCAAACAAGTAAGAAAGTTGGTCAAGATAATAATATACTCTGTACCAGCGAAAGTCTATGCTCGGAAAAAACTCAGCGCTACGGCAGCGAACATTCTTTAGCTCATAACTTGACTACAGCTCATTCCCATTCATTTGGCATATCGATAAATAACTTTGATTAAGAGTATAAGAAGCATTTATCTTAACCAGGTGAAACCTCTATCTCTTACCATCTCTGAGATCTGTTTGTTCATAGACCAACGGTCAGACCGACCGGGCTATATCGACTCGGCTGTGCATACTAATCAAGAATATATATCCGTTTAAGGGGTCGAAGATGCTTCCTTCTGGCTGATACAAACTTTGCACAAACTAAATATACTTTGTGTACCTTTGGTAAAGACTCTGTCTACTTCCTAAGCCAACAATGAAATTTTTTTTGAAAAAACATCAGGCAGCACTTTGAAAAATTGGAAAAATTTCTGTACAATTCTTAGTGAATTTAGAGTTTGGCCTTTTTCTGCCATAAAGACTAATCAATTGAAATTTGTCGCTTCTATTCCTCAATACTCTCCAACAAGAGTGTACGATATGGAAAAGTTTTGTCTTTGCAACAGATTGAGCATACACTTTCGTTGGTACAGAGTATATTACAGTCGGGCCTGACCGACTTTTTTTCATGTTTTGCGTACGCATTTGTCTTTGGCAAGATAACTGCTTTTAAGATTTTGTTAGTGTTTGTATTGTTTGAAGGACCTGTATTCTGCAGATACGGTCCCAAATGCAAATTATTTGCGCAAATATTTTTAAAAATTTGCCCATTTTGATTGTCTTAAGTGGGAACAGCAAATAGTTTTTTGCGCAAACATTTGCCAATAGCCTTTGTTTGTGCCTCAATATTTTGAAGCAAATGTTTGCCTAGTGAGACCAAGTGGGAATAACCCTGTTCAAACTTGTTTGCGTGATTGCTCTTACAGGCAAATTGTTAGAAAACAAGGCATATATTTCAAAAATATCTTTCTTTGAAGAACTCACTTCTTAATTTAGATATGTGGCAGCATTAATCCATAAGATTACGAAGAAAAATTGAATTAGTTTATAAAATTATTTATATCTTTAAAACAAATTTGTTATTTCAAACTAGAAAGATAAGCTAACTTCGCCTGTGCCGAAGTTTCTATACCCTTGCAAGTGCTCGCTTAAATATTTTCAAAATATACTCTTTTCCTCATTTTCCGACCGATCGTTCGTATGGGATCTATATGATATAGTCATCTGATTTGGCAAATAATTTGTAAAACTATGTGAAAGCACGTGAAACAAACAAATCCAAAATTGCAGGATGCTTCCATTAAAAACAAAAAAGTTTTTCTAACTAACACTGTTTTTCAGACCTATCTTTTGTATGGCAGCTATACCATATAGTTGTCCGATTTTCATGAAACTTGGTAGAATTGTAAAAGAACATAGAAAACCTACGATTACAAAGCTTGGAGACGTTTCCATTGAAAAGAAAAAAGTTTTTCATACTAAAACTAGTTTTCCGACCGATTGTTCCTATGGGAGGTATGAGATATAGTCATCCTATCCGGTCGTAAAAAGAAGACTCTGTGCAAAATTTAAGCTCGATAGCTTTAAAACTGAGAGACTAGTTCGCGTAGAAACAGACAGACAGACGGACGGACAAAGCTCAATCGACTCAGCTCGTCACCATGATTAAGAATATCAGGCCTGTTCCGGTTTTCACTTTCGACAAAATTTGTCGAATTCGAATTTGGTAAAGTGGTTGTTGTATAAAATTTATAAATTAAATCGGCATAAAACCTTTCATTCTGAGTTCATCCTATTAAAAGGAAGAACAAATTGTAAGGGTTGATACAGATTACCTTGATTGTTCACCAAAAAATGACACATGTATTAAATTCGAATTCACTAAAGTGAAAACCGGAACATGCCAGTATATATAGTTTATGGGGTCGGAAATGAATATTTCTATGCGTTGCAAGGGTATAAAAATAAAGGAGATATACAAGAGATTTTGCATTGCGCGGACGGGGGCGTGCCCAAAATATGAAACAAATTTCCAATATCTATAATCTCACAAATTTTCATAAAGATCGGATAATAAATGGCAGAGTTCAAAAAACGTTCCATACTTATCTGAGCGAAACTCATTCCATATGTTTCCCATATATTTCAATTTTTCAATCTCATTAAATGTTAGCCGATCGAGTCAGAATATTTTTCTATATCTATTTGGACCAAAACGAAACTTTTTGAAGTCTATTTTTAAGGGCTAGTCTATGGGGCATGTTGCATAAGACATAGCGAAGCCAAATACTATAAATATGTTAATCTTTAAGTAATTGTAATAAAAATATGTATTGAATAATAAATTCATGTAGTTTCCTGTAATGGATAATCCGTTATCGATTCTTGTAAACGCATCAACATATTTAAAGTCGAACGTTTTTTTATGTTGGCTTCAGTTTATAAAGTTACCTTCTGCCAAAGTGTTCACTAATTAGCCAGTTTCATTTTGTTCAATTTCCGCACCCGCAATTTAACATTTAACAACTGAAGGGCTCAACTCGTTACAGTTTAAGAGTCATTCGGGTGACATCTAATTATGCACATTTAATTTTAAGAGTCGCCGTCCTGCTTCCGGACCTTAAGTTGGAATCATTTTAACAATGCCATTTAAAATTAATTTTCAATTAACTTTTTTTTGGTGGCCCAGCTGCTGCTGTCTTGTCTGTCTGCAACTAGTTTGGCTTTTTAAGAAACTTTGCCTGCCTTCATAAATTGAATTTTCTTTTTAATTTTTCTTGGATTTCTAGAGGAGCCATTGCAAATGATACTAATTTGTAAGGACCAGCCGGGCATTTAAGTTCCGCTTCTCTAAACAAAGGAAAAACGCGTAATGGAAATCGACACAGCTGAGCTTTTGGGAGTATTAAGGTGGTCTTTAGGTTTCAGGTTCGCCACCTGTGAGCTAACCAATTGAAAACTCAAATGCCAAGTTACATTTAGAGAAGAGCTGCCAGACAAAACACACACAGACGACAGTGAGCAAGGGGGGGAGTTAACCCCGAGCAGCCACAAAAAGTAACTGTCTTGTGCGTTGCATTTAACTTTCAAATGGATGGCAGTTACGAGGGGAACATTCGCGATAGAAAATGCGAGTAAGTAGTGGTAGTTGATGCTTTAAACTGGGGAGATACAGTGAGAGAAATAAAACGTGATTTTAAAACACAATGCTTAAAGCAAACTCGGTTGTAGAGTGTTTGCCTATGGTTGCATGCACAGACCCTCATCAGATTAAACTTTAGTTGATTTTTCATTGAAATTTTTATACCCTGTTCCCATTGAAAATGGGGATCATGAAGTTGTGCGAATGTATGTAACAGGGAGAAGGAAAATTTTCCGACCCCATAAAGTATATATATTCTTGATCAGCATGAACAGCCGAGTCGATATAGCCATGTCCGTCTGTCCGTCTGTCCGTCTGTCCGACTGTCCGTCTGTCCGTCTGTCCGTCTGTCCGTCTGTCCGTCTGTCCGTCTGTCCGTCCGTCCGTCCGTCCGTCTGTCTGTCTGTATGAACGCGTCGATCTCAGAGACTATAAGAGATAGAGCCACAAATTTTTGCACGAAGGTAGATTTATGCTGTACGCAGATCAAGTTTGTTTTCAGATTTGGAAAATTCCCACCCGTCCCCCTTTTATCCCCAAAAAACCAAGACCTCCTCTAGAAATTCTACACCTAAACAACCGTCAGATCCACAATTTTCAAGTTAGAGCCTCGTGGTTTAGTATGCATCAAGCTAGGCCCAATATCTATCTATTCTGAAAAGTACAATCAGATCGGACAAAAAACACCGGAGTTATAAGCGAAACAGTAAGAGCACAACCCCCACCCAGTTGTTGGCCAGGACTACCAAAAGTGTTGCCTACATTTAGGATGACATTTTGTCACAAAGAAATAAATGAAAACAAATGAACAGGGTATTTTGTGGTCGGGAAACTCGACTACAGCGCCCTTACTTGTTTATTTCAGTGTTCCTTCTTCAAACATTGCTCTTCAATTTCACCCCACCCACCTGCCGCTGCCTTGTCTTATCGCAAACGATGCCATTACAAGGCGATTTGAGCTCCATTTTGTTGGCCATTCCCAATACTCGGATAACTTGACAGTCACTTAGCGGGTTCGCGTCTATTTTGCCCCTCAGTTACTGCCTCTGACCTGATGGCACAAATGCTTTCCCAGATTAAAGTTGTCCAGCTGGCCACACCTGTGCGCTCTGCCTCTCTATCTCTCTCTCTCTCTGACTGATTTGAATGAGTGACAAGCAAAAGGATACAGAAAAGTCAGACAGATTTTTGCACAAAACTTTGTCCACCGCTTCAATTCTCATATCTCGGTACGATGCCGTGTGTTTCGAGGCAAAGAGAAAGTTTGTCAAATGTGTGATAAAGTTTTAATAGTCTCACATTTGAGTGTTCTAATGATATGCTAAACTGGCAACAACAGGGAGAGTGTGGGCAAAGTGGATCCATTCCATTTGGAATAGAGCTCGATGCAGATTTGGCTTAAAGTTTTTGGGTATAAAATAAGGTTGGAATGTTTATTGAATTAATGGTAATCAAAACTGGAGAGATATGCTTCAATTTAGTGAGCCATAAAGTGAAAGTGTACATGTTTAGAAAATGCTTCAAAGTTTTTATATTGGATGTTATAGTGTGCGAGGTAAACATAAGCTTTACTTTCCGTTTTAATTATTCTAACACTTTTAGTAAGTCAAAATTCTTAATGAAGACTTTCGATCACCCTAATTCGAACCGATTCGCTTTCAATGGCACGTTCCTTTTCCGTTTGACTTGCTGCGACATTTTGGACTCGCATTGCATTGTAAGGAAGCCGACTAATGTTAGCACGGCCTCTCCGTGACATAGTAATAAATATAGAAATGCAAGTTTTCATCACTTTGTATAAATCACACAATTTCGACTAATCAAAAAACAAACGGGCGAAAAAGATTCTGTTGAAAAATGGTAAAGCAAATGAAAAATTAACAAAAACCCAGATATTTTATGATGACCGCCTACCGCGCCTTGTTTTGAACTGTACTTGATTAAAACACGGATTTAGCTCTCGAATCTACTGGAATTGATGACATGAGATGAGTGCACGATGGCGCACAAGCGATCATGAGAAGTACTCTATATAATATTAAAAGACGAGCAACAATAATCAGTTGGCGGGTGACATTCGGCTATCACTTCGAGTGTTTCGGAAATCAACTGCCGCGAATAAAGTAAGCTCATGCTGCAAGTCGTCGTATTTGTGGCGATACATAAAAACTATAGCATTGAGTAAAAATAAGGAATGAAACCGCAATACTGCTGTGAATCTGACATGTCCAAAGCTCGGTAGATTTTTTTAGAGTTCATTAACACCGGTTCCACCTGGCATTTGCCAATTTACTTCTACGAAAGATGAAACCATTGCTATTGTATATCAGAACATTGATCAAAATTATTGAAACTATACCCATAAATAAAGCAGAATGAATAACTTAAGAACATAATCGTTCTTGAATTTTAAATTCGTTCTCAATATAGTTTTTTTACGCAACGGGAGTGAGGAAAAGAAACAGAGAGGAGAGGGTGCACATTTGAGAGTATACAGCGTTCAACTCGATCTCTCAGTTTTGTTTTATTGGAGAGGGGTGTGTGGGGAAGCTATTTTTGCCAAGTTGCTTTGAAATTCCCAAGCATTTATGGCATTTCTAGAATGGAAAGACTGGAATGAAAAGCTCTTACTCTACAATCTGTTGAGCTCTTGATACTAGAAAGAACATTCTCGGTTTTTGACAATGCTGTATGCTCTTAATTCAAGAATAAGTTATCTTGAATTTGAGTATTTTTAGCGTTTGATTTAAGAATTCATACTTGCATCGAGTATTAAAGCTTTTGGATCAGGAAAAACAGGATCTAAAATTCATACTTGGATCAAGAATTTCACTCTTGGAACATGAACTTTCATTTTTATCGAACTTCTGACATCGAACAATCTTGATCCAAGTATGAAATTTTTTTTTGTTCTCTGAGTATACGATAGATAAATCGCACGCGCAATTCTAACGCCTAAAAATGTTGATGTCAATGATTTGAAATGGACGATTCAGAATCAAATTCGAACGATTGCATTGAAAACGCAGATGAAGTAGTTCTTAAACTCTTTAGATTTGCCGGCAAGTAGTTTCATCATTTGCGTCTTAGAATTGGATTAGTCAATATTATGCTGGGAGTTCTTCAGAAATCAGAAACCGACTGATCCGTTCAAGTTTAAAACAATTAAGTTTCCAGTGAAACTTGCATTTGCGATGTCCATCAGCAAGCCACCTCACCAGTTGCTGGAAGTGAACGGTTTAAATCTGGAAATGTCCTGTTTTTCACACCATCTATATGTGGCATGTTCGCGAGTTAGGAAACCATCCGTGTACTCTTAAGTTAAGCTCTGGAGTAGCAATATAAAAATGCGGCGTTTTGGGTAGCCTGAAGTTCCTTTCGAGTCGAGTGATTTCCGAAATTGCCTAAATCTACGCTAAGTGAGTGCTCGCACACAAACATTTGGCGCATCTGAATCCGCTTACATTGTGGCACTTTTTCTTACTGCATTAATCATCGCTTATGTTTCTGAACTATTTGGTAAGTGCGACCAAAAAAACAACGGCCAAGCATGGACATGACTGCTCGAGAGTATGAAATACATGACCACCACTAAATGACTGCGTGACGCGCTAAATCTACATCTACAGGAAGCTGACAGGTTTAGCCAGCCTCAACCTTAAGTCCACGACTTCTGTTCTAATTTGGGAAAACATTTGCGAAATCGTTACAATTAAAGACAGACAAACCGAAATTGGAACGACAAGCAGAAAGAAAACGAGAGCGAGTCAGCAATTGCCAGCTCGGACATTCATTTCAGTTTCGAAAGCAACAAAATAACTTAAAGCTGACTTAATTTATCCCAGGTGTTGCATTTAAATGAAGGCGGGCTTATGAGGGTGTCAGGGTTGAAAAAATCGCACTCGAGACCATACCTTTTGTACTTGGCTTAAGATGGCATCATTTGTGATTGATTTTTATAGGATAGCGTCCATAAATTGGTACACTTAAAGTCACCCTAACAGATATTCACCATAACAAAGTAAAGCGAAGTAAAATGCTCAAATTTGTATACCAAACTGCTCGAAATTTAATTACGATCAGATCTTAAATGGGTTAAAAAGCGTAGATTTCAGGTAAATCCTTCAAAAACCTGTAAGTTCAAAATCTATTAACTTAGTTCTAAAATCCGACGATTCTTAAAGGATTTTTCCGATTTTTGGCAGCCTATTTTTGGTTTGCATATTTTTGCGCCATTCATCTTGTGCGTCACTTACCTTGCCCAAATTAACAAAGCCATGATCCTTGGCCACATCATCGGCCAGGCCATTATCACCATTCGGTATATGCACCGCCCAGGTGTGCGTATAGTGTCCCGCATTGTTGTTATTACCACGCGTCAGGCTGGGAGTCAGCTTGGCGCTGCCGCTTGCCTCGTAATCGAGAACATAGGGTGGCGGGACGGGTGATTGGCCGGTCTGCATTTTGAGTGCTGAGGGAGCTGATGATGAGGCGACGGACGCCACACTTCCGGCCACGAAACCGACATTAAAATTACATAAAAAAACTACGGCACTAAATTGCAAGATGAGCAGCAACGTTGTCGTCGCTGCTGCTGCTGGCGTTGTTTTAGAATGTCTGCTGGTGTTGTTGTTGCTGCTGCTGCTGCTTTTGCGTTTGTTTTGCGTTAAAAAACTAGTTTTGAATAAATTGCAATTGAAATTGAAATTTGTTTGTATATCACATTCAATGATTGTTTGTTGTTGTTGCTGTTGCTGCTGTGGCCAAGCGGAAATTGTTGACGCAACATTTGTTGCTTGCGTTGCGTTTTGTTGACAAGTTTTAGCCACATGTTGCCTTAGTGTGTTGCTTCTGTGTTTGATGTTGCTTTTGCAGTTGTTTCTGTTGCTAGTTGTTATTGTTGCTCTTGTCGTTGTTGCTGTTGTTGTTGGCTTCCCGCTCCATCGCACGACGTCGTTTTTCATTGTGCGTTTTGATTTGCGCTATTGTTGCTATTTGATGGAATGCTGGGAGAGTTGGTGAGGGCAGAAGAAATGGCGAGCTTGAGATATTTTTGTGTTCCCTTTCGTTGTTAATGCTCAAGCCAAATTGATACTGGAAAAAAATATAAGATAAGATAGAATAGATTAGATAGAATTTCACATTTGAAATTAAGCTCAACAAATTGTATAGCATACTTTTCGGTGCCCACTAAAATTAAGATTTCACTAGTTTCGGACGAACTTAAACTAGTTACACTTTAGTTTCGGTTCGTAGATTCCCCAGATTTTAAGATTTTTCTTCAGCTTTTATTATAGAATGATTTTTGTGACTGATTTCGTGACCTTTCTGATAACAAATTGCAACAAGGTCCATCATATTGAAGTGCTGGTCGGGGTCCTAGATGATTTTAGTGTGTTAAAGCTGCTTAAAATTTATAATTTTGTGGATTTTCAATAGATCGGCACTAATATAAAGTTTTTCCTCCTGCTAATGGGTTTGAGGTTGAATTTTGGGGAATGTTTTCTCATTTATTTTCCCTCAAGAGTTAACACAATAACTTTTGGACATGAACCTACTCCAGCCACCGCTTTTTTGACGTTGGCGAAGGACTTTTTAAAGTCGGGATACACATTTATTTTGTTTATTTATGCTGTGCGAATCACAAATATAAATGAGAATCTGCCTGTGAAGTAGGCTATCGCTCATTTGAGATTTTTGACGGCCAACTTGACGGGAACTCCTTGTAGCACTGGGAAGCATCGAACAAAATAAATACTACTACTACTCACAGTAAACTGAACCATTTTTCAACATTTCGTCAAGTGAAAATGCAGCTTTGGTTCATAAACCGAGTTTCAAATCAATTGAATGTGGGCAGATTTTCCGAAATCGGGAAAACATGTGGCTATTTATTTCCCTAATGCACACTCAAAAACATAACCAAGAACTTTGTACTTGAATTAATTACAAGCAGTGTCAATGTACAGTGAATTTACGTTGATCCAAGTACAAAATTCTTATATCAAGTACGATTTTTTTCAATCCCGAAATACTTGATTTTAGACTGTTTTGGGATATATTAAGTATATTTTAAATTATTTTAGAATATTTTTGATCATACTTTTAGCTTAAAAAAGTCTCAAGTCAGACCCAATTATTTCTCAAACAAGTACAAAACATGCTATTTAAAGTAATTTCTAATGTCGGCCCAAAACTATTTTAGAAAGATAATAAGAGTATTTCAAACAATTACAAAATGTTCTAGTATTGAGCCCATAAAATTCTGTAGCTTTTTCCACTTTTTGCTAAAACGAGGTCTTTGTATTGAACGAAAGAAGGCAGGAACCACTGAGCAAGTTAGAGCTACTGTAGTTCAGAAATGAACCATCACTCCATAACAATAGTGTTAGAACCAGTTGAGAATTTTAGGAACAGACACACTTAGAAGTCATTCGCATATTTTGTTGCGCACTTTATGGAGCTAGCAATAAAAGACTATTCTGTACTCAATCTAACTTACAAAATTTTCTTGAATCAAGAACGATTGTTCTCATTTCAATAGTAATACCAGTTTGTTATTTAACTTAAATACACCCAAGAAAGGATGATCCTTGAAATTTTAGGTATAAAACAGCTTAAATTCTATCTGGATTGGTCTGGAACGTTGGTAGTCGTTTTTTTTCTTTTTGTAGGGAGATATGTGTGGTTTTCCTTCGCTTCGGACTTAAACAAGTGTTCGAAGACTTGCTTGATCTTGACAATGTGTGTATTAACATTATTACATATTATTCTTAAAATATATAAAAATCAAAGTCAACATTGCGTATAAGTAATATCAAAACCAGAGTTTCAAGTCAAAACATATTTTCATACCAATGTTTTGGGGATGTGCCATGTGGTCGAAATTGGGAGATTTCTTGTGTACTTGCTCACAAAGCTGCGTTTAAATTCAATTGAATGAATTCGGGAAAATGCCTTTCCAAATTTTTGACACACTTTGCTTACAAACCTTTTATACTTTACTCACAAATAAGGTTCCAAGTCAAAAACTAGTTCTATCTAAACTACATTTTCCTTCAGTTTGAATTTTAAAGTCAATCGGATGAGAAAAAAGATATTTTTCTAAAAAAAAAACTTTTGAATTCATTGCTTTCAAACCGCAGACGAACATTACATCTTTGAACATTTCACAAAATAAAAGCTTTCCTTGCCTCAATTCAGCAACCCTCTTAAAGCTAACGCATTTCAAGCCCGACTGTACTTCATTTTCATTCAGGCTAATACCAATTTGATTTGTGCTGTTTTGTCAGTTTGTTGACTCTAGCCGTCAAAGGATGTCAATTTTTGTTTTTTCACAGTCAAAAAGCCATTTCGCTGTATATGGCATTTCGGTGCATTAGGCCTTGCCGCACAAAAGTATGCAACACCTTTTGTTTGACGATCGTGTGCTAATGCAGAAAAAAACGGCGAGGGCTTTCACATGGCTTTTTTGCTTGACACTTTGCCTGAATGCCATTTTTTTCCTCCCTTCCCGACCCCGCCCTCTTTTTATGCGGGCGTTAACCGGGCCGCCTCGTTTGTTGTTGACTTTGTGCTCCAGTTGCTGGTCGCGAGCTCAAAAAAGGAGGAAAAACGAGGAAGTGGTTGTAAATGGCAGTTGGAAGAGGTGGTCTGAAAGGATAGCCCAAGTGCGCGTTAGAAACTGCATATTTGACTTCGCTTTGTGTGCCACTATCATTAAACAAGCAAAAGCCACCGAAAAGAGAAACCTTCTAGCTGCCACCTCAATTTACCACACAAAACGCGTACACATTAAAAGCCAAACAACAACAACAGCAAACCAGATTTCCTTTAGACTTTTGCCCTAATGTGTTTTGGCATGGGTTACAAAAAAAATAGAAAAAGTGCAACTTTCCATTCCCTGCCAGCCTGCTCCTTCGCGGCTTTCAGCCTGCATCTGACAGGACATTTTGCATGGCCGGAGCTGCGGAGCTCTACCCAAGTGAACTACCACTACAAAGGCAGGCGGTAAAGCAGCAGCAGCCAAGTGTCAGACTATTTACCCAAAAACGCCTCAAGGACTACAACTACACTGCTAAGTCGAACCAAGCAACTGACATCTCTTGCCCTCTCTCCGTCTTACACCAGTTTAGCTTTTGTTTTGTTTTCTTTGTGCCTTGCGGCTTTGGCAATTGGGAGGATTTTTGTTGTAAGATTTGTGTGAGTTTTGTGTGGGCAGTTTTGTGGGTTTGATAAGCTTTAATTGTCATCATGGTCGATGTACGCAGACACAGGAGGATTCTTGGAATTACCAGGCAAGGGTTTGCCCAAGGGCGGGGAGATGAAACAAATGATTGAAATGGGCTAGCCATAAAGGTTGCACTATGGGAGTAGCTAGAAGGTGGGAGATTCGCTTTTGATGTGTGTATAAACATAAAAGAAACTGTCCTAGGTTAATAAGTTTTGGCCACGCCGGACAGACTGATGTCAGAACAAAGTTTGCAAGTTTTATGAATTTTTAATGAATATTGTGGTCTGTTTCGTTTGGATAGTCTAAAGAAGTGGTCGGCAATGGGTGCAGAGAAGTCGGCAGAGTTTTAGCCGTTTCAAGGGAATTTCAACGAAACAAGGCTTAAAGCTATGTATCTCTTCTTTGTCTGGTTCTGAAGTGTGCCTTGATGCGGCAGCGGCTGCTTTCAGAATATCAGAAAATACTTGAAGCAAGTAAGAAATTCGGTAAAGCACATCTAAAATATACTTTATATCAACGAAAGTTTTTGCTCTGCATGACTTTTGATGCTGCAGTAGCAGCTGAAAGCAGCGGTGCTATTGCACTGCAACAGCGGGCTTTCTTTTGCTCATAACTTGACTCTTATTTAACCGATCTTTAATAAATCTTTTGGCGGATCGATTTTTAATTTTGATTAAAAAATATATAAAAGGGATATTAACTTTTTATCTAAAAACAGTGGGAGATTTAACTTTTTTCCAAATTGAGTTGCGGTGCAAAATTTTAAAACAATCCTGATTTGCCTGCAAGTTCTTAAACTTGTCCCATACGACAAACCCCTACCGTTTCTGAGATCTGTATGTTCATACGAACACACCAACGAGGCTATATCGACTAGGTTGTTGTTGTTGTTGCTGATCAAAAATATATGCATACTTTATAGAGTCGGAAATGATTCATGCAAGATTCCCTTGGAAAAATATATTTCTGAAAAAATTCTATCTTGACAATTTTTAATTTCCATGA